>JAJTUV010001020.1:0-466282 GCA_021653895.1 Mastomys natalensis
GATTATAGGCATGAACCACCGAACCTAGCTGTTGAAAGGTTTTGAACAGAGGATTACATTGAGGCTGTACTGAAAAATGGGAATGGGGTGAAGTGGAGAACGTCCATAAGAGACTAGGTAAGAAATCACTGTTAGCTGTACATAGTTCTGTTTGTCAGGATGAAGCAGGAGAATCTCGAGTTAAAGCCCACCTGGTTACTGAGTGAGGACAAACCAAAGGTAGGCTAGGGCGTGGCTAGGCAGCAGAGCACTTGTTTATTGTGTGTGGGGCCCATGTTCCATCCAACAACGAAAAGCCACTGTGAACTGGGTGTCGGGGTATGCTCCTATACTCAGGAGGTAGAGGCAGGACGATTGCTATGAACTTAAGACCAGCGTTGCTGTCTCAAAAAAAGGGGGGGCGGGGAAGCCACTTATTTCCACGCTACATTATTGATTTTAAAATTTACCCTCCTTCCTATGAGCCTGAGTCCCACATAGTCCAGGCTGGCCTCCAGTCCTCTGTGCAGCTGGGATTTCCAATGTGTGCCCACTTCTGGTTGCAACAGGGTTTTTTTTTTTTTTTTGTATGTTGTGCATGTGTGTTTTCTCTGTGCTGGTGATAAAACCCAGTGCCTCATTCATGCTGGCTATTAACTTCACTTCCAACCACAGCCCCAGCTTTGGCCCGCCTCTGACTGCTGCAAAATGGATTGCACATCAGCACCTTGAGCAACACGTCACGCCAGTCATCCTGCTTGACACTTAACACAGATCCTTTTGTCTTGCATAACGTGTCATTGTTCATGGGACTAACTTTGCTCCAGAGTGGAGTCATTTCCTGTTAAAATTTTATATCGACCTCGTGATGCTAAAAGGTTAAAAGGGATACAAAAACTGAGCGGATGTCAGCAGGCTCTGAACTTTGCCCTAGTCCTTGGTGTGGTGACATGTTCTCTTTGGAAGAGTTTAACCTGTAAATCGGATTCCCTGAGATTATAATAGTAGTGAAGAGAAGCCTATTAGTCAGCTCAGCCTGTCTAAATATTTCCTAAACATTATTAGCAATGCATTTAAAAATAAAACAGTCCCTTCTTTCTTTTCCCTTTTTGTTGATTTTTGTTGTTTTTCAAGGTGAGGATGACCTGAACTCTGATCCTCCTTCCAAGCACCTGTTGGAGTGCTCAAAGGCATATGCCACTACATGGAGATTTATTCTGTGCTGGGGATCAAACTCAGGGCCTCAGGCATACCAGCTGACCTACACCCCCAACCCCAAAAGGTTCATTTCTATCTCAGTCAGAGAAAAGAACACTTCTAATGATTGATTGATCGATTGGTGAATTAACTAATTATTTAGACAGGGCTTGTCTAGCTCATGCTAGCCTGACTCACTATAGGGTCCATATTAATCCTCCTGCTCTACTGCCCAGTTGCTAGGATTAGAGGTACTAATCACTAGACCCAGCTGTTTCTGTTTCTCATTTGTTTGCTCTTGTGAGTGAATCTCACTATGCCTACAATTCCAACACTCTGGAGCCACAAGATGAGGCATTGCTCCAACTTTACAGTCCGCCTATGCTAGAGAACCCTGTCTAAAAAGTCAGAAAGTTTGAATGTGCGTTGTGCTGCCTCTGTTTAGCTATTTATATTTTGGTGCTGGGGACTGATCCCAGCCCTGCTTAAGGACCAGCTTCACTGCTGAACCATATCTTGTTTCCTTCCCTTTCTTTGTAAATGCTCCCCCGACCTTGAGTTGTAGCCCATAATCACCTCCAAGAGAAAGCCTCCTCAAACAACCCTGAGCTTTGTGTGTGAACAGGGACTATGTATGTAGACTAAGGATGACACCTTGGGAGCAAAGGTTGATACTAGAGGTTGGAAGCCTTTGTCTATAAACGGCAAATGTGTTTGATTTCACAGGTCCTCTATCCTCATTTAACTCTGTCAGTATAAATTAAGAGTAGCCAGTCAGTGTACCAGCAGACGGACATGCAGTGTTCAGAAGGGTTTATTTGTAATGATGGGCGGCAGGCGGGAGTTGATTGAGGTTTGCCGGTCCCTGCTCATTGCTGATTTTCAGACAAGCCTTTTATTAATCCATGCAGTTGAGAAGGGGACAAGAGGGGAAAACCTTTCTCTTGGGTACCTTTTCTCTCAGTTCTTCAACTAGAGACATTTAGCTTTAAGAGATCTTATTTACAGCTGGGCGGTGGTGGCGCATGCCTTTATTCCCAGCACTTGACAAGCAGAGGCAGGCAGATTTCTGAGTTCGAGGCCAGCCTGGTCTACTGAATGAGCTCCAGGACAGCCAGGGCTACACAGAGAAAACCCTGTCTTGAAAAAAGCCAACCTCTCTCCCCTCAAAAAAGGAGATCTTATTTACAGGTTTTATTCCAAATATGCATATTTAAGAGATCTTCTTTACATAACTAATTTTTACAATGGGATTGGTAGCCAAAAGGTTAGAACACTGCTTATTTGATGTATTTCCTGAAGTTCATTGCATGTGTGAATCCTCACTTGTGTTTGCTGAAGTTCGTTGTACGTGTGGATTGTCACTTTCTGCAGTGTAGTTACTCTGCTTGGATTCACTTTTTCTGCCTTGGTAAATTATCTAATAGCTCATTTCTTAACTTCTTATTTATTCATTATTTGTTTGTGTGTGTGTGTGTGCGCGCCTGTGTGTATGTATATACATACACCAGTGTGTGTAGGAGCCTGAGGAGGCCAGAAGAGGGTATTGAATCCTTTGGAACTGGACTTACAGGCAGTTGTGAGCTACCATGTAGGTGCTAAGAATAAAATCCATATCCTCTGCAAGGCAGTAATAGTTCTTAATGGCTATGCCATCACTCCAGCCCCTTTAATAGCCACTTCTGGTCAAAATAAGTGGTCCCCAATTTACCCCTTTTAGTCCCCCTATTATCCCTACTTAGAAGCAACTACTTTCCATTTTATGAGGCCTAAAGAAGAGGCTTCTAACTGACCTTGTAGATCAGTCCCTTGGGGCTCTTTATTTTAGACTCCCTACAGACACCCTTCTTGGTTTCCAGTATGTTCTGTTGCCCGGTACACCTTCTCCCTCCCCACATTTCCTGCTGGTGCTATCCTCAAATGCTAGTGGCTTTATGGAATCATCTTTTTGCACCACTTTGAAGCTCCTTAATGTTCCTTCTGTGCTCTCTCTCTCTCTCTCTGTTCTCTCTCTCTCTCTGTGTGTGCACACACATGTATATTGTATATTGAACCATGGCCTTATTAGGCAAAGCATGTGCTTTACCACTGAGCTACATCCCTGTCGTTATTCTTGGGGCATTTTATAGGTCCATGTCCCTCCCCACTGTCAGATTAATGTTCTTAAGATCAAGAATCAAAAAAAAAAAAAAAAAAAAAAAAATAGCCGGGCAGTGGTGGCACATGCCTTTAATCCCAGTACTTGGGAGGCAGAGGCATGCGGATTTCTGAGTTCGAGGCCAGCCTGGTCTACAGAGTGAGTTCCAGGACAGCCAGGGCTATACAGAGAAACCCTGTCTGGAAAAACAAAAACAAAAAACCAAAACAAAACAAAAAAGGAAGCTCATTATGTGGATGTCTATACTCAGCACAGACATCACTAACCACAGTGACACCTGAGTGCTTTCTTTGGGTGGAAGTGGAGCATGCCTTTACAGAGTGCGCCCTGTGTGCCCAACTCTCTTCACTGGTCTGTCATTCACTCCTTTCTCTCTTGACCATCTATAAAAGGTCATGATTATGATGCACAGGTGTGTCCCACTGTTCTCAGTCTGTTAGAGCACCTAGCTGATGCTCAGGAGATGAGAAAACAAGATCCAGGTAAAGTAGTTTTAAAAAACACACAAGAAAGGGGTCTTGGAGGAAGAGACAGGACCAGAGGACAGGGATGTAGCTCAGTGGTAAAGTACTTGTCTAACCTTCACAAAGGCCTGGGTTTGACCAAAATGAAACAGGGTGGTTTACATCTGTAATCTCAGCACTGGGGAGGTAGAGATAAGAGGATCAGAAATTCTAGATCATTCTTGGCTACAGCTAGAATTTGAGCCAGTCTGGGATACAGGAAACTCTGTCTTGGAATATGGGAATCGGGTGTGGTGGCACACGCCATTAGTCCAGCACTGGGGAAGCAGGGGGAGGAGGGTCTCTGAGTTCAAGTTCAGCCTGGTCTACATGGTGATTTCTGGCTAGCCAGAGCTATGTAGACAGTTTTAGAAATAGTGGGATAAAACAATGAGTGCTGTCATGGTTCATAAGAGAGTAACTAGGCAAAGGGTGTGGGAAAAGAGCAGTTACCAAGGGAATGGAATTGCCCGGCCCTCACTTTTAACTCGTAAAAGTCCTTGGTCCCTGTGAGGGCTACTCTTGGTTACCTTGACTACATCGGGAATGAGCTACAATCCAGAAATGGAGGGTACACCTGTGATACAGATCTTGAGGCTGGAAGACACAGGTTTCTGGCCTGTATCTTGACATGGAGATCTTGAGGCATAGTAGTCATGAAAAGTTTAGGCCCAGGCAAGGTAGTACACGCCTTTAATTCCAGGAGATTGAGGTAAACAGATCTCTGAGTTCAAGGTCAGCCTGAGACAAAACAAGTTCCAGACCCAATCATGGTGATACACACCTTTAATTTGGGCCACACCTTCTCTGTTAGAAGCCTACATAAGGTATTGGAAGAAGGAAGATTCACTCTTTGACTGTTTGCACTTACTTGCCAGCACATCTGTTGGAAACTTCTTCTATAGAAGACCAGCTTAAACAACTAGCCTCATAGGACTAGATTCTTGAACTTCCCATTCGTAGCTGCCCATTGTTGGGTTAGTTGGATTGCAGACTGTAAGTCACTACAATAAATTCCCTTAATACATAGAGACATTCCATAAATTCTGTGACTAATACAGTTCCCCTTTTGTCTTTGTTTTTGAAGTACGGTCTCATTATATAGCATTGGTTGTCCTGGCTCAACAAGTAGACCAAATTAGCCCAAACTCACAGACATCAACCTGCCTCAGCCTTCCCAGTGCTGGGATTAAGGGTGTGACTTCCACACCCAGCCACCCCACTCTCACTTCCCTTTTCATCTTAGCTGTAGTAAAAATTTACTGGTTTTGGCAGCAGCTGTGGTGCCCTTGGGAGGCAGAGGGAGTTGGAGTTGGAACTCCCTGAGTTTGATTTGAGGCAAGCCAGAGAGCTATATAGTGCAAACCTATCTTAAAATAATACAAACGCTTGGTCTGCTGACTTGTGAATAGGAACACCTGGAATCTCCTTTAGTGAGTGTGGGTGGAGTTGCTGAAATTGTGCCTCTATGACGTCATGCAACTGCTGACAGGATGACTCAGAGGTATTGAGAAGGGCTATGCTGACGAGATAGAGATCTGGCCGAGATGTTAAGGTGCTTGCTGCTTCTCGCATATCTAAAAAGTGTTAACTAAGCTGGAGAAGAAGGAGGTCCACTAAGGGGGTTAAAGTTCATCAGGGAGAGTGACACCTGAAGACATGCAGCATCATTGAGTAGGGGACTCACAAATGTTCTCTGGGGCTTACCAGCAAAGCATTGTCAGGGCTGGATTCAAATTCTTGGGGCAGGCAGCCTTCTGGGCTGTGCTGAAATAGTAGACTAGAAAGGGATTGAGAGGCGAGACATCCTCAGCTCTGCCAGTTTCATCAATGGAAAATGGGAATAGTAATAGTAATAATACCTAATGAAGGCACAGGTTATTATGGAATCTAAATGTTGAGTGGTGTTTACCTATAAAGCTTTCTGTTTTGAAAGATAAACTTCATCCCATGAAATACCTCAGGAAGCTTCGATAGTCAACTCCAATGTTAGGCAGCATGTGGCCTAGGCTAACTTCAAACTTGGTGCTTTGTGTATAACTAAGGATGACCCTAAATTCGCTTTGCTCCTTCTGAAGTGCTGGGTTTAGAGGCATGAGCCATTGTGCCTGGCCATAAAGCTTACGTCAACACAGTCTTTGAGGTTGTTCTTTGATTAGTAGTTTGATTTCTCCCATCCCGCATCCCCGTTCATCCTCACAAGGAGGCACTTGGGTCTGTAGTTATGTAGCCAACCTCAAGGGGTGGCGATTTAAGCAGGCCAAAACTCTCATTTGCTCATTTATCAGGAATGTCACAGACCCAAGGATGCTGGGCTATGGAGCAGCATTCTTAACTGTTGAAATGGGGTGACTGGAAGAATGGGGCCATTGTAAGCAGTTGGCAGTACACCACTTACTGTAGAGTAGGGAGGAGGCAAAGGAACAAGAAGCTAGCTACCTCCAGGCACTTCTTGGAATTGGCAGGCAGTACCTGGCGAGGACCGGCTATTGCCTGAGTTCCCAGTACTCTGTTGAGTTTAGACTGACGGAACATGTTTTGTCAGAGCGATCTAGGCTTTCTTCTTAGAGCCTTAATGGTTGTCTGGGCAGGGAGCAGGAACCCTCTGGGGCCGATGTAACACTGACTGAAAGTGGTATACCTCATGTGGTATGTGGAAGAAGGGCTGCTGAACAAAGATGGAGAGGCTTTACACCAAGAGCCAAGGTGACTTGTAAGAAAAGACAACCCTCATCCTTGTGGGCTATCCGTGCACCATAAGGACTAGCTTCTGCTCACGTCTGCTGGGAACAGGAAGGGCAACTGGGGAGGAGGAGAGGGCCAAGGGCAGAAGGACAGAGTAGAGAGAGAGTGAGAGCTTGCTTGGGCAGCAGCCTCTGAGCTGACACAGAGACAAGGCTTGTCCTTAAGGAGCTGAGCTTGTGGAAGGCTGATGACGTGTTCAGTGTGTGAGGAAGAAGCAGAACTTTATACTACATTCTTTGGAGAGAAAAAGGAGAGAGGGAGAGAAAGAGAGAGAAAATATCACTCTAACTCTCACAGAGATCTCAGACATTAACTATATGAAATGTGTATCTTTAGTTCTTGATTTTTCCCCTTCCTTCCTTCCTCCCTCCCTTCCTTCTTTCCTTCCTTCCTTTCATCTTTCCTTCCATCTTCCTTCTTTCTCCCTTCCTCTCTAGTTCTCACTCTTTCTATTTTTGAGATAAGCTGTCACTGAGTAGTCCTGGCTGGCCTGAAACTCACTGTTGCAGGCTGACTTACATGACCCTGTAGCCCCAGCCTCCTCCCTCTTACCAGATCCCAGGCATGTCCTACTACACAAAGAGCAGTCACTGTGACTCTGGGCACTCTTACATTCTTAATGGTACCTAATGCAAACTTGTATACTTGGCAGACCCTCCTTAGATAGGACAGATTATTCATAAAATACAGGCTTGGGAAGCTGTGCTAAAGGATTTGCACAAAAGCTTCCACCTCACCTCTGATTCTTCCTTACACATGTTAAAGGCTCTACTTAACAGTCCACTCCACTCCTACTGTGTAGACCAGGCTGGCCTTGAACTCAGAGATCCACCTGCCTCTGCCTCTGGAGTTCTGGGATTAAAGGCGTGTACCTTAGGCCTGGCTCACTAGTCTACTTCTAAGGTAAGTCTTTGACTAAGTATGAGGTTTGTGTTGTGGCAATTAAGACTAATTAACCTCTATGATCATTAGCTACTTTCTGGAGCCTTGGAGAATCAACCATAAAAAGGTGAGTGGAGAGAAATAGCCTGATCTGAGTAGCCTATCCTGCCACCTGAGGCTATGGTGAAGTCCCAGACAGTGCTGCCTCTGAGGGCCATAGCTCATATTACCACCAAGGCCATACTGATGTCCCTGGTCTGGGCTGTCACCTGGGATCATGTTGATGTTCTAGGGCTGTGCAGAGCTGCCCCATCCCTCTCTGGCTGAATCATTTGGGAGATAGGGCCAGGTACTTGGCAGGTCCTTGGCAGCACAGTAGAGCTGGCCCTTGTAACAAAGGCATGGATGAGCAGGCCTAAGGGTGTAAGAACAGGAGAACTGGTCCAGCTTCTGGCTTGTCGTGTGTATTAATTAAAAGAATCAATCCATGCTATCACTGGCACTGGCTGGCTGTGGCATTGGATGCGCTAGCTAGGACAGTGCTGGGGAGCTGGCCCTGCTGGTGTGGGTGTGGAGAGCTGGCAGGCTGACCAACTCAGCTACCACTCAGGCCTAGATCCAGGGCTTTGAACTGGCCCATCCCAATATCTACACCATCTATGAACTGCTGGAGTGCATGAAGGAGCCAGTCCTACAGATCCAAAGCTTCAGGATCTCCATGACACAGGGCAACAACAGGTTATCCGAGAGGGGTCCCAGTGAGGATCCAGTATTGCTAGAGTAGCAGAAGCCAGAGGCCTCGTACCAGACCAATGACTCATTGCAATGAACATTCACAAGTAAAGCTATATGGACAAAAGGTACACTGTGACACACTGCCGCCTGTATGATGAGATGTTTTGTTTTTTATTTTCTTTGGGGGGGGTAGATACAAAGGGATGGGGAAGTGAATGGGATTGGGATGCATGATGGGAAATTCACAAGGAATCAATAAAAAGTTAAAAAATAAATAGAATTACAGCTCAGTTTTTTGGTTGTTTGTTTGTTTTTTCCTCATGTAGAGTGATGCCATGTGTGGAGGTCAAAGGACAACTTATGGGAGTCACTTCCTCCAAAATGTGGGTCCTGTGGAACAAACTCAGGTCGTCAGGCTTGGGGTCTTTACTCACGGAGCCGTATCTGGCCCTGTGCCGGAGCTGAGGATCTGAACTTAGGTGCCCATACTTCTATAGCAAGTGCTTTACAGCTGAGCCATCTCGCCAGATCTTTTTTTGTTTTGTTGTTGTTGTTTGTTTGTTTGTTTTGAGACAGGGTCTTGTTATAGAACCCTGGCTAGCCTAGACTATGTAGAGCAGACTTGTAACTTCTCCCTTTGCCTCCAGAGTACTGGGATTGATACAGGTGACCACTTTTTTTTTGCTTTTTTGTTTCATTTGTTTTTATCTTTTTTTTTTTTTTTTTTTTTTTTTTTTTGGTTTTTTTTCGAGACAGGGTTTCTCTGGTTAGCCCCGGCTGTCCTGGAACTCACTTGGTAGACCAGGCTGGCCTCGAACTCAGAAATCCACCTGCCTCTGCCTCCCAAGTGCTGGGATTAAAGGCGTGCGCCACCACCGCCCGGCTGTTTTTATCTTTAAATGTATGCTTTTGTATACAGAAGTAGAAATACAAAATCAATTTATCTTCCAACATTATAGGAATACATATTGTATCTGCCAGGGATAGGGTATATGCCTGTGATCTTACCACTTTGAGGATGAGGCTGGAGATTTCGATGAGTTCAAGGCCATTATAAAGGGATAGTAGTCAGAACCTGTCTCACGGGAAAAAAAAAAAAAAAAGAAGGAAGGGACCAAAGAAGGACAGAAAAGTGGAGACTTTCTTGCTATGTCTGCTTATCTACTACTGTTACTATCATTGCCAATATTCAGTATGTTTCTCAAAATGGAAGGTCGTGGGACCTCTCTCTCTCATTCCTTTTTTTGTTTTTTTTTCAAGTTGGAGTTTCTCTATGTAGCTATGCTCAGTAGACCAGGCTGGCCTCAAGACTCAGAGACTTGCCTACCTCTGCCTTTGGTGGGATTGAAGCTACACATACTTTAGGATTTTGAAAGACATTGTGTCTTAAACTACACGAATCTCTGACCAAAAGAAAGTGTACTACAAACTGAGATTCCTTGGTAGTTTGTGGTATGTGTTCCAAGTCCTGTGATGGGTGGGGGAGGAGGAAGAGGAAAAGAGAAGACCTGAGAAATACAGAGGAGGAGGGGAGGGAAGGGAGAAGTCGCATGTATTTCCTTCTGGGAGGGCCTGGGAATGCAGCTCAGTGGAATTGTTTGTTTAATGCCCCAGGTCCTGAGTCTGTCCCAAGCACTGTCTATATTTCTTTTCTGGGAAATACTCTCCATTCTGGTTGTCTCCCTTTCAATAATGTGTATTTCCCAGTTAGAAGAAAAGTGGTGACAAGCTCCTTCCTCTGTTGGTGAGGCCAGGGCCTGGCAGATACCACAGGAGGATGGGGGAAGGGACTGGAGGAGAGGCTCAGGAGACAGCTCCCAACTGTGAGTGCATTTGTCTTTCCAGTGTGTGCTGGATGTACTTCATGGGAGGATCTGTCTGTGCTCCCGGAAGGAGAATATTTTTATTATTACTATTATTACTACTATTATTATATTATTACTATATGTCTTTTGAGAAAACTGTGTAGCCTTGGTTGTGCTGGAAATCACTATGTAGACCAGGCTGGGCTTGATCTCAGAGAGATCCAAATGCCTCTGCCTCCTGAGTACTGGTTTTAAAGGGTTAATGGGGTATGCTATCACTAGGCTCTGGAAAGAGATTTTTATCTTGTTCTCTACACCCACATTCACTGTCAACAACTGCTTCTTGAAACCTCAGGATGGCTTCTGGGGCGATAGTCTCTGCTGAACACCAAGGTCAAGTGGTCATGAAGATACTGGGGACAGGCCAGAGGTCTATGCAGGCCCCTACTGGAGCTAGCATTCAGGATGAATGTTGCTTAGTGTAAAAAGCAAGCTGTAGGATAATACATATGCTATGACCCATTTTTTGATTTCCTAGAAACTGTTAACATAGAAGAGGTTGTGTAAATGCCATGACCTAAAACATTAACAGCGCATGCCTGTTGGCTCCTGTGCTAGTTACTTTTCTCATTGCTGTGACTAGACACCAGATAAGAAGCAATTAAAGACATCTGGGACTGCTGGCTTATGTTTATAATCCCAGCATTCTGGGGCTGAGACAGGAAGACCTGTAGAAGGAGACCATGCCTGACTGGGGAAAAAAAATTTAAGCCAGGTGGTGGTTACTCAAGCCTTAAAGCCCAGCAATAGTGTTAGACTTCGGTGCACAGCTTAGAACAGACAACACCAGACCAAACGGTTCCACAGGGAGGGGGTTTATCAGGGGCAAAGGGCAAAGGTGGAAGAGAAACGGGAGGAGATGGCGGAGACAGAGAGCAAGGTCAGGGAGTTCTGCCTATTTATATGTAAAGGTGAGGTAGCCAGGTGGATTCTGGAGTGTTTGGCGGTTGCCTTGGCAACTATGTGGGGGGGTCACCTAGATGTGACATCACTGGGTTTGGGCCTGATACCAACACTTAGGGGGCAGAGAGAGATGGATCTCTCTGAGTTCAAGACCAATCTGGTCTACAGAATGTGTTCCAGGACAGCCAGGGCTACACAGAAAAACCCTGTCTCCAAAAACCATAATATACTAATATTAATACCAATACCAATACCAATACCATTACTATTACCATTACTATTACTAATACTAATATAAGGGCATCTTAAGGAGGGAGGGCTTTATTTGGGTTCATGGTTCAGAGGCTACAGTCTGTTATGGCAGGTAAGGCATGGCTGCAGATGGGGGCATAAATTCCCCCAGAGGTGTATTATGGATGATTACAAGCATGGGAATTGAACCCTGGTTTCTGCAGTAGCAGCAAGTGCTCTTAACCACTGAGCCATCTCTCCAGCCTCATAAACTAAAGAAGAAGAGGAAAAAGAGAAGGAGGAGAGGTTTGAAAAAGTGGCATTGGGGGTAGTTTTTTTTTTTTTTTTTTTTTAGAAAGTGGTTCTGATTGGCTTCACAAAGTTTATGTCTGGCACTGTGGAGCCAGAGGCAGGTTGCAAAGCAGGTGATCTCTGGTGAGTTCCAACGGGCACAAAACGTAAACAAACAAAAAAGCTGGCCAGGCTATGTCTCACTACAAGGCATCAACAGTTTTGTGTCCAAATCAAAAAACCGATTTTAGAGTTTAGATTTTGTTGTTTGTTTTTTCATCTCAATCCTTTAAGTTTACAGACTTACAGACTTTTATTTGTTGTTGTTTTCATAGAGAGTCTTGAACTTGTAGACCAGGCTGCCCTCAAACTCATTAGTGTCCAAAGCTGGCCTACAGCTCTCAGCAATCCCTTTGCTTCATCCTTCTAAGTGATAGGACTTTATATATGAGCTATCAAACCCAGCTTTTGAGAAAGTGTCTTGCTAGTAGCTCAGGTTGGTCTGAAGTTTGCTACCTAGCACAGGGTAGTCTCAAGTCTGAGAACTCAACAGAGAGCTAACGATGAACTTGAAGTCCTGATCTTCCTTCCCTCTAAGTGCTGGGATCACAAATGTGCACGTCATTAGGCTTAGAATTTTTTCCCTTTTGATTCACTCCATGCCCCAGCCCATGGGGTGCTGCCACATACACTCATGTAGTCTCCCTTCCTCAACTAAACTTTTCTGAAAACACCTCACAGACATGGCCAAATGTGTGACTCAGTAATGACCCAAGTGCTTTAAAATCCAACAATTTGACAATAGAAATTAATTATAACATACATATTCAGAGAGCTGGGAATGTAGCTAGTTGGAAGAGAGTGGCCTAAAATGAGGCCCTCCACACAGAGCTTGCACTGATCAAACCAGAAACCACCTTGCCTCATAGCTTGTTACACTGACTTTTTTTTTGAGTTTCTGGCCCATGTGAAAGGTAGTTTCATCTACTTTCAGGCTCAGGTGAAGACAGGACTATTTCCCCATGTAAGGGAGCTGTCTTATGACAAGGACTGGCAAGTCATCAGTCTGATTTGAGACAATCTTCCAGAAAGAACATTATGGAGCTGCATACAATGTAAGGGTTTTATCTGTGTAGCCCTGGACCCTCCTGGAACATGCTCTGTAGACCAGGCTGGCCTCAAACTCAGAAATTGCCTGCTTTTGTTCGTGGGTGCTGGGATTAAAGGTGTGCACCAACAACCATTCACCGGCTGTGTCTTGTAAGTCCATCTTTTCTAAAGCCAAAGCAGCAAATGTAAATTAGCCCTATGGCACTCCTAAGAAGAAACAGAGTGTAATTGTTAAACATATCTTGAGGTTTTAAACACCGAGACCATGTGACTTGTAGGTAACGTGGCCATGCTCAGACTGACTTATACCTGTACAATCCCACACACTTGGGGAGGCTGAGGCAGGGAGATCAGGAGTTCAAGGCCAGCCTCAGCTATATGGGGAGTAAGAAGCCATCTTACGCTATAGGAGGGGCAAACTAAAACCCAAACAAATAAACAATGTACTTAAATCCCAGCCCTGGAATTTAGTAGTTTGTGGTCTTAGGGTGGGGAGATACCTTACAGAGGCATAGAGCTGAATATTCCACAGTAGAACTTATCAGAGGGCTTCAGATATTCTAGACAGAGAGAACACAGTGTTCAAGAGGGAGGAAATGGAAGAGATCCAGCAGCACAAAGGAGAGGATTGGAAAGGGGGAAATTTAGACAGAATGGAACTAGAACACATGGTGTTCATACAAGAGGGAGGAGAAATGCTGGTGGGATGGAGTAGGGGGAAGGCTGTCCTCCCGCTAGCCGATTTTTACTGCTACTTCAGTTCACTTTGTATGAACTGCAGGCCTGGAAGAGGCCATGGCTTAATCTTAGTAGAAGGTAACTGCAAACATGCTTCAAGCCATTCCCATTACAATCAGCATTGTCACAAGCCAGCCTAGACAATGGGTCATCAGTCACATCAACCCACAGTTTACAGCTCAGGAAAGCAGACTGGGCAGTGTCTGGGAGGTCAGTGGTATTGAGATTCTTTCTAGTTCTCCTGCAGGCACAGCAAGACTCCCTTAACAACAGACCATAAGCCTGTCTAAGTCATTAATAGAACCCTTTTCTAGGTGCGTGACACTATTCTATATGGTTTTTTTTTTTTTTTTTTTTTTTTTTTTTTTTTTTTTTTTTTTTTGGTTTTTGAGACAGGGTGTCTGGAGCTCAGGGCTTCTGAGATCTCACTCCCGAGCACAGCAGCCCTTTACGAACCAGAAAACGCCTGCTCCAAGTCATTAATAGCGCCTACAGGGCGTGACACTATTCTAACTGTTCAATCTACTGATTCATTTGTCTTCCGTAGAAACTTACAAAATAGGGTGCATTACTTTCTTTTCTCAAGTTCTCAAAACTTCAGCCAGGTGTGGTCACACATACCTTGATTCCAGCACTGGGAAGACAGAGGCAGACAGATCTCTATGTGTTCAAGGTCAGCCTGCTCTAAATAACTTGTTCCAGGGCAGCCAGGAAAACACAGTGAAACTTAGCATAACATACATAAAAAATATATGTAATTATATAGCTTGATAGAGTTTCAGAGTATAGACACATAACATTCCTAGAATAAAAAAACAAAAAATTCCCGGCACCCAAAAGGTTTCTTATAATCCCCCTTTTCTAGTCTTACCACAGAAACAAATACCATCCTTCCTCCCGGCCCCCTCCCACTTTCTCCCCTGAAACAAGGTCTTTCACTATGTAGCTTTGGTAGGACCTTTCAGACAGTTCTCTTTAAGTTAGACCCGAGAACTGGCTTTGAACTCAGAAATCCCTGCCTCTGTCTCCTAAGTGCTGAGATTAAAGGCGTGTGTCATCACGCTTGTCCTTGTCCTGTTTACATGTTTATTTATTTGGTTTTTTTTTTGTTTGTTTATTTTTTGTTTTTTAATTTCAGGGGTGGTGGTGGTAACCAGAGTGCATGGAGTACTTGCAGAGGTCAGAAGACAGCTGTAGGAATCATTTCTTTCTCTTACCAAGCTGGTTCCGGGAAATCTAACTCAAATCATCTGGCTTCATAGCAAGCCCTTCTATCTTCTGAACACCTACCCCCACCTCTTTAAAGAGTATCTCAATGTGTAGTCCAGGTTGCCTGGAACTCACTAGGAGTCTTGAACTCCTGGCATTCCTCTTGTCTCAGATTCCCTAGTGCTGTTATTACAGGTGTGTGCCATCTCACCCAGTTCTCTGCCTTTACTTGTGTGGGTGTGTGTTATGCATGCTTAGGAATGTACAGGTGCATGTACACACAGGGTAGGGGTGTGTGTGTGTGTGTGTGTGTGTGTGTGCAGAGGCTAGAGGAGGAGACAGGGTGTCCTTTGCTGTCATTTCCCACCTTAGTCCTTTGTGACAGATCTCTCACTGAACCTGGAGCTAGGCTGGAGCTCAGCAAGCCCCGGTGATTCTCCTGTCTCCGCCTTCTCTCCTCATGCTGGGCAGCCACATCTGGCTTTTTATGTGGGTGCTGTGATGTAAACTCAGGCCCGCAGGCTGGCCCAGTTAGCACTATCACCCACAGACCATCTTGCTAATCCCTTGTAACAGCAGAGTTTAGAGAGGTGAGGTGACATGTGACTGCAATCCCAGCATTCAGGAGGTGAAGAGGAGGATCAGGGCCAACCTAAACTAAACAATGAACATGAGGGTAGCCTAGGCTACACAGTGAGACCCTGCCTTAAAAAAAAAAAAAAAAAAAAAAAAAAAAGAAAAGAAAGAAAAGAAAAAGACAGACAGACAAAAGACTAATACAAGAAGTAGCCAAATAAATTTATCTAGACCAGGAAGCAGTGTTATCTCCGTTTCACAGCTGAGGAAGTCAAGGCAAAAACTAATTATGCAACTAGCTCAAGTTATCTCCTTGGGACCTCATCTTGGTCAAGTTGCTGCTTGGTCATTAGACTATGGAAGATCAGGTGACTTTCCTGAGACGGTTTCTTTACAAAATAGTGGTAGTAATTCCACTCCAGTAAGACTCCATGCTGTTATAAGGTTCTACTACCCCCTCAGATCCTGACTTAGCAGATCTGGACTAGGAGGCAGAAGTCTCTGATCAGGTGACTCTGGTCACCTGACCATACCACAAGAACTCAGTTTTATAAAAATGGCTTTTTCTCGGCATAGCTCATGCCAGTACTCATAATACTCAAGAAGCTGAGGCAGGAGGATCACTGCAAGTTTGAGGTCAGCCTGGGCTCCATGATGCATTTAAAGTCAGCATCAGCACAGAGTAAGAGTTTGTCTCAAGAGAAAAAAAAAAAAAAAAAACACAACTTGAAGTCCCTCCCACTCTTGGGAGTCATTCTTAATTTTTCTTAATAAATCTTCTACTCAAGTTCTCACACTGGTGAAAGTGAAACAAAACCAGATTAATTTGGTGTGGTCAAACCTTTGCAGGTTAGAATAGTCTGGCCCAGATGATTCACCCAGGGACCCTCTCCTTCACTAGCAGACAAAAACAGAAGAAAAATTGCACATCTTTGATGAGGGGAAGTGACTCACAGGCTTGAAACTTAACAAGAGGCTTTGTAGGGGAAAGGGCAAAGAAAGAGGTCATGTTGGAGAGAAGTCATTAGAATGTGGGGAGGGTAGTAACAAGCAGTGAACAGATCAAATATTTACTTAGAGCAGTGGTTCTCAACCTTCCTGATGCTGCGAGCCTTTAACACAGCTCATCCTGTTGTGGAGACCTCCAACCGTAACATTATTTTGTTGCTACTTTTAACTGTAAGAAGTATTATTTTTTGCTACTGTTATGAATCACAATGTAAATATCTGATATGCAGATGGTCTTAGTTGCCCCGTGAAAGGGTTGTTAAACCCCAGAGTCACGACCCACGGGTTGAGAACCTCTGGCTTAGTGTAGTACCAAAAATATTAAAATCAAAAAAAGGATTTAGTCAATTGTTCTTATTTTTACATCTTCTCATCATCAGAAGGAGAATTGTGGGGTGTTTTGTTTTGTTTTGGTGGGGGCAGGGTCTTGCTGTGTAGCCTGTCTGGCTTGGTATTCACTATGTAGCTCAACCTTGTCTCAAACTTGTCATCCTTCTGCCTCAGCCTCCTGAGTGATTTGACTCACAATCGCCTATAACTTCAGCTCCTAGCGATTCAATGTCCTCTTCTAAAAGGTCTCAGAGAACTTTGCACAGATGTGGCATACATACATACATATTGCACACAAAACAAAATCTTTAATAAAAACCGTTCAGAACATCTTTGGATTTCCAGACATTTTGTGGCTTAAAAACATATATATATACAGTTGTATCTTCCAGTGCCGGGTCTTCCAGTGCCCACAATCAATTCAGGCACACATTTTAATGAGCCAGTTTGGATCTTTGGACTTTTAAAAAGTAAGCAGACTTGTGTGCATGCAACTTTTGCTAAGTGATTGAGTGGAGGTGAGAGCTGCCCAGAGTTCAAATTCCACAGCTTTGAATGCACCTTCCACAAGCCTGGTTTAGTGGGACCCAGAACTGTTGCTGCTGCTCTTACTCCATATTATGGTGACAGGGGACCTACATAGCTAGGGCACGAGAGTTTCCTTCCTATCCTCAACTGTTCCTTCTAGTTTCCTCTTGCGAGGAACCAGAAGGCCTGCACCTCTATCTTTTTTCCAGGAAAGAAACTCCCTAAACCCTTATGACTTCAGATGACTGTACAACTTTGGGAATCGAATAACCCAGTTCACGTCCCTGCATTTTCGACAAGGATTTAAAAAAAAAAAAAGGATTCAGATGTTGACTATTTAAGTTCCCTTAAGAACATTGCATAAGTCACGATAAAGTCGGCCATCTTCCTTAATTGTTGGCTGCTATCACTCAGGAGCGATGTGGAATTGTCTTGCTGAAGAAAACACGGAAGACAGGCTCAAGTTTTGTTTTTGGAAACCAGATCAACCTTTCAATTAGAAGCATTTGTTAAATTGTCTGTTTGAGGACAGGGTATTTTTCTAGCCTAGAACTTGCAACAATCCTCCTGCTGCAATTTCTCTAATGCTGGCTGGGGATTACAGACCAGAGCCACCACATCCATTGATGAGTTGTTTAAAACCATAGAGCAGTAAACCAGAAATCTCTACAGGCCATTATTGTGTTGGAATTCCACAGATCTTTGTAACTTTCCTGGCTTAAAATAAAAGGTTAGAACCCTGACTTCCAGTTTTGCAGTGTTCTTTTCTGAGGACTCTTGTTAATTTGTCTGCATTTTCCAAAACCCCAGGGCGCCCTGCATCTTTGCAAAGGCTTTCAGGACCCCTGACCTAAGTCAGACGACAGTGAAGTCCTCGCCCTAGCTGGCTCCTGGTCTTCTTGTACTGATCTGAGATCTCTGGACCTGGGCTCAGGAAACCAAGGAGGCTCCTGGTTTCCTGGCACCAGGTTGGGGTCCCCTCGCCCAGGCAGGATCCCCACCTCCCCACTGAGTAGCCTCAGAGTCCTAGCCGAGCCGGTTCGCTGGCGCAGGGTTCAGATGCCCCAGGCAGCTGGGCTATCACGTGGCGCGGAGGCATGGGCGGGGCGGCCAGGCGATATTTAACAGTCGCCCGGGCCACCTTGCTGTGTGGTGATCAGGATCGTGCGGACTTGCTCGTCCATCAGCTCTCCTGTTCGGTGGGTCCTGTACCAGATCTGGTCCCCAGGCAGCTGCTGCTCTGCCTGCTCTGGGCTCCCAAGTGCAGCAACGGGTGGGTGGCGGGGCGGGAGCAGCCCAGGGCTGCTTGGGAAAGCTCTCGCTTTTGTTCTAGAGGTTTCCTTTCCGTTTGCCCGACCGTCTGTGGTAGAGCAACTTGCATTTGTCCTGAAGAGGCATTATTTAAAGGGAAACACCTTACAGAAGAACTTATGAGGTGGATAGTGAGACTTGTCTGGTTTTCCTTTGGTGTCCCACTAGGCAGCACCGGTTGCCCTCAGGCTCTCTATAATCCAAGCTAGGCCGGAACTCTTGCTCCCCTGCCTCAGCACAACCACACACCCCTGGAAAACGTAAGGAGATATTTTATGGTCTGCTCCTCGGTATGGATACTGCTTGAAGCTTCTGCTTTCAGGGCAATTCTTCTTAAGGAACTGGGACTTTAGGTTGGAGGCTGAGCTGTGTCTAGACCGGTTCTGTTGCCGGGCAGAAGGCAGTTTCATGTGGGTGTGGGTCACAGGGGATTGGAGATTTTATAGTTCCCTGGAGCGACTCTTTTCTTGAGCCCAGTCAGCAATGAGGCAGCCAGCCACTGCTAGTTTCAATCTCTGTTCACAAGAATGGTAAACACCCTAAAGTATCAGTTTGATAGTTCCTGAGAGCCAGGCACGGTGGCTTGTGCCTAATCCCAACACTAGTGAGGTTGAGTTAAGAGGGTCAGCCTGGGCTTTAAACAGGCAGACACTAAGTAAATCAAGGGACATCTTTTAATTCTAGCGTTTGAGAGGCAAAGGCGGGCAGGTCTTGTGAGTTCGAGGCCAGCCTGGTGTGCAACCTGAGTTACAAAAATAAATAAATTAATTAATCAAGGGCAGGTGTTTGGGAAGTTAAGATGTCTTCTGTTTAAATTGAATTTTCTGCCTTTCTGGTTGGCATTTTTGAGAACAGAGGCATTTCTAGTGTCCTGTTTAAGACTACTCTTTTCTATTGAAAGTGTGTAAACAGTTAGGCTGTTGGCCCTGAAGAGGGCTCTGAATTAGAGGATGGCGAACTGAAACTGTCTATGCTGGAATTGTGCAACTGCCTGTGTTGGGACAGGACTTGATCCTCCATGTTCTGAAATCAGTTTCTTTTCTCTCCAGGCATCTCTTTTCTCCAGGAGGAAAAATGGCATCAGTAGCAGTGGGTCCACAGCCGGTATGATTTTTAAGTGCTCGCTCCCTGGTCCTTTTCTTTCTCGTGATTTTTAAGTGCTTGTTCCTTGTCCTTTTCTTTCTCGTGTCTTGCGTCATTACTATCCACTCCTTCATGTTTGCAGAGCGTGGTGATGAGGGTGGCCAACCTGCCCTTGGTGAGCTCTACCTACGACCTCGTGTCCTCCGCTTATGTCAGTACGAAGGATCACCACCCGTATTTGAGATCTGTGTGTGAGATGGCAAGAAGGGCGTGAAGACGGTGACATCTGTGGCTATGACCAGTGCTATGCCCATCATCCAGAAGCTGGAGCCACAAAGTGAGTTTAGATTCTTCTGTCAACATGGAGCCCAAGGGACTGGGTAGGGCGAGTTCTAAGTCACACCAGGGAACCCTCAGGCCTTCCTGAAGCACAATACCTTTTCTCTCTAGAAACTGTCTGGTGACATTCATTCACACGATGGACTGCTTCGTAGCCATAACTGATGCTCACTCGTCTTACTCTAAAAGAAGCTTCCCAGCCAGGCATTGTGCTCATACCAGTCACCCCAGCTCTTTGAAGGGAGGTGGAGGAGAAGTGTCAGTTGAAGGCCAGCCGTGGCTACATAGTGAACTCCAGGCTGCCTGGGCTGTATGTGACACTGTCTCAGAAAAGAAAAAAAGCATGTACTTGGGGTGTATGCCATTAGCATATGAAGGCAGGCAAATCTTTGCGTTCAAGCCCACCCTGGTCTACCTAGCAAAATCCACACTAGTCAGACCTATATAGTGAGAACGTGTCTCAAGGCAAGACAACAAACCAAAAAGAAAAGAAAGTAAATTTCCAAAATGCTTTTGTGTAAATAACTGAAATTACAAAGGCATCCATCATCTAAGGGGTAAACTGAGTTAGCTTTCTCATACAGCATGTGCAAATTGAAAAACAAGATTTTTATTACAGTTTTATTTCTTTTGTATCTGCATATGTGTATGTATTTGTGTACAGACGAATGTCATGGCTCAGAGAATCCCGGGGTCTAACTCAGGTCACCTGGCTTGGCAGGAAGCACCATTACTCACTGAATTATCTCGTCTGTCCGAACTTTTCTTTTTGAGACAAGGTTGCACATTGTAGCTCATGCTGTCCAGGGAACTTACTATGTAACTTTGTCCTCAAACTCAAGGATATTCCCCTGCCTTAGCCTCTCAAATGGCTAGGATCACAGACCTAAGCCAACATGTCTGGTTTATGTAGTACTGGGGATAGAACTTTGCTGAATTACATCATCAGTCCAAACCTTTTTATTTTTAATATTTGCTTTATTGAGATAAGAAAACACACTGTACAGTTACTCTACTTAAGTTAAAAATGGCTGTACCTCAGTGGAAGGGTGCTTTCCTGGCATGTCTGAGACCCTGGGTTCAATCCCCAGCACTGCAAACAGAACAAGCTCGTTTTCATTAGCAGTCAGGACCCACTGCCTTCCATCCCCTCAGGTTGCTCTTAAACCTATTTTTATATAAGATTATTTCTGGCCTTTGGTACAATCAGAGTCATAAAGTAAGCTCTTCTGCATCTGGCATCTTTCACTTCGCATAGAGGTTTTCAGGACTTATCTGGGATACAGCATTGTATGTACTTCATAGCCATGACAGATGTTCATGTTGTGTCTGAGGAATAATATCACATTGTGTGGGTAACATATTTGTCTTAGGGTTACTATTGCTGTGATGAAACACCATAAATCCAAAAGCAACTGGAGGAGGAAAAGGTTCATTTGGCTTACATATTCTGAATCATAGTCCATTAAGGGAAGCCAAGACTGAAATTCAAACTGGTAGGAACCTGGAGGCTGAAGCTCACTCAGAGGCCACCGGAGAGTGCTGCTTGCTGGCTTGATTCTCATGGCTTGCTCAGCTTGCTTATAGAACCCAGAACAACCAAGTCAGGGGTGGCCCCACCCACATTGGGCTGGGCACTCCATCAATCACTAATTAAGGAAGCGCCCTAACAGTTTGTGCTGTCTTTTGGAGACAATTTCTCAATTAAGGTTCCCTCCTGTCTGATGACTTTAGCTTATGCTAAGTTGATATTAAAAACTAGCTGGACAATGCTCCTCCCACTGTGTGTGGTGTTGTGTGTGTGTGTGTGTGTGTGTGTGTGTGTGTGTGTGTGTGTAGGCATGTGGAGGTGTGAGATTGACACCAAGAACCTCCCTGAATCACTCTTTGACTTGTGAGGCAGAATCTCTCAATCAAAACCCAGAGCTCACTGACGTGGCTACTCAGGCTAGCCAGGCTGCTCTCCAGATCTTCCGTTAATGCAGAGGTCATGATGGCAAATGACTTGTAATCCACATTGTGTGGATTCTGGGAATCTGAACTCTGGTCCTCAAGCTTTTGTGCTTGAAACACTTTTAACTATCAAGCAGTCTCCCCAGTCCCAACACTATCCATTGACAACATTTAGGTTGTGTCTACCGTGGGAAGGTGACAAATGATGCTTCTGTGAACATACATATGTTCATCCCAAGTTTTGGGGGTAATATTTTCAGTCTCCTTAGTATGTACTTAGGAGTGGAACTGCTGGATCTTTAGTAACTGTTTAAATTTCAGAGGAACTTGGGGTTGGAGAGATGACTGAGGGTTAAGAGCACTGGCTGCTCTTCAAATAACCTGGGTGAGATTCCCAGCACCTACATGGTGGCTTACAACTATCTGTAACTCAAGTTCCAGGGAATCCAATGGGTTTTTTGGTCTCCCACAGACACCAGGCTTGTGTACTTGGTACACATATATACATGCAAGCAAAACACCTAACCATACACATTGAAATGTTTTTCTTCAATTTTAGAGGAAGTATCAGACTCTCCAAATCTCTCCAAAAACACAAATGAACTGCTTTTAACAAACATTTGCATCATTCCCCAAAGGGTAAATTAGAGTCTAGGATTATAAGCATTCTTTAAGAAACAGCTATCCCAACAGTGCTAACTCCCTAATGGATTTGGTGTGGATTCTTGTGTATTATCTTTAAGGGGGAAGCTTGGATTGAAGTCTGGGCCTTGTTAGAAAGATCCAGGGTGCTACTGTTCACTGGTGAGATCCCAGAGTTTATCTCTATGTACTGAGATAAATAGGGATTAGCCCGCATGGGTTACTTTACTTCCTGAGGGAAAGTTCAGTAGAAGCTTGCCTCCTGTACTGTCCCTAGCATTGAGGCCTTCTTCCTTAGCTGCTTTTCCCACAGAGCCCCTCATTTACCTGTCACTGAAAGAAAGTTGCCAGGAACCTGCCAAATTTCTTCCTGTAAGATCGAGAGAAACCAGGAAGTAGATTTTGTGGTTCTAAGAAAGACAAAGCTGCATTCTTGCTATTTTCATAATAAGACTAAATAAAGCCCTGAGGTATTGTCTGTGTGTTCATTCTATACTTACAGTGAGTGATCATTTTCCTGTCTGTGTTTCCTGCAGTTGCGGTTGCCAATACCTATGCCTGCAAGGGCCTGGACAGGATAGAGGAAAGACTGCCTATTCTGAACCAGCCAACTTCTGAGGTGAGCTTGGGACAGTGTTGGGGCTTGCTGCTTGGGGTGTTTTCATGTTTTCTTTAGCCCAGGCTCTGTGAGCCATAAACACACAAATACCTTCCCTCAAGCTGGAGCTGGTTACATTTTTGAAGGAGTAATGACTACTCCTGGTCTTCCTGAACTGCTGTTGGGGTGAGTCCAAGAAACAGATGAAGTAACTGCTTTTGGTTAGAATGCAGGCTGGTCTCTATCAGCTTGTAACTCGGCTCCTGCTGTGAAACTACAACTGATTCCATATGGTGCTGGGTGTGTATACAAACTGGGAGAAATAGTTCTGGGCATTGCTGATAGGAACCACATGCATACATAACAGATAACCAGTGGTGGCAAAAGCAATTGCTTTTTTTTTTTTTAAGATTCATTTATTTTATGTATATAAGTACACTGTAGCTGTCCTCAGACACACCAGAAGAGGGCATCAGATCTCATTATAGATGGTTGTGAGCCACCATGTGGTTGCTGGGAATTGAACTGAGGACCTCTGGAAGAGCAGTCAATGCTCTTAGCTGCTAGCCATCTCACCAGCCCAACAATCATTTTATCCATCTTAGTGACTGTGCAGTTCAGATAATGCCGTAAATTTATCCTTCTGGTTAAGAATACAGCATTGCACAAAAGGATATCAGTTAGGGGGACATTGGGGTTGTACCTTTAACCACTTAAATAGGTAAGTTTTGTGTAAAGTCTTTAAATACTTTTCTGTGTCTCTAAAACTTTCATTTATGTTGCTTGAGGAATTATTTTCCATTTGGGGATATTTACATTTTGATGAAAAGTTGGTTAATATGGTAGTCCATGACTTGAATCCCAGCGTTCTAGGCAGAGACAAGCTGTTCTCTGTGAGTTCAAGGCCAGCCTAAGACCCTTTTTCAAAAAATTTTTGATGACTTATTTATAATATCGCCTAACTTATGTACTTGTAGCTCATTCCTTGCCTAGTGTGTACAAGGCTGAGTTTGATCTGCAACACCACAACAGAAATAGTCAATTTATTGTGTTTCAAACTAGATAAAAATTAGGTTGGGTATTAAACTAAAACTTTGAAAAATTGGATCTTACTTAGAAGTAATGTTGAGGTGTTTGTTGCTAAGCTTCTCTCAGCTGCTCTTGAATTCCATTTGCAGATAAAGGTGACATTAAGCTTATGATCCTCTTGCCTCTACCTTCCAAATGATAGGGTTATAGGCTTGTAGGCTCCATGCCTACTTTCTATGGTGCCATGTCTCAAACCCAGTGTTGCATGTTTAAATACTCTACTGAGCTACATTCCCAGCCTATCACTGTCTTCAGTGGCTTTTTTTCCCCTCCCCTCTATTTTTGCCTATGTGCAAATGTACCATTGTAAAGGTTTACTAGATTATTCTTTGGCAAGAGAGCTGTTAAGGGCTTTTTGTTTTATTTTGGTTTTGAATCATGGTTTCCTCCTTGTGTAGCAGAACTGGACCTGCAGCCTTAGCCTCTTGGGTGATGAGATTATAGACATGAATCACCCGCCCAGTAGTTTTTAAAAAATATTATATGTGATAGGCTGTAGTGACACACACCTCTAATCCCAGCACGGGAGGCAGAGGCAGGCGGATCTCTCTGGGTTTATGGCCAGCCTGATCTACGGAGTGAGTTCCAGGACAACCAAGCCTACACAGAGTAACCCTGTCTCGAAAAACAAAGCCTAATGAAACAGCAAAAATCAAAAACAGAGAAAACAAGATAAAGTTTTGAAAAATACTATATGTAAATGAACTTTTGGTGATGGAGTGGTGAAGGGGGTGTTTGTGCCACTGCGTGTGTGTGGAGGTCAGAAGACATTTTGTGAAAGTTGGTTCTTTCCTTCCATCATGTGCGTTCCAGGGGTGAAGAAGGAGGGTCTTAGGTCTTCACTTATTTGTTGGCTGGGCCTTCTTACTAGCCCTAAGATAAATTCTTTTTTGTTCTTACTTTTGTTTTTTTTAAGACAGGATTTCTCCACTGAGTCTTGGCTGTAGACCAGACTGGCCTCCCAGGCTTCTAATATAAATTATTAATGGGCAAGTCATGGTGGCACACGCCTTTAATCCCAGCTTTAGGGAGGCAGAGACAGGTGGATCTCTGTGAGTTCCAGGTCAGTAAGAGCAGCATGTCATGAGATCCTGTCTCAAATAAGAACAAAAACAAAACAACTTGTCTTGACAAATTGATTAATTTCATGTTTGTTTATTTCATTTATAAATTTAACAGTCCTTAGGGAGTGGCCAGTAGGACAAAGAGACCTGACAGAGACACTCAGCCTCATTAAGTCTTAATGCTATGTATGCCCGGGGCTGAGAGTAAAAGAGTATGGTCAGTCCATCTTTGACTATTTAGCTATGCAGTTTTTGTAAAACCATGAGTGTGTATTTGCCCATATTTCTCATACGTTGGCTTATCTGTTTCTTTGCTTACAGATTGTGGCCAATGCCAGAGGTGCTGTAACTGGGGTGAAGGATGTAGTAACGACTACCATGGCTGGAGCCAAGGATTCCGTAGCCAGCACAGTCTCAGGGGTGGTGGATAAGACCAAAGGAGCAGTTACTGGCAGCGTGGAAAGGACCAAGTCTGTGGTCAATGGCAGCATCAATACGGTTTGGGGGATGGTGCAACTCGTGAACAGTGGAGTAGATAATGCAATTACCAAGTCGGAGCTGCTGGTAGACCAGTACTTACCTCTCACTCAGGAGGAACTGGGTAATGGTGCTTTTTATGCTGAAGTTATGTTTGAGTCCTTTTTTAAAACAAGTTTATTCATTTTTTAAGACAGGTTTCACTTGTACTCTGGCTGCCTGTCCTAGAAACTCACTCAGAAATCCACTGTTTCTTCCTTGTTAACTACAGGGTAAACTGTTTACTATTTCATGTCCACATACGCAATAAGTCTACCTATTAACCTTTAATTAATCAATCAATCAGATTACATTTATTTGTGTGTAGTGTGCATGCATGGCATGATGTACATGAGGGAGTCAAAGGACAAGGTGCAGGAGCTGGTTCTGTCTTCCTGCATGCGTGTCTTAGTCAGTGTTCTATTGCTGTGACAAACACCATGACCAAGGCAGCTTACAAAGGAAAACGTTTTGTTGGACTTATGGAGCAAATGCATGTCAGCAGGAACAGCTAGCGCTAGAGGTGGAGAGAGCACACTAGGAATGACACCCAAAATTGAACTGCCAAAGCCTGCCCCTTGACAGACCTGCTCCATCAAGGCCACACCTCTTAATCCTTTCCACACAGTTCTAGCACTGGAGACCAAAGATTCAACCCAAAGCCCTGGCGGGCCATTCTCATTCAAACCACCACAGTGTAGGTGCTGAGGATCACAATCAGGTCAGCAGCAGGGCTTCGAGGCAGGTACCTCTGCCCACTTAGCCGTATTGCTGGCCTTTTAAGTTTTTTTTTTTAAGGATCTTACATAAGTCATGGTAGTCTTCAACTCACTATGTAGCTGAGGATAACTTCGCTTCTTCTGTCTCTACCTCCTGAGGACCATACTCTTTCTCCTTTATTTATTTTTTTACTGAGACAAGGTCTTATATAGCCCAAGTTGGCCTCAGACTCACTAGGTACATGATGATAGCTTTGAACTCCTGATCTTCTTGTCTCCATCTCCTAAGTGCTGGTATTACAGGTGTGAACGTAGTAAGTTCCAGACCATCCAGGGTTGCATAGTGAACAGATCTCAAAAAAAAAAAAAGCATGTAATCCCAGCACTAGAGGAGCAGACGCAGGTGGAGAATCAAGAATTTAAAGCAAGGGACTAGAGAGATGGCTCAGTGGAAGAACTTGGGTTCAATTCCCAGGACCCACATGGGTACTTACAACTGTCTGGAATATACTTCCACCACACATGCATGTGATGCACAGATGTACATGCAGGAAAAACATCATACACACAGAATAAAAATAAATAAATCTTTAGAAATAGCTCTAAGGGATGCAGAGATGGCTCAGAGGGTAAGAACACTGGCTGCATTTTCCAGAGATCCTGAGTTCAATTTCCAGCAACACATGGTGGCTCGCAGCCATGGCTCGCAGCCATCTCTAATGAGATCTGGTGTCCTCTTCTGGCATGCAGCATATATGCAGGCAGAACACTGTATACCTAATAAGTAAATCCTGAAATAGTTTTAAATGCTTAAAACCATCTTTGATTGTATAGTAAGTTTGAGACTAGCCATAGTGGTACTTAAGTACCATTACTGCTTGTACTATGTGCCATATTGCTAAGAAGTGTATGCAGGTGGGAAGAAGCACATGTAAACGTTGTGTGGTGTGTGTGTGTGTGTGTGGTGTGTGTGTGTGTGTAAAACAAATGCTTCAGGGTGATCAACCCAACGGTGGGTGTGAACAGTCTTAGGAAATAAAGACATCTTTTTTAGGATTCCAACTGTGGAATCCTAAACAAAGGATCGCTTTTGTTTATTTTCTCTTTGTCTTTTTTTCCCTCTATTGTCAGAGATGGAAGCCAAAAAGGTGGAAGGATTTGATAAGGTTCAGAAGCCATACTGTGAACGACTGGAGTCCCTGTCTGCCAAGCTCTGCTCCAGGGCCTATCATCAGGCTCTCAACAGGGTTAAAGACGCCAGGCAAAAGAGCCAGGAGACCATTTCTCAGCTCTACTCCACTGTCCATCTGGTGATTACCCGTTTATTTGAAGAATAAGAGTAGATATAATTATGACACTTAAGAATTTCAGCCAGGCGGTGTTGGCGCACGCCTTTAATCTCAGCACTTGGGAGGCAGAGGCAGGCGGATTTCTGGTCTACAGAGTGAGTTCCAGGACAGCCGGGCTACACAGAGAAACTCTGTCTCGAAAAACCAAAAAAAAAAAAAAAAAGAATTTCAGTACTGGGCTGAAGAGAGTGGTTAAGAGCACTGACTGCTCTTCCAGAGGTCCTGAGTTCAATTCCCAGCAACCACATACATGGTGGCTCACAACCATCTGTAATGGGATCTGATGCCCTCTTCTGGAGTGTCTGAAGACAGTGACAGTGTACAGTGTACTCACATATATAAAATAAATAAATCTTTAAAAAAAAGTTAAGAATTTCAGTACTGTATGTGAACAGTCCCGTGGAAACTTGGAGAGTGTGCAGATAACTCTAGACAAGGAAATCAAACTAGACCTCCGGGCGTTGAGTTCAGCCACCTCCCCGTGCAGTGGCATGAGCACAGTGTGATGCTGTTTTCAATGATCCAGAGAAGGGGTTGCTATTGTGAACCTCCTTTTTTTTTTTTTTTTTTATAAAAATTTTTTTCTTGGATATTTTCTTTATTTACATTTCAAATGTTGCAAACTTCTGCGGGACTCCAACCTCTGTGGGGCTGGAGAGAGCTTAGTAGTTAAAAGCACTTGTTTGCACTTGCAGAGAACCCAGATGGGTTGGCAGCACACACACAGCAGCTCAAACCACCCGTAACTCCAGTTCCAGGGGAGCCATCAACTTTTGCTGGCTTCTGAGGGCACCAGGCATGCACATGGTGCTCATACATACATGCAGACATACATTCACACAGCAACAAAAAATAAATTAAGTCTTTAAAAAGAAAAAAAAAAAGAAAGAAAGAAAACACTCACTTTAATCCCAGCACTTGAGGAGGGAGAGGTATCTGTGATTAGGATATCTGTGCATTTGAGGCAGCCTGGTCTACATAGTAAGTTCTATGACAGCCAGGATTAAGACTTTATCTCAAAAAATCTAAACAAACAAGCAAAAAAATCAGATATTTGTTAGATATGTGCCCTATAGATACTTCTTCCTCATTTCAGTTGTAAGAGATGGAAACAGTGGACATCAAGTAGGGGCAAGTTTGTGCATTATGCCACAATAGATTCCTGTGCAGCCATTAAAGAATGCCAGGGTAAAGAATGGCATGTACTGTACTGAAGGGCAGTTTCTTCTAGGAAGAATAGGTAGCTGGTAACAAGGAAGAGGAAGGCTGAACTCTTTTCCTCCTTTTTTGTTTGTTTTTGAGACAAGGTCTTGCTGTGTAGGTTAGGCTAACCCAGAACTTGAAACACAGACAAAGCTAGCTTCAAATTTGTAGCAATTCTCCTGCCTCTGCCTTCCCAATCCTGGAATTACAGGCATGCACCACCATGCCTGGCTGCCTTCCTCCTTCATTTTCCCCTATGCCCTTTTCTTTTAATTCTCACTTACCCTTCATGCAAATATAAAGTCTATTACCTCTTGCCTGTGCTCAGGAGACCCATTTGACATCAGCAATGTGGTAACTGCACAGAAGCAGTAAAGAGCTGCTGCTACTTGGTTGACCACGAAGCCGATAGATAAGTCAATGCAGCTCTTGTTGAACTCTGCGGTCTCCGTGTTGTCTGCGTCCACCACGGAGCTGTGAGCAGATGAAACATGAGAAGAACTTGTGTTCACCTAGTTTGTTTCATTACAGATTGAATTCGCCAGGAAGAATGTACACAGTGCCAACCAGAAAATTCAGGGTGCTCAGGATAAGCTCTATGTCTCATGGGTGGAGTGGAAGAGAAGCATCGGCTATGACGACACCGATGAGTCCCACTGTGTTGAGGTAAGATGACAAGCAGAGCCATTCATACGGTGTCTGGAGAAGTTCTTAATACACGGTTGGCTTCAGTTCCCCTATGAATCCTCTCAGAGTATATTCATATCAGCCCAGACTAGTGGTACAGACATGAAATATCGGTTACTTGGGACTCTAAGGCCAGAGGATAGTAGGTTCAAGGCCAGCCTGGCCTTATCTCCAAATAAAAAATAGAGAGGAGCTGTTGAAATGGATACACAGTTAAAGGCACCTGGGACCCACAGGTAGAAGGAGAGAAGGGTCTTTTTTTTTTTTTTTTTTTTTTTTCGGTTTTTCCAGACAGAGTTTCTCTGTATAGCCCGGGCTGTCCTGAACTCACTCTGTAGACCAGGCTGGCCTCGAACTCAGAAATCCACCTGCCTCTGCCTCCCAAGTGCTGGGATTAAAGGCGTGCACCACCACCAGCCGGCTTCTCAGGGTCTTTTTTGACCTCTGCCTAAGTGCACAGAGTAAAGGTGGTTTAAATATTATTTTTAAAAATGAGGAGAGGACTGGGGATGTAGGTCAGTGGTGTATAGCACCTGCCTTCGAATGGGTGCATTGGCTGGCTTCTGGAAGAGGTCAGGACACTGCTGAGGACTGAAGGTTAGTAAACTAGCAAAAGAGCAAACAGAACTAATGTTCTAGAACTAGCCCAGTGTGATCATATAGAACAATTCTTTGTGTCCCCAGTAGCAGTGAGCCTCTGAAATCAGCATCAGCAGTTCATACTGTATCTTCCTATTTGAGAACAGACTAAATGAAACCAACAGTAGCAAGTGTACGTTTTGATTGTCTGCTCTGTCCTGCTTGCTGTTCTTCAGTTTAAGATGATGACCTCTGCAGTCACAAGTTCAAATCTTATACTTAGCTACTTTCTAGCTATTAACTGGGCAGATTAAACTCTAAGCATATGTTCTTAGCTGTGAAATACGATTAGTGCTGCTTCACACAGTATTGTTACTAAAAAGTCAAAGCATTGGTTGGGGGTTTAGCTCAATGCCAGAGCATTCCTCCCTGGGGAAAAACAAGCAAGCACTCAGGAGTCAAAGAAGCTGCATGTAGAAGCTGTCTGTATGGATACATAGCCAGCAGACTGTTACTGGGCTAAATCATACACAGCCCCAGTGGATCCACTGCTAATTCTTGAGTCTGTTTTATTTTTAGCACATCGAGTCACGTACTCTGGCTGTCGCCCGCAACCTGACCCAGCAGCTCCAGACTACATGCCAGACTCTCCTGGTCAACGTCCAAGGGTTACCACAGAACATTCAAGATCAGGCCAAAACTTGGGGGTGATGGCAGGTGATATCTACTCGGTGTTCCGCAATGCTGCCTCCTTTACGGAAGTGTCTGACGGCGTCCTCACTTCTAGCAAGGGGCAGCTGCAGAAAATGAAGGAATCCTTAGATGAAGTTATGGATTACTTTGTTAACAACACGCCTCTCAACTGGCTGGTAGGTCCCTTTTATCCTCAGTCCACTGAGGTGGACAAGGCCAGCCTGAAGGTCCAGCAGTCTGAGCTCAAAACTCACTAAACCTGTCTTGTCACTAGTGCATGATGTTGCTGGCCAGATGACACCTTTTGTTATATTGGAATTAACCTGATAGATGACTTTAGATTAGAAAAGCAGTAGGTTGCCGGGCGGTGGTGGCGCACGCCTTTAATCCCAGCACTTGGGAGGCAGAGACAGGCGGATTTCTGAGTTTGAGGCCTAGCCTGGTCTACAGAGTGAGTTCCAGGACAGCCAAGCTACACAGAGAAACCCTGTCTCGGAAACCAAAAAAAAAAAAAAAAAAAAAAAGAAAAGCAGTAGGTTGAAACAAAGGTCCTCATTATGGTCATTCACGGCTCAATTTTGTCATGCCCAGCTGGCCTGATACTGAGTTCTTTTTACTGGCTGGTAAGTGGCATGTGTTACTCTTGTGAGGACCTCACAGAACCTAAAGCTCAGGTGTGCTGACAGTCTTGTCTGTGGCCTTGTGTATTATTGGCTATAAATGTCTGTCTGTACTGATAAAGATGTGGCTCTGCTTCTGAACGGGCATCTGCTCTGTGTGGTCTGAGCTGATTCTCATGATTCTCTCAAGACAAGCGCTTGTGCAGCTTGAATTTAGTTTTTTTCCCTCCTGTGAGAAATACACCTTGGACCATAAAATTCATAACAGGGTAGAGCACTTTTATGTTGTTATGTATGCTTTGTGTGTTGCTTTTATTTTGACCTGCTTGATCTGCATGACATTATTAAGCACATACATGAATTCCAGTTGGCCTACTGGGGAGTTCAGCAGGGTAGTAGCATTAGAAGACACAGCCACTTGAAGATTTCAAACAAACTCAAAGCTAATACGAGGCCGAACACATTGTTATTGCTACTCAGAGGGTAATGGGAGAAGATCACTTGAACCAGGAATTAGAGAGCAGCCTAGGAAACAGTGAAGCTCCCATAGAAGAAATAAAGGGTCAGCAAAAGGTCTCAGCAGGTAAAGGTGCTTGCTGCCAAGCCTGATGACTTGGGTTCAAGACCTACCTACATGATAACGGGAAAGATCTGACTCTGAATGTGGTTCTCTGAGTTCCTTATGCATAATCAGGCACACACAAACAGACACACACAGGCCAGGGATGGTGGCACACACTTCTAATCCTTTAAGCACTCAGAAGGCAAAGAGGCAGGCAGATCTCTGGTCTACAAATTGAGTTCTAAGACAGCCAGGGCTACATAGAGAGACCCTGTGTCAAAAGACAAAATACAATAAAAATATGGAGTGTTTTAATTTTTTAAAATAATTTATAAAAAGGGGGGACAGTGACTGGAGAGACGGCTCAAAGGTTAAGAACACTAATTAGATTCAATTCCCAGCACACACATGGTAGCCCATGGCTGTAACTCCAGCCCAAGGGGATCCAACACATATGTTGTAAGAGAACACACATGTAGGCAGAATACCCATTCACAAAAAAATAAAATAAAAGTAAATGACAGAAAACCAGGACACTATCTTAAAAAGCCAGAAAACAGTATGTACATTATATGCATGTCTGATAACTGTAAAGGTCAGGAGAGGACGTTGGGTTCCCAGGAACTGGATCTATTATTATGAGCTAACACGTGGGTGCCGTGAGTCGAAAACCGGGGTCCCATGCAAGGGAGCCAGTGCTCTCAACTGCTGGACCTTCTCTCCACCTCTGTCTCCAGGGATTTTTAAGCCAGTAGAAAGGTCTGTTCACAGCTGGCTGCTTTGCTGAAAAGGAATCAAAGGACAGGAAATGATGCAACTGGGTGCTTTGCATCACTTTCCAGAAAGACAGATTTTTTTGGGGGGGAGGGGGAGAGAGGCAAGAGCCCAGTTAAAAAATAAGTCACAAGTGAGATTGCTCAGTGTCCACTTTGCCTGGATAACTGACTGTGCTATTTCTGAGTGAGAAAACAACCTCAGTCATTGGTGAGGTGAGTGCCCATCGAAAACAGAACTAATCTAAGGAACCTGCCTGTGGTCGCCAGGCTTCTAGTCCCTTTAAGGGGGACCTGTCCTTTAGGATACGAGTCTCCTTATCCCAAAGCTGCAGTCTCATCAAACTTCCAAAAATGCAAATGAACTCTAGGGCTGTAGTTCAGTGGGTAGAGTGCTTTCCTGGCTTGCATTAAACCCTGTATTCAATCCCTAATACCTCAGAAGCTAGGTATAAATACTCCTGGGATCCTAGCATTTTGGAGATGCCGGCAGGAAGATCAGAAGTTCAAGATTATCTGTGGTTATATAGTGAGTCCAGAGACAGCCTGGACTACATGGAACTCTATCTCAAAAACAACCAAACCAACCAACCAAACAAAACAAAAAAGGTTTTTTTTGTTTTTTTTTTTTTTGGTTTTTGGAGACAAGGTTTCTCTGTATAGCCCTGGCTGTCCTGGACTTACTCTGTAGACCAGGCTGGAAAAAAAAAAAAAAAAAAAAAGATTTTTCAAGACAGTAAATTTCAGGGTTTGCAGAGGTCTCAGTGGTTAAGAACATTGGCTGCTCTTGCAGAGGACCCTCTGGGTTCTATTCCTAGCACCTACATGAAGGCTCACAACTGCTTGTAGCCCAGTTCCAGGGAATCTGAAGCCCTCTTCTAGCAACTGTGGCCATTGCATGCATGTGGTACACATGCATACAATCAAGCAAAATACTCCTATGCATAAAGTAAAAAATATTTTTAAAATGGAATTTTTTTTTGAAAGAAAGCAAATTGTAGAGCCACACACTCTGCCTATTATGCTAGGTGAGCAGGGCTGCCCTTCACTAGACCTAAACTGGAAGAAGGTTCTCATCCCTAGCTCATGTCTTTCCATGAAAACAAGAAAGAGTAGCCAGATGGTGGTGGGGCTCTTCTTTAATCCCATTACTGGGGAGGCAGAGACAGGCAGATCTCTGAGTTCGAGGCTAGTCTAGTCAACAGAGTGTGTTCCCAGAACAGCCAGTGCTACCCAGAGAAACCCTGTTTTGAGACAAATGAACAAACATATAAGTACAAAAACCTAAACAAAACCACAAACAAACAAACAAACAAAAAAAACCCTGCAAATCAAGGGAGAACAGTAACTTTACCTGTGTCCTTGTGGAGACTGGGACTCCTAGGCATCCTGGCAGTTGTCTTTGGCAGTTACAGATCATCTGGTTTCAGGAAAGGTAGATTATTCATGGGTCTCTACTTCTTAATTTTTTTCTCTTAGTTCACTTCAGTCATAATCTTTCCATTCTGTGCCTCAAAAGTATATGGATAGTTTATTTCAATTGATGGAAATATTTATATTTGAGGGCATAAAAATGTTTTTAATGTTTACTGATTTGCTTTAGTGGACATATGGGTACCATTATGGGTGTGAAGCAGAGGACAATTTGTGGAAATTCATTTTCTCCAAAACATGTGGTTTCCCCCTTCAAACCTCAGTTCATCCCCCCTCAGTTCATCAGGCTTGGCAGCAAGTGCCTTTACTCTCTGAGCCATCTCACTGGCCCCTTGTTTTTTGTTTTTGAGATGGGGACTTATTGTGTCACCCACGCTGGCCTAACTCCTGGACTCAAGCAATCCTCTTGACTAGCCTTCCAAGTACAGGCACTCTTGGTACCACACCTGGCTTGCAGCATCCATATGCAATAAGTACATACGTGCTTTTTCGTGTTGAGAATGATCTTGCTACACAGCTCTGGCTGCCTTCAGTCTCCTAAGGACTGAGGTTATAGGCATGTGTCACAGTGCTGGCAACTTAATTCTGAAAGTCTACTCTTGTGCTTCTCCATTACAAGAGTTTCAGTGTTAATTAAACTGATTATGAAAAAGATACAGGTTTGAAATTTCTTCCTGAGCAACAGAATACAGACTAGAGTAAGGTGTGGCTTCTTCTGCACTTGGGAGGCAGAGGCAGGCAGATCTCTATGAGTTTGAGGTGAGCTTGGTCTACAAAATGAGTTCTAGGACAGCCAAGGCTACACAAAACACAAAGCCAGACAACAAAACAGGTCAGTTTTAGAAGAAGGCCCTGTTGCTTGGCATGACCTGTGAACACTGGTCTCAGTTTTGTCTGCCTGTGTCTTTGTTCAGAGAACTTTTGCAAGCATGCTTCTCATTGTCTTTTCAATGTTTGGTGTCTTCAAATCTTGCAGCTTCATTGTGGTAGAAAATTTAGTTTTAACAGATTTCCTAACATGGTATATTACTTACCATGGTAGGTTAGTTAGTAAGTAATAACTGTGAACTCTGGTGTTGGGAGCCTGCCAGCAAGTCAGCCAGTCAGCCAGCAAACAAACAAACAAACAAACAAACTCAAGAGATTTTGGAATGCTGTCCATTAGTCTTCTCTGCATAGTGAGTTCCAGGACAGCCAGGGCTATACAGAGAAACTCTGTCTCCCACCCTCCAGCCCCCAACAAAAGGTTTAATTTCAAAAGACAGTCTCTTTATGTTGCTCAAGCTAGACTCAAACTCTTGGGTTCAAGAGGTCTTTTAGCCTTAGCCTCCCCAAAAGGTCAGACTGTAGTAGACACAAACCACTACATTCTTCTGTATGGTTTCAGGTTAATCAGCTAATCACCAGAGGTATGAGAATCCCATCTGTGGGACAGTGACATGTATCATCTCTAACTGGCCAGCAGCTTAGTTCATATACCTGGACAAGATTAGGGAAAACATAGTCCTTTGGTAAGACATTCAAGGTGCCGAGGAGCTAGTGAAGTACAAAAAGAAACTAAACTTTGGGTTATTCTTTTTTTTTTTTGGGTTTTTTCGGAGACAGGGTTTCTCTGTAGAGCCTGGCTGTCCTGGAACTCACTGGTAGACCAGGGCTGGCCTCGAACTCAGAAATCCGCCTGGCCTTCTGCCTCCCATGGCTGGGATTAATGGCAGTGCGCCATCCACCGCCCGGCTGGGTAATCTTGATACCTCTTTGGAGTATTACTTACAGGGAGATAGGAGAGTAAAGATCTTTAAGAAGCAGAGTCTAATTGGGCCTGGGAAAGCGGTGTGGGTAGGAGAGAAAGCCTCTCTCGCCAGCTGGCCCTTCTTGGCTCCCATGGGACTGGCCAGTTAGATCTCAGAATCTGATGCAGTTCCAGGAGTAACTTGATACTGAGTCTTTTCTGTGATGTCTTGTGAGTGTCTTTGAACCAGTAAGCTTAAGTATTATTGCTGTGTCTCAAGAAACCTTCAGGCTATAGGTATACACTTTCCAAGAGGTTTTATGGGATCCAGGATATTCAGTAACATTTTAAAGTGGTCTGATGCTGAAGATCTTTCTTTCTCTTGCTTCTTTTGAGATTCTGATACCAGCCTCTCATTGTAGTAGTTAGGAAGTTAGAATTCAACTTTCTGGGTTTTTGGTGTAGGCTAGCTCAAACTCATGGCTTCCTCTGCCCTAGTGCTACTTAGTGCTAGGATTATACAGGCCTTGCAACCACTGGCAGTGAAAAGGCCTTTAACTTAAATTTACTGTCCATTTGGGCTGTGCTATAAGGAGGGTAGGATTCAAGAGGAAAAGGCCAATCGAAACCACAGCTCAAGTGAGTGGTGAGAGGCAGGCCATCTGTGCATTGCTGAATTTGACAGCAAGAATGATGCTTGGCACATACATATTAGGAAGATGATCAGCTAGTGACCACTTGAAGTGACAGGAAAGTTAGGGAGAAAAAAGGTGTTTATGTTTCAGAGTGGGGTAGACAGTTAAGTGAAGTCTCTGTTTTTCTTGTGAAAGAAGAAGAAAGAAAAAGCAGATATTGTATAGTGTGAATCAAATACTTCTTATTTCATTTTCAACTCTCCATGGAAGATGGGCTTTGTGGTGTCTGCTTGTAATCCAGGTGAGGAGGAAGATTAGCATTAAGGTCAGCCTGAGCTTCAAGGGACCTTATCTAAAGACAAAACACAGAACTCTATTCAGATTAGGACCTGGGAAAGACTCAGCTGAGATAGCAGCTGTATCGGTCCAACTCCCTTAAGAACAATGGCCCAAGTGAGCTTACCACATCTGTCCCTGGGCCTTAGACCACCTTGTCTGTCATTGTCCTCCCCTGTACCCTCTGTGCTAGAAATTACCAGCTAGGGAGCTGGATAAGAAGATTCCTGGTTCCATACTTTTAAGTAAGTCTGGGTTTTCTTTTTGTTGTTGTTGTTGTTTGGTTTATTGTAGGGTTTGTTTTTTTTTTTTTTTTTTTTTTTTTTTGAGACAGAGTTTCATTATGTAGGTCAGGCTGTCCTGGAACTCTCTTTGTAGACCAGGCTGGTCTCAAACTCATAGAGATCCACCTGCCTTTGCCTCCCACTCCCAAGTGCTGGAATGGTCTTTACTTTTAAAGAGCATTCTTATGTGCTTCTAATGCAGGTGATCCAATGACCACATTTTGAGAAACAAAGGAAATAGGAAGTAAGAAGTTTAATCTGAAACAAAACATAGAGTAAGTTTATGTTATGTATATAGGTAGCGAGTTATATACAGTCCTTTTATAAAACAAAAACAAGAACTCAGTGCAGGCTTTAAATAATATTTATTTTTAGAAATTCCTAGGCACAGGGCCTAGTGGTGCTTGTCTCTCAATCCTGGCTACTCATGGCTCTGAGACAGGTCAAAGCCGGTCTGGGCTACAAGTGAGTTGAAGGCCAGTATATTTGACATAGTGAGATGTTTTCTCAAAGCAAAACAAAACACCAAAGAAGGGCTGTTGATACAGAGTAGCATGGAGAATCAAAAGGGATCTTTGGAGCTGGAGAGGCAGCTTTAGTGGTAATGTGTTTGTCTAGTATGTCCAAGTTCATGGCTTCAGTGCCTAGCATAGGGAAGAATAGAGCAAAATAAAATACTCAAATGGATAAGATGAAGAGGAGTGGACATTGATTAGGTGAATCAGATGAAGAGGAGTGAATACTGATTATGTGATTAACAATAGATAATAATAATCATTGTAACCTACACCTTAGCCTAAGAATTCTAACTTCCTTAGACTTGTTAAGACAAGAGCAAACCACTACATTGCTCAACAGAGCATCCCACTTTGGGCAAGTGAGGGGGGCAGGTAGGTGTGCACCAGCCCATTCAGCTGTTCCTAATAGTTCAGTATAGGTAATGCAAATGAAGCTGAACTAGATGTTGCAGGCCCTCTGGGATGCAAGCACACCGTCAGGCTCATAGTTGGCCTTGTGAGCACACTGTTACCAGCAGTTTAAATCCCTACAGATAGCATCTCTATCTCTGTAGTTGCCTCTTATATTATCCAGGACTCAGAGCCACTCACTGTCTATCCTTTATGTAAAGGAGAAAAAATACTCCATATCCTCAAAATGTATAGTGCCATCTTGTGGAAATTTGCTATACTATTCATATACATGAATTCATGACATGTAGCATGTGAATGGTGCCCCCTAGGGGTTGCATGGTGAACAGCCTGAAAAAATATGGCTTCTTTGGCTCAGGATATTCTGGTTTTCATGAAAGAACAAATAGCTGTCCTTGGGGAGGGTCTACCTCATTGGTGTCGCACTGTGCATGTCATACTGACTCCACTCTCCAGCCTTGCCTGATAGGTATCTTTTCAGCAAAACACTTCTTCCAGTCCTGCTTTAGCAGTACAGACCTGCTTGTTCATGTCAATAAAACGGGTATTTATTTTCTAATTCTGGGAAGTGATTTGTGAAGCATTTCCCAAAGCCCTGAAAAGGTGGTAGACAAGATCACCAACTTTGAACTTAAACTCACCATACAAGATAAACTATGGCTACTTTCAGCTACTCCTTCCCTCTCCCATTTCCTTCATAGCACTAAGTTTGACAGTAGAGTTGGAGACAGTCTAATAGTGTAAAGGAATTTGCATACTGAATTGATGTGGTTCTATAGAAGGTAAATTGTTCATATGGCACTCCTAAACCTAAGGCCTAGTGTGTGTGTGTGATATATGTATGTATGTGTGTAGGGGTGGGGGATTGTGTTGGTGGAGGTGGATGTGTTGTTGGCTTTAGAGACTAGAACTCTGTAGTGGAACCTCCAACATTCTCTAAAGAATCTGCAGAGTTGGTATGTACATCACTCATGTTTATTGATCCCCTTTCACATTTTTACTCTTCACCTGGTAAGTTGGATACTTCAGGTTGAAAAGAACTAAGGATCACAGTGGGGACTTGGTCTAATGTTTTACTGATGTCAAAGGGCAGGTATAGGTTATAGGTATAGGTATAGTTAGGTATAGGTATAGGTATAGGTATAGGTATAGGTATAGGTATGATTTCCATTCTAGCACTCTAACTCTCTGCCAGGAGAAAACCACAGCTGACTTTCTTGTTTGGCAACTAGAAAATTCCTCTGTTTCTATCTTTTGTGTTATAGCTTCGTGTTCTATTTTATATTTAGTAAAAATAAATAAAGTGCGCCAGGCATGGTGGCTCATGCCTGGAATCCAAAGACGTGTAAGGCTGAGGCAGGAGAACCTGCCACAAGTTCAAGGCTATTCTGGGATACGGGGGTCACAAAAAACCACATGTACACAAATATTATGTTACGATCTAGATTTAGTAAGAGAGAAAAATATAAATGAATGGGTTTTAAAGGCAAATGGTTTGGTAGATGTTAAAATATGCATTCATTAACAATAGCCCAGGGAAGAAGCTAAGCAAGTGTATCTTTTAACCTAAAAAAAGGCTAACATGATAGTTGGCTTTTCTGGCTGATGCTCCCTCTGAATGAATTTCTGTAATACTGCTGAGCTCTCTGGATCTCAGGTTGATAAAACCTTTGCAAAGTGAACCCTGCTGAAGAGCTAGACTGCAAATTACTGTATCAATGGAAAACTTAAGGAATACATTAGTGAGAACTACAGCTCAGATGCACAGATATCTCAGCTCCTGAGTTCTTAGGGAAAAGTTCAATGAAGGACACAAAGAGAAAAAGGGCCTGGTGAATAAATGAAGACTTTCTTTTTTCCCGTGCCTGTGCCCCTCATTTCTCCCATATCGTTAGGGAATAAAATATAGCAAGCACCAAATTTACCATGCTGGGGATGGGGAGATGGCTGAGTTGGTAAAGTGCCTGCTGAATTTGGACTACTGGCACCCATATTTAAACCTGGAGCTGGGGTGTGGTCTGAAACTCCAGGTTAGTGGGGGTGGATAGAACTATGGAATAGGCAGAAATTGGGGCTCATGGCCAGCCAGCCTAGTGGAGTCAAGGACATTCAAGCTCAGTGGAAGACTCTGCCTCAAAAAATAAGGTGGAAGGTGTTTGAGGAAGACACATTAATTCAACCTTTGGGCTCAAGTGTGGGCACACGTGTACCACACCCATATGCACACAAGCACTGTTATTTTGATCATTCTGAGATCATTTTGCTAAGTTATCTCTCTCTGTTATGATTCAATACAACTCAAGCTGGCTCGCTTTTTAGTTTTTCAGATCTTGTCTGGCTTTGAACTTGCTGTGTAACTGAAGCTGATCTTGAACTCCTGATCTTGTAGCCCCACTTCCTACATACTGAGATTACCGATGTGAGCCACATGCCTGGATCATTTAAGCCATGACTTTGATATGTAACTCAGCAACATTAAATATGTTCACAATGTAGTCCAACTATCACCATCATTCACTACAGAGATTTTCCTCATTCATGTAAAATATCTCGTCTACAGGATAAAGACATTAACTCCTTCATCCATTTCTTCAGTTCTGCTTCCCAGCTCTTTTTGAGAGTTTTTTTTGTTGTTGTTAGTTGATTTGGCTATTAGGACATTAGCTTTCTCCTATTTTTTTTTTTTTTTTTTCTGGAACAGTCCAGTCTACACCACTGTATCTCACAGATCCTTCTTTTTTTTTTTTTTTTTTTTTTTTTTTTAACCTTCTGTGTGCTGGAGGTGGAACCCAGGGCCTTTGAGCTTGCTAAGCACAGGCCTTGCCGATGAGCTATGTCCCTGGCCCTTTTGTGATGACTATTTCAAAGCTTCATTTGAGGCAAGTTCTCTCTATGTAACCCAATCTGCTTTAAGCTTACCATTGTGTTGGCCTCTGCCTCCTGAGTGTTGTATATCAAAATCAGAAAACAAATTGCTATTTCAGTTCCTAAACAAGTCCTACAAAAGTAAACCATTATTACTTTAAAAGAATAAACTCGAAATGCTTTTAATTAATTAAGAGTATCTCACTATGTAGCCTGGCTGGCCTGAACTTACAGACATCTGTCTGCTTTTGCATCCAAAGTGCTGGAGTGAAAGATGAGCACCTGGCACAACAAGAAATTATAGAGTCTGCTCTGGCAATGAACTAGTAAAGGAAAGTTTCAAGCTGGTATGGCGGCACCTGTCCATATTCTCAGCACTCCAACGGTGGAGGCCTGAGGAGCTGCTTTGGATCTGAAGTTCACTGACTAACTGCCTGTTCTTTTGACCTCAGTCACCACTAGGAAGAGAATACTTGTTTTAACATCTGAGTTCTGCCGGGCGGTGGTGGCGCACGCCTTTAATCCCAGCTCTTGGGAGGCAGAGGCAGGCGGATTTCTGAGTTCGAGGCCAGCCTGGTCTACAGAGTGAGTTCCAGGACAGCCCGGGCTACACAGAGAAACCCTGTCTCAAAAAAAAAACCAAAAAAAAAAAAAAAAAAAAAAAAAATAACATCTGAGTTCTTCGTTTACAGATGCTTGATTTCACTGCTGTTGACTTGACATCTGAGACTGATGAAGTTCCTGATATTATTCCTTTGGAAGAAGACGAATGAACCCAATCATCACCTACAGCCTTGTCCTCTTAAGGCAAAAGACTACCCAACTAACACAAGGAAAGACTCTATTTTATTGAAAACATAATATGTATCTATTTTTAATGTTTGCATTTGTTTTATTCCTGTGGCTTTGGTGAACATTAATCTGCTCCTTTTTGGCTACTTGATCTTAGTTGTAAATGATGTGAATTTTTTAAAGAGATCTTGTTCTGCATTATGTATCATTTTATATAATTCTTTAATGTTTAATTGCTGAAATGCCTTTATGACAATATTGGACTGTAGGCCAGTGAGATGGTTTAATGGGTAAAGGTGCTTGCTGCCAAGCCTGACCATCTGAGTTTGACTCTATAGGATCCACATGATGAAATGACTTTCTCAAACTGTTCTCAACACACACACACACACACACACACACAAATATGTAATAAAAATAAAAAGTTGGGTAGTATAAAATTGGAACAGAGAGTCTTTTTTTTCTTTTTTTTAGCTGAACATTTACTATTTTATGTTTCTTGGGACATTCTTTTGTTTTGCTTTTTTTGTTTTTTTTGCTTTCCCTGTGTAGCCCTGGGTGTCCTGGAACTCATTACCTAGAGCAGGCTAGCCTCAAACTCAGAGATTCTCCTGCCTCTGCTTCATGAATGCTGGGATTAAAGGCGTGCACCACCACCACATCTAGCATGAAATGGTCAAACGTATGACTCTGTGGTTTTCTAAGAAATGTTGCTCAGAGGATGTAATTTACAAAAAGGTTTAAAGATCAAGGGACGTTTAAAAATTAAGTAAATGCCGGGCGGTGGTGGCGCATGCCTTTAATCCCAGCACTTGGGAGGCAGAGGCAGGCGGATTTCTGAGTTCGAGGCCAGCCTGGTCTACAGAGTGAGTTCCAGGACAGCCAGGGCTACACAGAGAAACCCTGTCTCGAAAAAGCCAAAAAAAGAAAAAGAAAAATTAAGTAAAAAATACTAGAGTTGCTTTACTTCTTTTTTTTTATCTTGAAAAATTTCCAGTTGGGCCTGGTGTTGCATATCTTCAATCCCAGAACTCTGAAGGGTTTTGGGAGGTAGGAGGCAGGAGGATCAAAGTCCAAGGCCAGCCTCTGCTATATAGTGAATTTAAGACCATCCCATGCTCTTGTCTCTGTCTCAAGAAAGATAACACCATCAACAAAATTTCTTTTGCACATGAAATTGTAAAGTGTTTTTTTTTTGAAGTGCATTGTTTAGGTTTAAGGGCAGCGAAAGAATGCTAATGCACCAACCAAAGAGTACATATGGAGGGACCCATGCGGCTCTGACTCCTTATGTGGCAGAGGGTGGTCTTATTGGATGTCAGTGGGAGGAGTGGCCCTTGGGCCTGAGGGTTTTCCATGCCCCATGGTAGGGGAATGCCAGGGCGGGAAGATGGGAGTGGGTTAGTGGGTGGGGGAGCACCCTCATAGAGGCAGGGGGAGGGGGAATCAAAGGCTTTATATATTTGGTAATGCTCAGTAACAATATGCCCACATAATTATAGATGTTTCCCAATTAACCTAGATAAATTGTTACCCAGGACTGCTTTTTTTTTTTTGTTTTTTTGTTTTTTGTTTTTTTTTGAGACAGGGTTTCTCTGTGTAGCCCAGGCTGTCCTGGAACTCACTCTGTAGACCAGGCTGGCCTCGAACTCAGAAATCCGCCTGCCTCTGCCTCCCAAGTGCTGGGATTAAAGGTGTGTGCCACCACCGCCCGGCCCAGGACTGCTCTTGATACAGGGGTGGTCACCCATGGTGCTACATCTCTCTCCCTTGCCTCGCTCCTCCTCTTCTCTCATTACTCCTCCCACCTTAGCTCCTCATCCTACATCTTTTTAGGGTTCTGTTCACTCTCTCTACCTGTCCTGAGCTCTGGGGACAATACGAACAATGGAGCTTCCAATTAGTCCCCAATATCTCTGACAATCCCTGATTTACCTTAGAAACAAAAGCAAGACCGTTCATTAACTGATCCAGTTACCTCGGGTACTCGAAACCTTGGGAAGATTTCTTCTAATATCTTCTTGGTTACCACTGTAGCTGTTTCCTGCTTGGTGGGGAAAGCCCCAACCCATCTAGAGATAGTATCTACACATACTAGAGGGTATCCATATTTTCCTGATTTAACTTCTGCAAAATCGGCCTCCCAATATACTCTATGCTGTTCTCCCCTAGGTATTTTCCCTGTTTACTCTTGGACACATAAGCATTTGCTTGCTGGCATGCCTTACACTGTTCTACTATCTCTCTGGCCCAAAACCTGAGATCCATTATATATCTTAGATCCCTTGACTGCTTGGATGTGCTTATCTCTCAAATGAGTCCATCTGTGTGTAAGACCCCCGAGAGAGGAGATCCTCGCTCAAATCGTGGAAATTCCCGGCTACCAAGAGACCGAACTTGCTGCAAACCGCATAAGGCTTTATTTTCGGGAAATCAGCCGGCTGAGGTCGAGACTCACAAGGAGTGTCGACCCCCAGGTCCGATTGAGAAAGGTTAATATAGGGAAAAAAACACAGAACGGGGTCGGGGGGTAGGGGTGAGGGAAAATCATAAAACAAGTCATGAAACATCGACAGACATTATCGTAAAAATACAGTGAAAGGATTATGTGGGAAACATCCTGTGTACATATTTTTTAAGAATTTAATCTTATCTAATCATCTATCATGTGGCTAGCCTGTCCTTGGAACCCAGAGCCTAAGAACCAGATTACCTGCATTCTAAGTTCTGCCCTTTTGTGGTCGGCTAAGTTCCTGGAACACAGATGGCCTGGCTTCAGCCTCTATATGCTAGGGGGTCTCAAAAAAAAGTTTATTCTCTTCATGTGCATTTAACCTAGTAAGTCTTTTGCTTGCTTTCTGGGGAGTATAGTTCTCCATTCTTCTATGCACTATTGCCCTTTTTTCTCTAGGTAATAGTTGGTAGGGCGGCTAGCAATCTGGTTATCCTGGGATCTGGGATGGGGTCCAAACCCCATCTACCCCAATCACTGTCTTCACTAGGGCTAATACCTTCACCGTTTGAGGGCGTTTTTCCCCAGACCTGGGATTTCCTGCCCCCCCCCCCTTCTGTTTGTTAAAGCACTCTTTGGCTCAGCGGCTCCTTTTAAAACTGGTTGGTCTCTAGGGAATGAGGAGGCAAGAACCTCCCTTGTCTGTATGTGGCAAAAGTTGGTCCGTCGTGCAGAATGTGTCCTCTGACAGAGGAATGTTAATTAGCGTCTCCCATGAGGGTGGGGGGAGGGGGGCGACAAGTGTTCCAAAGTTCCTCTTCAAAAGGAGTACATCACTGCCTCCACCAGACAAGACCCTGGACAAAGGAAAAGAAGATTTGTTCAGGGCCATACACCTGCATCACACACTATAAGGGGCTACAGTGTAGCTTTTACTGAACAGCGATCAGGTCCTGAGTAACAGACACCTAAAACTCAAAGAATCCGGAACCTAGGCCCGGAGGGCTCTAGAAAACACCGGGTTACCGGACCTTGGGGAAGGTTGCTGGTCACGCAATGCTTTGTGGGTCTTATAGTTTCTCTGAGGGACTTCAAGTGCAGGGAGACAGGAGCGCATTGCATGGTGGGAGATAGAGTCCGCTTAAGAAGACCAGTTCCGGAAGCCGGCGGCAGCGGCGCCGGCGCTGTGAGTTCTTCCGCAAGCGCGGGAGTCTTGGTTTGCGTGTAGCGCTTCAGTCACTGGCTTGTTTTTTTGGGCGCGTTCGGCCTTTGTGTTGGGATGGCTCTCGGAGAGGAGGCAGCTGGCGGCTGCAGCAGAGGGGTTGCTGTCGCCCCGGGATGCTTGTAGGAGGGGGTCTCAGGGTCCGCACGGTTTCGGCGCCTTCGTTTTCTTCCGTCATAGTCGCTGGTGCCTTTGGAAAATATGAGCTCGGCCCGGGACTCCGCTTTCGAGAAGCGGCATCTTTGGATGTACCTGCAGGCGCTGGGTTTGGATCCGAGTTCCAGCATCACGGTCGGCGGGAAGATGATGCCCCACGTGCACCTTGGAGAGTAAGGAGACCCGGGCGGTGGCACGGTCCCCGGTGGCCAGTCACTGGCAGCAAAACCCAGAAACAGGGCTGGAGACAGTTTATGTTCCTCACCAAGGACAAGAATAATCTGGGGATATATCAGTCATCTGTTGCCCTCATGTATTTAATTGTTTTCTTTTTGTTTTTCTTCAATTTTTGTTTTTTTTTCAAGACAGGGTCTCACTATTTAGCTCTCCGGCTGTCCTGGAACTCACCATGGAGACCAGGCAGGCCTCACACTCACAAGAGATCCATTTGCCTCTGTTTCCTAGGTACTGGGACTAAAGGCATGAGACACTGTGCTCAGCTTGTTTTGTTTCTTGAGATAGATAGTGTCTTACTCCACTGGCCTTGTATTTCTGATTATCCTCTTGCCTTTGCTTCCAGACGGCTGGGCTTACTCCACCCAGCTGGCCTTGTGCTTGTGATATCCTCTTGCCTTGACTTCCAGAGTGCTGGGATTGCAGGAGTGTGCCATTATGCCTGGCTGTTTTTTGTCAGTATAATTTTCAGTTCTAGTGACTGTGTTAATGCACCTAGACACCCATTTTCCCCTCCTTTCGCTCCTCCTTCCTTCCTCCCCCCCCCCCTTTTTTTTTTTTTTTTTTTTGAGAAAAGGTCTTAATATCCCAGGCTGGTCTCAAATGTCTATGTGGCCAGGGACGACCTTAAACTCCTAATCCTGCCTCCACTCCAAGTGTTAGGTATGTAGAAGTATGTACCACCACTCCCAGTTATTATCTGTGTTTTAGTTTTTCATTTATTGTCTGTGTGTGTGCAAGTGCGTGCCACAGCAAGTGTGTGGAGGTCAAAGGACAATGTTCAGTTAGATGATTTAACTGAGTTTGGGATAGAACTCAGAACTCCAGGCTTGCATTTCTGGGAGGGAAGTTCCTTTACTTAGGTGTCTCATCTATAACTTGATTTCTCAGTTTTTAAATATATATATTTGTGTGGAGTCAATTCTTTTCTGCTACCATGTGGGTGTCCCAGGGATGGAACTCAGGTAGTAAGGCTTAGTGGCAAGCACCTTTACCTGCCGAGCCACCTACAACAGATTTCTAAACAAAGCACTACATATGCTAATAGTAGTAACTACTAACCAGTTACCAAATCAAACTTAAGTATAACTTTGAGGGTGAACATCATATCATGTTTACTTAAAAACAACAAATTCTGTTCACTTCTGTGACAAACTTTTTGTTTGTAATTCTATGAGTTTATAGTTTATACGGGCATTTGTTAACTTCTGTTCTTAAAAAGTTGTCTCAGTCCACGGTGTTTGTCTCAAAGACTGCAGAAAGTCTCATCAGTTTTGTTGGGGAGTGGACTTGAGGAGAGGGAGACCTACATAGTTATCCATACCTATAAATTGGCAGTGGGAAGGAAAAGAGAGTTGGAGGTGGTATATGTGTTCAGTAAACACTTGTTGAATGCACACCTGACCTGGGATATTTTGGGGAGGAGGCAATTTTTCTAGCTTCTAGAGTGAAGTTTATAGTGAAGACAAATTAAAGTACATCTTAAGAAAATAGTATAGTACCTAAAGAAGAATTTGGGATAAATTGCTATCTGTAAAAGGTCTAAAATAGTTACCCAACAAATAATCAAGTTCTCAAAAAATTTTAGCTTTCGTTACTATGACTACTTAGTAATACCCATCAGAGGGTGTATACTTTGCTAGTTAGTTAGGTTTCCGTCTCTTTCTGTTTAATGTTCATAGCAATAAAGCAAAGGCTAGTTTTTTAATTTGGATCTCTGTTTTCACAATCAGAAAATAAAAGCTTGTTTGCTTGTCTTTTTTCTCTTCATTATTTATTTACTTACATCTCTATTGCTGCACCCTCCCCCACTGACAAGTCCCGCCCCCTTGTATACTTTTCAGTTGCGTATAAAATGTACCTGAATGAGAAAAATTAATTGGTCTTGACCTCTTTTTTTTTTTTTTTTTTTTTTGGGTTTTTCTGGTTTTTTGAGACAGGGTTTCTCTATGTAGCCCTGGCTGTCCTGGAACTCACTCTGTAGACCAGACTGGCCTTGAACTCAGAAATCCTCCTGCCTCTGCCTCCCAAGTGCTGGGACTAAAGTCGTGAGCCACCACTGCCCGGCTGTCTTGACCTCTTGAGAATGAAAAATACCAATATGAGTGACTACGTATGCAGTTATGATGCTGTAGAGCTTTAGTGCAATATCAAGACGTTTTTTGATGTTGAATAGCTTTATTAATCATTTATCTTTGCTTTTTCATTTTAAACCACTAGGAACATGTTTGACAAACTGAACCGTGATGCCTTTCGTATAGTTTCTTATTTTTTGTTTAAAACACTGGATAAGTCTCTTGCTAAAGAAGTTTTCAGGTAAGAAAAAATTATTTCATTTTCTTCTTTTAGTCATTCTCAGATTTGAAATAGACTCTTTTTTTGTTTTTCAAGACAGGGTTTCTCTGTGTAGCACTGGCTGGCTATCCTGGAACCCATTCTGTAGACTAGGCTGGCTTTGAACTCAGAGATCCACATGCCCCTTCCTCCGAGTGCTGGGATCAAAGGTGCATACTATAGCTGGCCTGCCATTAACTTGTTTAGAGTGGATGTACCCTTAAAAATTGGAGTGCTCAAGCTTTATACAGCTGGGTGTGGGTGTGATTTTGTGTGCTTATTTTAAAAAATTGTATATTTCATAAATATTGTAGATTTTGTTCTTTAAAATTTGACCTGCTATTCTTTATTGGCTTCTTCTGATGTGAGGATTGAGACAGGGTCTTACTATGTCTGGGTAGCTCAGTATGTATAATATGTAGACCAGGCTGGTCTCTAACATCTATCTCTGCCTGTTAGTGCTAGGATTAAAGGTATGTGCCACCACATTAACTTCATGGTCTTAATTAGGTCTAAAAATTAATGGGTTGATATTTATTTTTTCTCTATAAAGTTTTTATTTGGGGGGCGCTAGAGAGATGGCTATGATTAAGATCACTGGCTGTTCTTCCAGAGGACCTTACAACCACCTGTGTGTAACTCTATCCAGGGGATACAACACCCTTTTCTGCCTCTGCTTCCCTGGTGCTGGGATTAAAGACATGTGAGATACCTGGCTAAATCCTTCTAATCCTATCAAAAAGTTTCACTCCCTGGTGACTAAACATTCAAATATGGGCCTATGGGGGCATTGTTATTCAGAACACCACAAGGGGTTTCAGATTTTTCTGGTGTTTTTTTTTCCCTGATTAAAAACATCATGGCTCATTCTGTGTTTTAGATAATGTGAAGGCAGAAGCAAGCATCATTCCTAAACTCACTAAGTCAAGAACATAACTGTTTTTATTCTAGCCTTTAGTCCTGTTTTCTGTAAGTGTATTGTTTTTTTAGAACTTTTAAAAGATTTATTTATTTATTTATTTATTTATTTATGTATATGAGCACACAGTAGCTGTCTTTAGACACATCAGAAGAGGTCATCGAATCTCATTACAGATGGTTGTGTGTGGTTGCTGAGGACTGAACTCAGCTCCTCTGGAAGAGCAGCCAGTGCTCTTAACCGCTGAGCCATCTCTTCAGCCCGTATTGTTGGGTTTTTCCTTTGTCTACTAGGGATTGAATTTACCCTAGGTATTCTAAAGTACAAATAACATGATTCTTTTTTTGAGCGATAGGGTCTATCTGTGTAGCCCTGGTTGGCCTGGAACTACCAGAGATAGTCCTGCCTCTAACTCCTTTCTTCACGGATTAAAGGCATGCACTATCATATTGGGCTCAAAGCTTGATTCTTTAAGTGTACCTCAGTAAATAGTGGATAAAAAAAAAAAATTATTGAGGGAGTAATAGGTAAATTGTAAAGTGCCCCCCCCTCCCCCCGCCTTTTTTTCCATGATTAGAGCCTCACTATTAACCCTTGCTGGCCTGGTTCTCTATTTAGATTTTGAGCTCAGAGTTGCACATCCCCCCCCCCCCCATGCTAGGATTTGAAGCTTGCACCAGGACTGCCTTATTTTTTGGCAAATCTCTATAATATATAATTATTTGTAATAAACTGAACTCCTGCTTATAAATGCTGACCTAAGCTGTTTTCTCACAGGTTGAGGTCTTCAGCTGAGTCTGGGAATACTAGTTTAATTTGTTTTGCTTTAATGTTTCTACTGTGGGGAAAAATTTCATGTTTTTAAAATTTTGCTAAGTTTGTAGTTTGGGAGGTTTGAATAGGAATGCCCCTCATAGATTCATGTGTCAATGCTTGGCCATAGGGAGTGTTACTATTAGTAGATATGGCCTTATTGGAGGAGGTGTGGCCTTGTTAGAGGAAATGTGTCACTGGAGGGGGAGTTTGAAGTGTTAAATGCTCAAGCTACAAGCGATGCCACACACACACACACACACACACACACACACACACACACACACAGTCCTCTTCTGCCTGCAGATGAATATGTAGAACTTTTGGCTCCTCTAGACCCCATGTCTGCCTTCACACTGCCATGCTTCCCCCATGATAATGGACTAAACCTCTGAAACTGTAAGCCAGCTCCAACTAAATGTATTCCTTTATATGAGTTGCCTTGGTCATAGTGTCTCTTTACAGCAATAAAATCCACACTGAGACGGAAGTGTTCATTAGTCTATTGTTCTTATCTTTTCAAGAGATTGTTGGCCTCCATTTGACCAAAAACGTGACACAGAATTCCGGAAAATTTGCTGTGAATGGTTAAAAGAGATATCTGTAAGTATTTCCTTTGTAAAATAGAAGATGCAGACTTGAAGAAGGTCCAAGCCTGCCTATAATCCCAGGGCTTGAGAGGCAGAGAGAGGCAGGAGGATTTATTCAGATTTAAGGCTAACCTGGTCTTTGTAGTGAGTTCTAGGCTAGCCAGGGTGACAATGAGATTGTCTTACAAAAATAAACACAACAACAAACAAAAATATCTCTTAAGGCTGAGGATGTATGTAGTTCAGTGGTAGAATACACTCGCCTAGAGTGTGTAAGCTTAGTGTTCCATTACCCTAGTAAAACCATCTAACTAAATCAAGAATAGCTAACTACTAAACTACATTAATCCTTTTCAAAAAATGAAATGTGTGAGTGTGTCTAGGCCCATGGTTGATTTTGGATGTCTAACTTGATTATACTTTTTCTTTTTTTAGATCTATTTATATGAGTACACTGTAGCTGTCTTTAGACACACCAGAAAAGGGCATCAGATCAAGTGGTTGCTAGGAATTGAACTCAGGACCTCTGGAAGAGCAGTTAGTGCTATAAACCACTGAGCCATCTCTCTAGCCCTTTTGGTTTTTTGAAACAGGGTTACTCTGTGTAGCCCTGGCTGTCCTACAACAAGCTCTGTAGGCCAGGTTGGCCTTGGACTCAAGATTTGTGTGCCATTGGCTCCCAAATGCTCTGATTAAAGGTGTGGGCCACCATTCTTGTCCAAAGCTGGTTCTCTTTCTGAACTTAGAGCCTGCCTGTAACTGCCTGTCTACCTAGCCAGGTTACCATCAGAAAAAAATGTTTCTGTTTCTCAGAGTGCTGGGTTTATAGGCAGATGCTATGCATGTCTGACTTCTCTTTGGATTCTGGTAATTTTAACTTGTCCTCATGCTTATGTGATAAGTACTTCATCTACTGAGGTATCTCCCTAGCCTCCAAGGTGTAGCTCTGGCTGGCCTGGAATTGATATGTAATCAGGCTGGTCTTGAGCTCCTAGAGATCTTTCTACCTGTCTCTGCCTGAGTGCTTAGCTTAAAAGCCACCATTCACAGCCCTTAATGACTTTATTTCTCTCCCTAGTGCTGGGATTATAACACTCTACCCAACTTTCTTAGGTAGGAGTGGGCTAGAGGTAGTAGCTAGCTGAAACTTTATGTTTTCTATCATTTTCCATTCCTCTATGGAAATCTGATTTTTCCAAGCTGCTGCTATGAAGGGATGATGGTTTACTGTCTTAGAGTGAGGAGCTGACATGTGGCTGGAAAGATGGATGGCTCAGTGGTTTAGAGTGGTTTACTCTTCCAGAGGACCCAGGTTTGATTCTCAGCACCCACATAACCATAGCAGCAGCTCACAAGCTCCAGTTCCAGTAAACTTCAGTTCTAGGGGATCTGATGCCTTCTTCTGGCCGTAGCTATGAGTGTGTGCTTCTGTACACAGGCATAAATACAAAGCACCTGCACAAATAAATAACGAAATTAAAAATAAGTGACTAAAACTGTGACAGTTACTGTTGACTGACTCATCTCATATTTTCTTTCCTAGGCTGAATGTGGGAGTAGTTTTCCTCAAGTTGTTGGCACATTGTTTATGTCTCCTGGTGGTCCTAAGTTTATTCATCTGATGTATCATTTTGCAAGATATGTTGCAATCAAATATATTAAAACAAAATCTACCAGTAAGTTTACTTATACTTTGTTTTTATTCTTAAATTGTATTGTTCATAATTTTAAAATCAAGATCAAAATGAGTGAAGCCATTCATTTGCCTGAAAAAGCATATGGTTAATATTGTACTCATTTGTGACTGGAAACATCACAATGAGCCTGTTAATATTTGTGTTACTTTATTATGTTCTGGTGCACAGTTTGGAGTACATTTTTCTTTTTTTTTTTTTTCTTTTTTGGTTTTTCGAGACAGGGTTTCTCTGTGTAGCCCTGGCTGTCCTGGAACTCACTCGGTAGACCAGGCTGGCCTCGAACTTAGAAATAAGCCTGCTCTGCCTCCAAGTGCTGGGACTAAAGGCGTGCGCCACCACTGCCTGGCCCCCAATTGGTTCTTGATCTGTCAGTTAAGCTATGGGCTAATTACTGGGTGGAAGGAATAGGGACTTCCTGCTCCCTGCAAGAAAAAAAAGAGACGGGTGCAAGGAAGGGAGACAGAGTTTATCAGGCTTCTACTGGAGACAAGTTGCCCAGCCATGTGAGCCACACAGGCTGATCCTACAGGCGGGTGGTCAGGGGAGTTTAACAACTAAAGTTTAGGGCAGGTAGGTGGTGTGGAGCTATCTCCCCAGCCTCCAAAGTGTAGCTCTAGCTGGCCTGGAATTGATATATAGATTCAGGAATGGTTGTACAGACCTATAATTTAATCCCTAGAAGGCTGAGGCAGGCTGACCTCAAGTTGAGAGCCAACTTTGTTGCATAGTGAGTTTAGGCCCCCTTCATGGATCTCTTCATAGGAGATTATGTCTGGTGTTGCGATGTATCCTTTTAATTTTTACATTTGGCAGGCTGAGTCAGGAATATTGCTAGTTTGAGGACTGCCTGGGGTATAGTGTAAATTTCAGACTAGCTTGGACTCATAGTGAGACTCTCTCAAACACTACCCAAACCAAACAATAACAAAAAAATGAACAAAACTCATAAATGAGACTATAGCCCTGGTTTTGGATCACTGGGTATCAGCTCATAGAACTTTCTTTGTAGAACTGTTTTTTATTATACCTAACCAGTACCCTGATTTATTTACCCAGCATACAGCTGAGATTTCCAATGTTTAGGAGACTTCTGGATTCGGTGAATTTTCTTCAAGTAGTTGGACATTGTGGAGGTTTCTGCGCAGCATGCTGGGATGTGGATGAGTTGTTTTAAGTGTGGTGTGGGGACTGAGGCTGAGAGAAAGTCCTATCCTTACTGTTGGTGTGTTTACAGTAAGATGTAGATAGAAACCTGACCTCAGATATGGCTGTATGTATGTCATCATTGGTCATCACTAACAAAGGGAAGAGTTGCTTGAAAAAAACAACATTTTATTTGGTTTTCATTGTCTGTCTTACTGGAAAGACAAGCTCATGGCGATGTTTCTGTGATCTTGCTTCTGTATAGATTCTCCACATTTTGCAGAAACATTTAATGCAAAGCCACAAGATATGCACAAGTGCCTTGCCAGATGCCATGTAGCACGCAACAGATTTTTACAGATTTTGCAAAGAGAACATTATGTTATCCAAAAATACCAGGATAATGCACAGTAAGTAATATTTAGAGTTAGAAAATTATTTTCTTTTTGAGTAAATATCACCAATGTAAATATGTCCAGAAATAATCTATGTGTACTTCAAAATCTTGGCTATTAATACTGCATTTTGACTATATAATTTTGGGATTATTTTTATTTTATGTTTATAGATGCTTTGTTTGAACATATGTCTGTATACCACATGTACCTGATGCCCACAGAGGCAGAAGAGGGTGTAGATTCTCTTGGAAGTAGAGTTACAGACAGTTGTGAGCCACATGTGTGTTGGGAATTGAACCAGAGACCTTGAGGGGCAGCAAGTGCTCTTTAGTGCTTAGCCATCACTTTAGGCTGGAGTTGTAGTTTTGGATTTTAATTGTCCTGATTCTATTTTGAAATCTTTTGGTCTGTTATATTCATTTTGTAACTAATGTTTACTAATTTTGTATTTAATGTTTATTTCATATTTTTAGTAGATATTTATACCTTCTAACAAGTATTCCATATTTTAGTCATTTTATAGTAGACTACTGCATGTAGTGACAATTCTGGAATTTTGGTTTCTTTAAAAAACAGAGATATTATAAGAATTTGTTTTTGTTTTAATCCCAGCTGTGAGAACATGGGGATACTTTGGACTGTCTGAAGGTGTGGTTTTGTGAGCTACAGATAGTATCTGCGGTTGTGTGATATTTGCAATTATGGGTATATAGACAATAGGGCCCCTGAAATGGTGGGGTTGGTGATTGTTGGTCATTCTTGTTCTCCCTCTCCCTCTCCCTCTCCCTCTCCCTCTCCCTCTCCCTCCCCTCCCCCTCCCCTCCCCCTCCCCCTCCCCCTCCCCCTCCCCCTCCCCCTCCCCCTCTCCCTCCTCCCTTCCCTCTCCCCTCCCCTCCCCTCTCCCTGTCTCTCTTTCTCTCTTTCTCTCTTTCTCTCTCATTCTTTATCTCCTCTCTAAGTGATAGAGAGTGAAACTGGAGGGATAAATGGTAGGAAAATGAAGAACCCATAAAATAGCAAAGCCAGCTTCAACTGTGTGTGTGTGTCTACACATGTATCTATCTATGTATCTATCTGTATATTTATTTATTTTTGGTTAATTGAGAGGGTCTCACTGCAAAGTCCTGGATGACCTGAGCCTTGCCATGTATATTAGCTTTGAACATATGTTCTTCTTGCTTTTACTTCCTAACTATTACAAGCATGTGGTGGCATGATCCATTTCATAGTATTTTATATGTCTGTATACCTACTCAATATATCTTTGAATTTTTTTTCCCTGTGTGTACTGTTGTCACAACATGAAATGAGACAGGCAAGACTGTCAAGATATTGGTTGTGTTTTTACTATTATGTGTAAAAATAAACAGGTATTGTACGTATATGCTTCATATTGTGTCAGTGAAGTCAGGACAACTTTTGAAAGTTGCTTTTCATCTGCTGTACGGTCTGGGTATTGAACTCAGGTGGTCAGGCTTGGAGGCAGGTGCTTTACCTCTCTGAAGCATCTTGCTTCAAGTCCCTTGATTTTTTACTGCTAAAACACAGTAAAGGTAAGAAAAGAGAAGAAACACAAGTGGGGCATACCAGTTAATTGTAATGGGAATGCTCTTTTCTGTTGTGTCTTACAGTCTGTGTGTTAAGCAAGTACGAAATGCAAGATCAGAATGCATGGCTCTACAAAACCAAATGAAAAGGCAAGTGACTTTCAGAGCTGGGGTATACCTTACATAAAGTTTAAATTCTGAATTGTACAAGTGATGAGAATGAAGTAGAATGATATGTCATTACTAAATTGATGCTAGGACTAGAACATTTTCTTCCTCACTTTTAATATAGTTCTAAAAATTATTCTTGCGTTGTTTGAGTTCTTTGTTTTTGAAACAGATCTCACTATGTTTGTAGCCCTAGCTGGTTTGGTACTTTCCATAGATCATGTTAACATTGACCTGATAAGAGCTCTGCCTGCCTCTGCCTACTGAGCACCCGGATTAAAGGCTTGTACCATCACACTGGTTGACAGCTGGACAATTACTATTTTTTTTTGTTTTGTTTTGTTTTTCGAGAGACAACAGTGTAGCCCTGGCAGTCTTGGAACTCACTCTGTAGACCAGGCTGGCCTCGAACTCAGAAATCCGCCTGCCTCTGCCTTGCAAGTGCTGGGACTAAAGGCGTGCGCCACCACTGCCCAACCAATTACTATTTATTTATTTATTTATTTTTGGTTTTTCGAGACAGGGTTTCTCTGTGTACCCGGGCTGTCCTGGAACTCACTCTGTAGACCAGGCTGGCCTCGAACTCAGAAATCCGCCTGCCTCTGCCTGTCAAGTGCTGGGATTAAAGGCGTGCGCCACCACCGCCCGGCTAAATTACTATTTTTTAACTGAAATGTCTTTTTGTGGTTTGCAGACCAGTTGGTTTCTTGGATGTAAAATTACCATGTGAATTTTTTTTATGAATAATTCAATCATTTAATTTTTTTTTTTATTAGAATGGAGCCCTATGATGACAAGAGTAATATACAAGAGAAGATTCAAAAGGTGAGGCACTTTTTTTTTTCTTTTTCTTTTTCTTAATAGCAGGGTTCTATTTATTGTGAACGGCTCTGTAGGGTATCAATGTAATCAGAATCCTGACAATGTAATTCCAAGTGAGGCACAGCAACAAAGAACATAGGTAATAACTTTAGTTTTGTTTACAAATATGGATTACATATATACATAGCCACACATGGGAGATAACAAAATGGTCACCATAGAGCGTTGATGTAAAGGTTTGGCTTTCTGTGTTTTTCTAAGTTTTTCTCTGTAATGAATCTGTAGCATGAGGGCAAAATGTTATATTAAAAAAAAAATAGGAAAGAGCAGGAGAGATGGCTCAGTGGGTAAGAGCAGACTGCTTTTCTGTAGGACCCAGGTTTGGTTCCTAGTATCCACTTAGGTCCTCGAGACCATGTGTAACTTCTGTCCCAGAGACCTGATGCCCTGGTTTGGTCTTAGCTGACAGTAGGTGAATCTGGTATATAGGCATACATGAAGACAAACATTCATACACACAAAACAATAATAATAAAATGATAAAAACAAAAATAGAAAAAATACTATTTTAAAAAACTATTGCTTTCAAGGGAAACTAAGTCCATAGTGTTTATACTCACTTTACCTTTGTATTGAAAAGGAAGGATGTGACTGTTTCTCACTTGCTCTTGTTAGTTTTTTCTGACTAAATCCTGCTTGTTTATTTCATCTTTTATTTGTTTTGTTTTCTCTCCTCTTCCCTCCGCCTCCCCTCTTTCCCCTCCCCCCTCTCCTTTCCTCCCCTTTCCCTCCCTTCCCCTCTCTCCTCCTCTTCCTTCCCCCCTTCCCTCCCCCCTCTCCTTTCCTCTTGCGTTTGTTTTCTTCATTTTTGAGCTTTCCATAGGTAACACAATTTTTGGACAATGGTATAAAGATTTGAAAGTTTGTTTGGAAATTATATAAGCTGCATTTTCCCTAAGAAATTCTTTAGCTAAGCTGTCATGGCACAAGCCTTTAATCTTAGCACTCTTGAGAGACAGGCAGGCTGATGTTAGGAGTTGGAGGTTAGTGTTGTCTAAGCCAGTTCTTTGCCAGCCAAGGTTACTTAGTGATGCAGTTACTTAATTTTCTCATCGGTTATATTTCATTCGTTATTAGGGGTGAAAAAATATGCCAGAATTTTCTTATTATAGACAAATGTTATGTGTGGATTTTGTATTTTGTTTTGTTTTCAAAGGTTCGGTCTTTGTGGACTTCAGTGAATGAGACACTCACGGTTTTGGAAAAGGAGAGAGAAGTTGTTAGTTCACTCTTCAGTTTTGCCGACCAGTATGCTTTGGATGGAGCTAGTGTTGCTGTTAATATTCCAAGGCTCTTACGTGACAGACTTGAGGAGCAGATACGTCAGGTAAGGTTTGCTGAAAGGAAACATGTTAAAACAGTGTCACTGCTTTTTACATTGTCTGTCATCTTAGAGATTTCCCACTGCTTCAAGCATTTGTGTTCTTCATTAATCTCTAGTGAACTTTTCATAGAGGAACTGTCAGAGGTGTGTGCATTTGTATCCATTTGCTTTTGTCGTGTTCTACCTTGTACAGTTTTTTATAGTATAGAACGGTTAACATTGCTTAGTATGAAGATAGTACTGTATTGATTCTTTACATTTTATTTGGTATGTGCCTATGTGTATACATGAGTGAGTATACTCATGCCATGATGTGTATTTGGGGGTTAGAGGACAAATACTGGAGTCTATTCTCCTTTTTATGTGTGTCCTGGGGTACAACTCAGTTGCCAGGCTTGGTGACAAGTGTCTTTATCCACTGAGCCATTTCAACTCTTTGTATTAGTTGTTTAAATTTCCCCCTGCCTCAGCTTCCTCAGTGCTGAGATTGTAGACTCCATCAAGTGTAGCTCTCATTGTGTCTCTTTTGTCTATTTTCTTATGATTGGATCAGCTATGTAGCCTTGGCAGGTCTAGAACTGGATTGATTTATAGACTAGGCCTGCCTCTGCCTTCTGAGTTCTGGGATTAAAGGGGTGCTTCACCACACACTTGGCTTCCAGAGGGCCTTTTATAAAGTTTGTATGCTCTGGCTTTTTCTTACTTATCTTTAAGCAGAATGTGACTGGGGCACTCTTCATTCATAGATCTTGCTGAGTTGCATTACAAATCTTGGGAAGGTTTCTGCTCCTTGGTAGTTTATTTTGGAAAACAAGCCATGGGGGAGAGTACTCCCACATAGCTTCCCTTACCCTTCCTGTCTTTTCTTTCATGTTGATGCTCTTAGCATTCCTTCTGAATGCTTTCCCTCCTTTAGCTCTGTGATGGCAGGACCTCAGTTTTCCTTGTGGGTTTTCAGTGCTGGTCTTCAGTTTTTTCTTCTCATCCCTCTCTCCACCATCTAAATTCTAAGAGAGGAGGTTTTCCATGTTTTTTTTGCTGTTGTTTTGAGACAAGGTCTGGCCTTTCAAGGTAGCCCTGGCTATGCTGGAACTTGCTTTGTAGACTAGGCTGGCCTCAAACTCAACAGCGATCTGCCTGCCTTTGTTTCCCAAGTGCCATGGCTTTAACAGCTTCATATCAATAATTTTATTTATTTATTTTTTTCAAACAGAGTCTTCATTGTATGTTTCTGACCAGCCTGGAACTAGCATCATAGACCAGGTTGGTCTTTGAACTCAGAGATCCACCTGCCTTTGCCTCCTGAGTGCTGAGACTCAAGACATGCACTATAACATCTGATCCCTATACAATGTTACTAAACTAAACTGTTAATTTCTAGCCTTTCTTCTTCTTCTTTTTTTTTTTTTTTGGTTTTTCGAGACAGGGTTTCTCTGTGTAGCTCAGGCTGTCCTGGAACTCACTCTGTAGACCAGGCTGGCCTCGAACTCAGAAATCCGCCTGCCTCTGCCTCCCAAGTGCTGGGATTAAAGGCGTGCACCACCACCGCCTGGCTCTAGCCTTTCTTCTTCAACCAAAGCACCATCTACGTATTTGGACCTTTTTTTTTTTTTTTTTGAGACAGGGTTTCTCTGTGTAGTCCTGGCTGTCCTGGAACTCACTCTGTAGACTAGGCTGGCCTCGAACTCAGAAATCTTCCTGCTTCTGCCTCCCAAGTGCTGGGATTAAAGGTATGCACCACCACTGCCCGGCCATTTGGAACATTTAATTGTATGGCTTACTTACTATTTCCTTAGTATGTACAGTTTATGTAGTACCTACCACATCAGGTATTGACTGTAGTATATAGAAGGTACATAGATAAAATATTTTGTGAAGAGATTTCACTTTAAGATACAATATATGTGCATCAAGTTCATAGTATATAGCAATCAACATGTATGAATTCAGATTCCTATAGGGTGTAGGCAGGTATCAGAAAAGACATTAACTATTTATGAGAATACAGATAAGGCAAGAAGTGATGATGTCTTTAGAGAAAATCACTATTAATATTTTTTATTTTATTTTGTTTGAGATACTATCTCCTTGTGTAGCTCTGTAGCTCTGGCAGGCATAGAAGTCACTATGTAAAACAGGCTGGCCTTGAACTCACAGTGATGTGCCTGTCTTTGTCTGCTGAGTGCTGGGTTCAAAGGTGTGTCTTTTGAAAGGGTCTCTCACTGGACCTGGGGCTTGCTAATTAGAGTAGGAAAAAAAAAATCTAGGAATCTTCCTGTCTCTGCTTTGCCAGTGCTGTGATTACAAGTACATGTCACCATACTCACTTTTTTCTGTAGGTAATGGGGTCCTCATGTGTGCCGCGCCGATCACCCTGTCCAGCAGGGAAGAAAGACTAGCACACCAGTTCCTTCCAGCAACAGTTTACTCAGGAATCCCAGGTTACGTCCGAATCAAGGGTGTGCCCCCGAATGCCCCGTGAGTGCAGCTTAAATACTCTTCGTAGGACGGCCCATGAGCCCATACCACGATCTGCACTATCATAGGCCAGAGCATCATGACGGAAGATCAGGCCACAGGCAGGCACGGCTTTCCTACCAAATAAGGGCTTGTTTATTCCAAAGCAGGAGAAAGGCAAGTGCCATCTTTAAAGCGTGGCAGCAGCGCTCCACAGTTCCCCCTTTTTTATTTTAAACAGCATATGCAGATACTGCTCGATCAAGCGAGTTCCATTACGTAGGATCCCGCGATCAAGAGCAGACAGGCACAAGCCACGGTTCTCACTCTACTGGGTGCAATGGGTATAAACCCACCATGTGCAAGAGCTGAGTACCAGAAAATAAGCTAGACACCCTTCCCATGTGCAATAAGACGTACGAGTCTTAAGGGTGCAAGGGCTGTCTTAAGCAAAAAGAATTTCAAGGGTTGCGGACGCTCACTGCTTCAGTGCCATCAACCATGCTTGAGGAGATACTCTAGCCTCAATGGCTTGGAAGGCACGCACCACCAGAGCCCTTTCTCGTCTCTGAGCTTAGGCCATCCGACAGATGCAGAGGAGGCAGACCACACAAGCTCCCACTAGAGCACAAGCTAACACTCCTAGGCCCGTCCACTCTTTAAGATGATGAACAGCTTGTTGGATCCAAAGGGTCTTCATGTTGGACTGTTCTCACCAGCCGTTCAGGCACCCAGATCGGATCGTACTGGTCCTGAGGGAAAACACAAACAGAACCTCTCGCCCACGTTAGCACGGGATCAGGTCCATTCCATTGTCCTGTCAACACATCTTTCCATTTTACTAGGCCTCGAGAAGTTCCTTGGAAATCTCGATGCCGATCTGCAGCAGAGCAACCCTGAACATCTAAATTTAAAAAATTCAATGTAAATAAGGCAAGGGATATTCTTTCCCTGGGGGTATGGCCTTGGCCAATTCCCCCTTTTTGTTTTAGTAAGCATTCTTTGAGGGTGTGATGGGCACGCTCCACGATGCCTTGTTCTTGAGGGTTATAAGGCAATCCATGATTGACATGAACGTCCATTTGTTTACAAAAGGACTCAAATTGATGTGCAGTATAAGCAGGTCCATTATCAGTCTTTATCTGTTGTGGTTTTCCCCATGCAGCCCAGGCTTCCAGGCAATGACCTATGACATTGCGAGCCTTCTCTCCACTTAAAGGTGTAGCATGAATAACTCCCGAGCAGGTATCCACGGAGACATGCACGTATTTCAGAGTACCAAACTCTGATACATGAGTCACATCCATTTGCCACAATCTTAAGGGCAAGAGCCCTTTAGGGTTAACCCCAAGACTGGGCGGATGATGATAAATTACAGATTGTGGACAGTTGAGAACTACTTGTCGTGCATCTGCTCGAGATAGTTTGAATTTTTGCTGCAGGGTCTTTGCATTAACATGCAAATCTTGATGAAACTGAACAGCTTGTTCAAGGGAAGAACTCAAAAAGGCAAACTCAGCTCTGGTCAGTGATCTACCAAAGCATTTCCCTCACTTAAAGGTCCTGGTAAACCAGTATGAGCACGAATATGTTGAATATAAAAAACGCTCTTTCCTGTGCCAAATTAAATCCTGTAATTTCTGTAGCTGAGCGCACACTGTACTGGTGCTTTTAATGGGTCCTGCTAATTCTAAGGTCTTTACGGCGTTAACCACATAATGAGAATCGGAAAGCAAATTAAATGCAAAGCTACAATGTTCAAATACTTCAATCACTATTTTCAATTCAACAATTTGGGGAGAATTTACATGAAACTGGCGCAGTACTGGTTCCTGCCCTTCCATCATGTAGACACCACATCCTGTCTTGGATCCATCCGTAAAAACATTAGGAGCTCCTTTAAGAGGCTCAGAGGCTATAACTTTTGGGAAAACAATCGGGTGTTCTTTAAAAAAGGACAGCAACGGATGTTTAGGATAATGATTATCAATATTGCCCTCATGGCTACATTGCAGAATGGCCCAATCATCTATAGTACCACATAAAATTTTTACTTGTTGAGCAGAGTAAGGCACTATTACACTTGTAGGTGGCATGCCAAAAAATTGCAAACATTGTTGAATTCCCTGCATAGCCAATGTTGCTACAGCTGTTGGATAATATTCTATAGTCTTATTTGGGGACACTTTTGGATAAATCCACAGCAAAGGGCCTTCTTGCCACAAAACTCCAGAGGGTTGCTGATACGTGGCTAGAATACATAAAATAATTGGCTGCCCCTCCTTGCATCTTTGTAAAAAGGTGTTCTGTAATTTATTCTCAACCTTTCCAAGTGCCAATCTTGCCTCTGGTGTTAAATAACGAGGGGAATCCAATGCTGAGTCTCCACTTAAAATATTATATAAAGGTTTTAACTCACAATTTGGCAAATTTATATAATTCCGTACCCAATTGATATCTCCCAATAACTTTTGAAAATCATTGAGTGACTTTAAATGATCTTTCCTCAATTCAATCTTCATAGGCACTATTCTTATACTTTGAACTTTTGCTCCCAAGTACTCAACAACCTCACCTGTTTGTACCTTCTCTGGAGCAATATACAATTTTGAATTTTCTAATAATTTTATTAATTCTCCAAATGCTATCTCTAATAAAGTTTCATCCGCAGCAGATAATAAAATGTCATCCATATAATGGAAACATCTTAGCTGTGGAAACTTCTTTCTGATTGGTTCAATGGCTTTCCCCACAAACAGCTGACACATTGTAGGACTATTGGCCATCCCTTGTGGAAGGACTACCCACTCAAATCTTTGATCTGGTTCTTCATGATTACAAGATGGAATAGTAAAAGCAAATCGTTCACTATCTTGGGGACAAAGTGGAATGGAGAAAAAACAACTTTTTATATCAATAACAATTATGGGCCAGGAGGCAGGTAATGTAGACAACAATGGTAATCCCCTTTGTACAGGGCCCATGACTTGCATCTGTTGATTGATAGTGCGCAAATCATGCAACAATCTCCATTTCCCTGACCTTTTCTTAATTACAAAAATGGGTGTATTCCAGGGGGAAACATATGGTTTAATATGGCCAAGAGACAATTGTTCTTGCACTAAGGATTTAGCTGCTTGTAATTTTTCAGAGGATAATGGCCACTGAGGAACCCACACGGGATCCTCTGTCTTCCAAGTTATGGGAATTCCCTCCTCAGCGGCCCCTAGGAAAAACCCAGACCCTTCCTATCATGTTTTGGAACAGCCTCTATTGGCTGTGATTTTCCCTGCAAGTTTTTTCCTAAACCCTTTGAAGGACACCACCCCATATCTTGCATCATCCTTTGAGAGGACTGGGAATAACTCTCATTTGTAAGGCAATAGTTCATATCTTTTAAAAGGTCTCTTCCCCACAAACTAATGGGCAGTTCTAATACATAAGGCTGGAAACGTCCTCAATGTCCTTCCTGATCCTCCCATGGAAGCTCCCTTGCACTCATGTCAGGGGCTTTAGCATACCCCAATCCTTGTAAGGTTTGTGAGGATGGCTGGACAGGCCAGCCCTTAGGCCAATCCTTCAAGGCTACGATGCTGCGATCAGCACCAGTATCTAACAGTCCCAAGATAATTTTTCCATTAACTTTGAGTTCCACAAGAGGGCGTTGGTCTAAGTCAAGACTAAGAAACATGGAATCTATCCCAGTTGATCCAAAGCCCCGACTTCCTCTTCGCTGATCCCTGGAGGGAAACAGTTCATGCATACTGGGCAAAACTAGGAGTTGAGCAATTCTATCCCCGGGGGAAATGGCTGAAATGCCCCTGGGGGATGATACTAAGATTTTAACTTCCCCTTCATAATCTGAATCTATCACTCCTGGATGAATGACTAATCCTTTCAAGGCTGAAGATGACCTACCAATTAGCAGTCCCACCAATCCAGGGGGTAAAGGTCCCTTGAAATCTGTAGGGACCACCTGCACTCCCATCTGAGGTGTTAATACGACTCGGGAGGTGCAGTGGAGGTCCAGCCCTGCAGAGCCGGGCGTGGCCCTCCTTGGGGTCTCATGTTGAGCGAATTGATCTTTTGGCTGCTCTGATCTTCCATGGCCCCATATATTCGAGGGCCCTGAGGCCTGGGGCCCTGCATCCCGTTTTTTGACACTGGATAATTGTTTGTCTGAGCTAGAGGTTGCCCATTAATATCCTTCACGGACCTGCATTCATTTGCCCAATGATTACCCTTTTTACACTTAGGACACAGCCTAGGAGGGCGCATTGCAGCTCCTTTCCCTCTATTAGGACACTGACGCTTCAAGTGCCCTTGTCTACCACAGGAGAAACAAGCTCCTGGAGTTTTGGATTTTGTCTTAGAGTACTGCACTACTCCCTGTACTACAGCGGCGGCCAGGCCAGCATTAGAGAGGGGGCCCCCCAATTCTCTGCATGCCTTCATCCATGCGGCTAAACCCTTTGCCTTCCATGGAGTAATCGCCTGGCGGCATTCCTTAGTACATTGCTCAATTATGAGCTGTTGTATGAGAGGCATAGCAGTCTCATGGTCCCCAAATATTCTACCTGCAGCTTCCATCAGTCTGGCTACAAAATCTGAGAAGGGTTCTGTTGATCCTTGGATAATCTTTGTTAAGTTCCCCGACACTTCTCCTTTATTAGGTAATGCTTTCCATGCCTTCACTGCTAGGGTATTTATCTGGTGGTAGACTTGAGGGGGGTAAGCCGTTTGATTATTAACCCACTGGCCTTGCCCCATGAGCATATCATAGCTCCATGCAGGCTGACCCTGAGCCGCATTCTCTCGAGCCTGTTGTTGAGCAAACTCAGCATATATGGACTTCCAGTCTAGGTACTGGCCCATAGTTAAACATGCTTTTACTGTAGACATCCAATCAGTTGGAGTCATAGCTGACTGAGAGAGCCTCTCCACCTGAGTTTGAGTAAAGGAAGCATTAATACCATAAGCTTGCACCGAGTCAGCCAAATTTTTTAAAACCTTGAAGTCCAGAGGTTCATAGGTCCTCACATTATTGGCATCCTCAAAGACTGGAAAGGCAGCTGCTGTCTCCCTCCAGGTCTGAGGGCAGAAGGTGCAAGAAGACTTTTGTTTGGCATCGAGCCTCGCGTGCCCTCTGGCGGCTTCAGCCCAGGGCATCCTGCCCCAGGGACTTCCACATAAGGTGGCGGAGCACTCGGTTCCACCCTTCCTACTTCGTCCCACCCTGCTTCCTCCTTCTTCTTACTAGGTTTTCTCCTTCCTCCTTTTGGCAGCTTCCTCCATCTTGGCTAATAACTCTTGCATAGCCTTTTCTAGGTCCTCCATTTCATCTTCTGAACTGTCTTCTGACCCTGACTCCTGACTTCTGCTGGACAGCTCATGAAGAGTGATGGTGAGGTCCCCATGCCCCCGGGGCGATGACAGTTAAGACAAAAACACACCACCAGGGTCACGAGGATCACTACAACGAACACTAATGCAGCTATCTCAGGAGCAATTCCTCCCGGCACAAACATGCTCCACTGGCCGTTTTACTTTCACTTTTGCTCGCCTCCTTGTAAGGACTTTGCTCTGCGGCCGTTTTACTTTCACTTTCACTCACCTCCTTCCGAGGACTTGAATATCGTCTCCTTCCGAGAACCTTTTCAATGAAGGGCCTACTTACCGGCCACTTTCCGATCAATCGCCCTGTCTGCCGCTGGTTCTGGAACTCCGGGGATTAAATTGACAATTCCCCGTACGGGCCACCAGTTGTGCCGCGCCGATCACCCTGTCCAGCAGGGAAGAAAGACTAGCACACCAGTTCCTTCCAGCAACAGTTTACTCAGGAATCCCAGGTTATGTCCGAATCAAGGGTGTGCCCCCGAATGCCCTGTGAGTGCAGCTTAAATACTCTTCGTAGGACGGCCCATGAGCCCATACCACGATCTGCACTATCATAGGCCAGAGCATCATGACGGAAGATCAGGCCACAGGCAGGCGCGGCTTTCCTACCAAATAAGGGCTTGTTTATTCCAAAGCAGGAGAAAGGCAAGTGCCATCTTTAAAGCGCGGCAGCAGCGCTCCACACTCATGCTTGAATGGCAAACACTTTATAAGGACTGAATACTCTCTAATCAGCCTTCCGAATCTTTTTATATATTTATTTTGGTTGGTTTGTTTGTATTAGGATGAATGACATTTGCAACTTTTGTTAAATAAATTTGTCACTTGGTAGAGACAGGCAGATCTCTGTGAATGCAGAGCCAGCTTGTTTGACATAGTCTAGTTCAGCTGGGCTACATAGTAAGAACCTGTCTCAAAGAAAAAAGTTGTGATTTTTTTTTTCTTTATTTTTAAATCTGCTTTTTATATTTAGGCTATTAAGAAAAGATTGATTTCTTTTACTTTTATATGAATGCTTGCCTGTGTGTGTGCATGCGTGTGCGTGCGTGTGTGTGCGTGTGTGTGCCTGTGTGTGCGCGCGTGCGCCACATGTGCACCTGGTATTCATAGATGCCAGAAGAGGGCTGTATCGGTTGGGAGACAATTGTAAGCTTCGGAACTGAACACAAGTCCTACAGAAGCACGAAGTGCTCTCACTAACTGCTGAACATCTCTCCTGCCCTCTTTATTTTTCATCCCATCTCTTTGTATTTGCTTTTTTGCTAGATTTTTACCCTTATGCATGAGATAAGAGTGATGTGGGAGTCTTCGACAGTTTTTATAGGATTGAAATTATTTATATAGTTTTATGTTTGAGTGATTATTGATTCTTTTCCCCACTCTTTCTTAAGGTAATGTTATGTAATAGTAAAAAAGTATCAATATGTAAGTTTTTATCATAAGAACATACCAATCTTTGCTTCCCTCACCCCCCTTCTGAATTTTTAGTTGCAGATAAGAAATGTTTATGAGGCTGGAAAATTGAACCTCTTAACAGTTATTCAGTTGTTAAATGAAGTCTTGAAAGAAATGAAATGTGAACATTCTAAGGCTGGCCAAGCAAGATTGACAATAGACCTCCACTGCCTTGAAAAGAAAACCAAATTTCAGAGGGAAAGATTATCAGATATGAAGCATATGAGGTACATAGAACGCTCATTTGTTATTTTACTCTGGGATGGATAGGGTGGTTTTCTCAGCAGAAATTGTGTATAATTCTTCAACTTTGGTGAATAAGTTAAGATACTGTTTTTTTTTTTTTTTTTTGGTTTTTCGAGACAGTGTCTCTGTGTAGCCCTGGCTGTCCTGGAACTCACTCTGTAGACCAGGCTGGCCTCGAACTCAGAAATCCGCCTGCCTCTGCCTCCCAAATGCTGGGATTAAAGGCGTGCACCACCAAGATACTGGTTTTTTAAGTGTAGTAATAGATATATGATTGCTTTTTTGTTTTAAGAGGAGAAAAAGTATATTTTAAGTTCTGAAGAGTCCTTTGTTAAATTTGTATGTAGTTTAATGGTTAATCTTTGTTTTATATCCTTTTCTGTCCTAGTACTATTGTCTTAAATTGTGCTATATTTTTATTTGTCCTTCAAATAAGTATTTCTTATGATATCATAGGCATAAAATAAAAGAGAATATCACTTCAATAAGACAGTCTACTGTTGAAAAGGAAGAGAAAATGGCATATGAAGTGGAAAGGCTTTCTTGGTGTGTCTCCTTTCAGTTTAATTAAAAGCGGGCATTCAGTAAGTAATACAGACTTGTGTTTTGGAGAAGAGTTTAATTTTTGGCAATTCTCTTGTCTTTAAGTTTTAACAAGCCTTTAATTTATAATGCTACAGTAGCTTAGAAATGTGTATGTATATGTGTATGTGTATAAATACATATGTGCGTATATATCTATATCTATATCTATATCTCATTGTTTGTACATAGTGTGTGTATGATGGGTTGGGGCAGCAGGCATGTGCCATGATGCATATGTAGAGGGCACAGGATGATTTTTATGGAATCTATTCTTTCCATTCAACCTGTGTTCTTGGAATTGAACTTAGGCCTTCAGGCTTGCCACGCAAGTGTTATTACCTGTTGAGCCAGCCCATTGCCCAAGTTTTGTTTTGAGACAGTTTCTTGTATCCAGATTGGTCTTGGTATGTGCCCAATGATGGATATGAACTGCTAATTCTCCTGCATCTGCTCCCAAATGTTAGGATTGTAACCCTTTGCCACCATGCTTGGCCCAGTGGCTTTTTAGAGACAGGTACCTGTTGTGTAGATAGGTATGTATGCTAGGCTGATTTGGAATGTATGTGGCCAGAACACTAGGATTATAGGTGGTGTGTGTTTACTGTGAAGTTGAAATGTTTAAAAATGTAATAATTTCTTAATGGTTTTTCATCAAGCTGCTGTCATCTATAGTTAACTCATTTTAAATTTAGAGGCTAAAAAGAATACTATTAAGTAAAATTTGAAATATACAAATATTGTATTCTTTTATTTAAAAAAATGTTTGCAGGGTCTGAAGAAGTGGTTTATCAGGTAAGCCCATTGGCTGCTCTTTGAAGAAGACTGGGGTTTAATTCCTAGCCCACATGATGGCTCATGACCCTCAGTCCTAGGGTATCTGATGCCATTTTCTGGCTTCTGTGGGCACCAGGCACACAGTGCACAGACACATATGCAGGCAAAAATACGCATACGAATAGTCACAGGATAAATGTTTGGTAATTTATTGTTAGGGAAAAAATTCACTTGTAGATGAGCTTGGCTTTGTCACTGTGGTTCGAATGTGTTTACTTAATATTGTGAATTCTGTGTTTTAAGGCTGTGGATCTTTTGCCTCCCATGTCTCCCCTTTCGTTTGATCCTGTGTCAGAGGAAGTATATGCAAAAAGTATACTTTTTAAGTATCCTGCTTCACTTCCAGGTTGGTAAGCTCCCCAACTTCCTTTTAAAGACAGTGTCTCATTGTGAAGCATTGACTGAGCTGGAACGTACTGTGTAGACCAGGCTGGCCTAGAACTCCAAGCTATTCTCCTGTCTCTGCCTCCTGAGTGATGGGTGTGCAAGACCAGCACTACTGCCTATGGCTTATTTCTCATTGTTTATAAGTTATTTATAGTTTTCAATTATTTTTTATATTTATGTGTATGCAAATTTATGTATATGTGCATGTACACACCATGGTACATGTGTAGAGGTCATAGGACAAACTGGTTCTTTCTTTTTACCTAGTGGTACCTTTTACCAAAGTAGGGTACCTAGGATCAAACTCATATAATTAGGCAAGGTGGCAAGTGCCTTTATTTGCTTTCCAGTTATTTTTATTTTGAAATATATATAGCATAAAGTTACTGTTTTGGTTGCAAAATGTTATGAAAAAAAGGATAGAATCTATCACTTGCAAAAAAATTAATGCGTCAGCCTATCTGAGGGCTGGGACTAAAGATGTGAGCCGCCAAACCCGCCGTTCACTTAGTACTGAACAGTAGTCAGCGTGGATTTAGAACCCCAGGTTGACAGATCTTTAGGACTTTGATGGTTAAGTCTGGGATCCTGCCTTCTATTATCACAGACACATTAACCATATATCTCATTGTCATTCATTTGTACATAATTAGGTTATAATTTATGGTTGCTTATAAGATTTCTTTTTTATATTATGCCGGTTTATTGGGGCACTCCTAAATATAGATTTGTTTTTAACTATTTGGGCTATGTATATGTTTATTATTTTCAAAGTTCAAGAATTTGTTTTCCTGTGTCTCCTCTAATATTGCCTGTCTTTAATTTTAAAAAAGATTTTATGTGTATGCACACACACACACACACACACACACCCATGAACTTGTGCATGAGGATGCCCATGGAGTCTGTAGAGGTGTCAGATACCCCAGAGCTAGAGTTACGTTTGTGAGCTTCCTGATGTAGGTGCTGGGAACCAAACTCCTGTAAAAGCAGTAAGTACTTTAACTACTGAGCCATCTCCAGTTTCATCTTTCATTTTAAAGTCTGTTTTGTTGGTTGTTACATATTTTGTTTTAGGTGTTTAGGTGTTCTAACTTGAACCTCTGGCCAGCCTCAAACTTGAGATTCTCTTGCCTTAGCCTCAGAAGTGCTGAAGTTACAGTTGTGTGCCACCATGAAGGTCTGGAACTTGTGGTTCTGTCTTTCATCTCTGTGAAGTTCTCATCTGTATTTACAGATTCTTATATTCTTGGGCTTTGTTAATTGTAGTTTAAATTGTTAATTTAAACTTTTCTTCATCTAGCTTCAAATGAGTGAGACTCAGACTATGGTTATATTATTTAACTTCGACAATTATGGGGGTTGATCCCTAATCTACTTTCTTAACTGCTGGACTGGCTACTGTACCAGCAGTGTACCCCAAATACTTGCTGTTACTCCCAGCCATGTGCTCATGTTCATCTCCTCTCATGGTGACTTCCTCTTCTCTTCTGTGCTCTTCTTCTCCCCTCTACCTGTGACCTCCAACCAGGTAACCGAAAACCTGCCCATCTTTAATCCCTCTAGTAATTGGTTGTAGCCATTTAACCAATAGTTTTAAATGAAGGGGCAAAGTTTGTACTTGGCATACAGAATTTAGCATTACAATCCATAGCAACAGTTAAAGCTGATTTCCTTAGATCTCGTTTATAGTTCACTACGTTAATTAGTTTACTGTCTTTTTAACCTACTTTAACACTTAGTATTCATTAGTGCTTACTTTGAGAAGCCTAATTTGTTGTCCTTTTCTTCCTTTGTTTTTCTCAGTTTTTGATTAATTTAGTGTGCATGTGCGCATGCATGCACACTACAGTTCTTTTATGGAGGGAGGAGAGCTTACAAGAGTTGGTTCTATCCTTTCTATCAAGTTTGGCCTGGAGATGGAGATGGATATGGAACTTAGGTTGTTAACCAGCTAATACATTTCCTGCTGAGCTGTCTTGTTAGCCTGGTTTTTTAAACTGGCTCAGGTGACCTTGAACTTCTGAACTTCCTGCTTCCATCTAGTGATTAGATTACAGGCTTGGTTATGTTGTGGATAGTCACTATCAACTGAGTTATGTCCCCAAACTGAGAAGTCTAATTTATTTACTTCTTTTTCAATACTGTTTCTTTTTATAGTCTAATCTTGTATTTTGGTTTCTTTCTTCTTGCTCATACCTTTTTATTATATTTTTTTATTTTCTTGCCTTCTTAGGTATTTTTTACTCCTATGTGTTCTTGCTGATTCCCATGGTTGTTTGCTTCTTACTGAAATATGTGGTTGTAGTTTTACCTTTAGTGAGTCTCTCCACATGGAGGAGCTATGCTGGTCTGGAACTCACTATGTAGCATAAGCTAATCTTGAACTCAGCTTTCCTTTTTCCTTTCCTTTCCCTTTCCTTTCCCTTTCCCTTTCCCTTTCCCTTTCCCTTTCCCTTTCCCTTTCCCTTTCCTTTCCCTTTTCCTCCTTCTCCCTGCCTCCCTCCTCCTCTCTGTTATTTAAAAAAAAGAAAAACTGGCGGCGGCAGGGTTCCATGAGAAGTTTATTTAGGGCAGAGGGGAGAGCAGAGAGAGGCAGCCGGCCATGACCACGTGAAGGGGGAGGGGAAGGGAAGAGGGTCAGATACGACCTGCAGGCTTGGATCACAAGAGCAAGAGAGCAAGAGAGAGAGGAGGGGCCAGACAGCCCCTCTTATAATAGTGGGCAGGGCTACCTGGCTGTTCCCAGGTAGCTTTGGGGAGGAGCATACCTAGCTGTTACCAGGTAACTGTGGAGCTGGAGTTTAACAGAATGCTAACACTCTCCCTCCCTCCTTCCTTCTTCCTTCTTTCCTTCCTTCCTTCCTTCCTTCCTCCCATCCTTCCTTTTTAAAAATTATTTTTGTTTTGTTTTGTTTTTTTGAAGACAGTTTCTCTATGTAGTCCTGGTTGTCCTGGAACTCACTCTGAAGACCAGGATGGCTTGAACTCACAGAGATCTGCCTGCCTCTGCCTCCTAAGTGGATTAGTAAATGATTTATTTTTATTTCATGAGCATTGGTATTTATGCCTCTGTGAGAGTGATGGATCCCCGGAACCAAAGTTACAGTAATAAGCTGCCATGTGAGTACTGGGAATCGAACTTCTCAAAGAACAGCCAATGGTCTTAACCACTGAGCCATCTCTCTCTCTAGCCTCTGAACTTACCATGTCTAAGTGCTAGGGTACAAGCCATCCAGTCTTGCTTATGAACTTTTTTTTTATATGCAAGACAGACAAGTTTCAGCTTCTGGCTGCCAGCAACAGGTGATATTTGTTTTTATGGTGTTCTACTAGTTTTGTGATATTTGTTTTTTTTTTTTTTTTTTTTTTTTCTCATTTGGGGAATGTTTGTGATTCCATAGTTCAGAGGGTTTTGAAAAGGTTGAGTTGTAGCCAGGCAGTGGTTTCATGTGCCTTTAATCACAGCACTCAGAAGGTAGAGGCAGGTGGATTCAAGGCCAGCCTGGTCTTCAAAGTAAGTTCCAGGACACTAGGGGCTACACAGAGAAACCCTGTCTCAACAAAACAAAACAAAAAAAGCTTGAGTTGACATACTACTTAGACCACTAGAATGGACGAGTATCTTTACATAGCATTTGCATTGGCGTATGCAGTGACACCTTAGCTAAATGCTCAAGTATGGGAAGACTCTTGGGTATTATTAACATGTTGAAAAAGGGGCACCTCATCTGTAATGTAGCCATGGCTTCATTTGCCAGTATCCTTTCTTACCATGTCTTGGTGGTGTTTATCTCCTACTCAGTATTCTAAGCCATGGCCTCTATGCTCTGGCAAATGAAATCTGTACCTACCCCCTTGATACCTTTGTCTTTTCATTCCCTCACTGGGACTGGTGTTTATCTTCTGCCTCCTTTTGGCCTACTACTGTAGCAGAACAGAGCACTATTTTAGACTGACTGCTTGGTCTTATATATCTTTGCTGTGTTAGTATGGTAGTAACATAGTTGTTGAAGGGTTGGTGTAAGAAATGCGCAAGCTGATTGACGACATAAATGTATTGAGGTATGCTAAGTGCCTCTTGCTTTTGCATGTTTATATTGTTAGACATGGTTGATTTACTTAAAAATGTAATGTGGTTATATAACACTGAATTTGGTGCTGATGATCAAACTCAGGTCCATGCATATATCTTTCCCCCATCCCCGTTTTGTTTGTTTATTTGTTGAGATAGGGTCTTTGTAGCCCAAGCTGGTCTCAAACTCTGAATAACAGAAGCTTGCCTTGAATTCCTGCCTTTACCTTCCAAGTGCTGGGCTTGTTGAGGTACGGCAGCATTAATGGCTACATCAGTCTTTTTTTTTGTTTTTTTTTTTTGTTTTTTGAGACAGGGTTTCTCTGTATAGTCCTGGCTGTCCTGGAACTCACTCTGTAGACCAGGCTGGCCTCGAACTCAGAAATCCGCCTGCCTCTGCCTCCCAAGTGCTGGGATTAAAGGCAGTGCGCCACCACCGCCCGGCTACATCAGTCTTTTTATAAAAGCCAGCTACCACATAATCTGTTCGTTCTTTATTACTTTACCTTAACAATTTGGTGGTTATTTTCTCCCCAAATACTGTTTTATGTATGTATGCTCACTACAAAGTGCACATGGGAGTTAATGTTCTTCATGTAGCTTTGGGGAGCTAATTCAGGTTGTCAGGAATGATCCCATGCATCCTTACCTGCTGAGCCAACTATCTCCCTGGCTCTAGGTTTTTTAAAAAAACCTTTTTCCTGTGCGAGTGTTCAGCAAGGTCTGTTCTGTTGCTTTTTGCAAGTTTGCAAGGCCAGTTGACCTATAGTCCTCCAGTTTGTCTGCCTCCCATTTCCTGTAGGGGTTCTGGGATTATGGGTGCGCATACTACATCTTGGGCTCAGGGAGTTGACCTCAAACCATCAGATTTGCGTGGCAAGTTGTTTTTATTCACTGAGCCTCCCCTTGGCTCCTTACTCGGGTTTATATTATTCTGGTTTCTGTTTAGAAGCTATTCTAAACAATTGGGCATGAAGTTCAGTGATACAGCACTCGTTTAACACTAGCAAAGGTTTAGGACCTTGGTTTCAGGAGGAAAAGATTAGGTCTTTTACCATATCTAGAGGTTCTTGAATATTAGAATACACAAACCTAATTAAAATAATAAGTTTTGTGTTTCCTTAGATTCACATAAAGAACCTAAACAAGAAAATGGTAGCAGAAGAGAGGTGGATACCCCAGGAAGTGTGTGTGATGGAGCTCACAGGTAAAACATCTGACTTACATGCTGACTCTTGATTCTAGTCTCATTTTGAGCCAGTTTAGAACTTTCTGTACAGTGGAATAGTGCGTAATTTCTTCCTCTCAACCAGATAGTGTTTTCCTACTGCAGATCCATGTTTGCAGAAGATGTTCAATATTTACTATGCCTGGGTATTTTTCTTCTATTTATCTGAATATTTGGTTTTATGGGAATTATCTGAGTTTTTAAGAAAGTACAGGTGTGGAAATTACATAAGGTAAGTTTGGAGGTTTTGCCCTTTTCTGTGTGTGTGAACTATTTTAAAATCACTCTTTAACTATTGAGTGAGTAAAATTTGGGGCATTTTGTGGTCATCTGGTTTGGTGGGGAACTTTCAGACTAATGCTTTCTATTGCTATGGCTGAGTTTAGTTTAGCTTTCAGTTGGTCTATGTCTTTCCTGCTTAAGCCTGCACAGCTTACTCTTTGCATCTATATTACAGATTTTTTTTAAAAATTTGTTCATTTTATATGTATGAACGCTTTACTTGCATGTATGTAAGTGCAATGTCTGATGCCTTTGGAGGCCAGAAGAGGGTGCTAGATCCTCCGGAGTTAGAGTTACAGTTGCAAGTTCCATTGTAGGTGCTAGTAACTAAACCCTGATACTCTGCAAGAGCAGAAAGTGCTCTTAGTGGGTTAGTTAGTCTTTTTTCCCTCTGGCCCATATATTGGTAGTTGTTGTTATTATTATTATGTTATATTGTATCTTTTTTTTTTTTTTTTTTTTGAGGTAGGGTCTCATTGCATAGCTCTGGGTTGGCCTTGAACTCAGAGATTTGCCTGCTTCTGTCCTGAGTGCTGAGATTTGAGGTCTTCATGACGATACTCAGTTTATAATGAAGTTTTTAATATTTATAAAGAGTTACATTCTTTATAAAAATACTAGAAGATATTTGATTAATGCCAAATTTAACATGAAAAACTTAAACCTATTTTGTTACCACTTCTTTCAGGAATTCTATTTTCTTTATTGCTTATTTTCTAGTATCCTGTTTTAGCTCTTATGATCAATGCCTGATATAAAGTAAAAAAACTGAGGACCAGTGAGATAGCTTAGTGGGTAAGGTATTTACTCCCCAGCCTGAGGGCCTAAGTTCAATTCTGATCCTTCAGACCCACATAGTGGAAAGAGAACTTACTCCTTGTGTTGTCCACTGACCTCCATGAATGTGTTGTGCCTCCTCCCAGCCAATGAATAAAAAAGTCAAAAACAGGTATACTGAACAGGTAATTGGACTTACGTATACATGTATGGCATATGCTTGTGTTATGCATCAGCTCCTCCAGCTTAAGCTTGTGCAGGAAGCACATTCCTCACCGAGCCATCTTCCCAGCCTTATATTGTTTTTTACATCTTTTTAAAGTTTCTCTGTTGATGTATAAGTGCATGTGTGTGGGCTCAGAGACAGCCTGTGTGAGTTGGTTCATTACTTCCTTCTACAGTGTGGGTTCCAGGGCTGAAACTCAGGTTGTCAGACTTGGCTAAGATTTGTTTTTAGTACCTTGAATTATATGTGTATATGGGTGTGAGTATGTGCATGTGAGTGCTGGTGGATTTATTTATTTTATGTATATGAGTACACTGTAGCTGTCTTCAGATACCCCAGAAGAGGCCATCAAATCCCATTCAGATGGCTGTGAGCCACCATGTGATTGCTGGGAATTGAACTCAAGACCTCTGGAAGTGCAGTCAGTGCTCTTATCCTCTGAGCCATCTCTCCAGCCCTGGAATATTTTAAACTTTATATATATATATATATAATGTGTGTGTGTGTGTGTGTGTGTGTGTGTATACACACATACATATGTAAATACACACACACATAATGGCTCATTATATATTCATACATCTGTAAAAATATTTTCTTAATTTTTTGAGAATTTAATATAGTGTGTTTTGACTTCATTCTCTCTCCAAATCTTTCAGATCTACCTTTACCTTTTTACCTACCCAGCTTCAAGGCTTCCACTCTCTAGTTGCTAGGCATGTTGCAGCTTTTACTAATAAATTTGTTTTAAATTTTATTTGTGTGTGTGTGTGTGTGTGTGTGAGAGAGAGAGAGAGAGAGAGAGATAGAGAGAGATAGAGATAGATAGATAGATAGATAGATAGATTTGGGGGTGTTGGGTGCACATGCCATTGTGTACATGTGAAGGTCAGAGAATTTTTTTTGAAAAGATTTATTTATTTAATGAATATAAGCATCCTGTCACTGAGCACACACCAGAGCCCCCATGTGGTTGCTGGGAATTGAACTCATGTCAGTGCTCTTAACCAATAGGCTATCGCTCCAGCCCCAGGTTAGAATTTTTAGGAGTGTTTTTTCCTCTTCCAGTGAATATCCTGGGAATTGCACTCAGACCTCCAGTTTTTTATCCTCTGAGCCATCATCTCCCACCTGCTTAAAAGATTTATTTGATTTTTCATTTATGTTAGGTGCACATGCACCCTGGAGCCCATGGACTCAGGACAGTGTTGGATACTCTGGAGCTATAGTGACAGTGGTTGCAGGCTGCTTTTATGTACATGATGGAACTGAACTTATCATCTAGAAGAGTAACTCGTGCTCCTAACCACTGTGCTGTCTCCAAAAAACCAAACAAAAAACCCAATCCTCTTACATAACTCTGACTTGCCTAGAACTCAGTATAGCCTCTCAAGGACGAAAACCCACCAGATTAATTAGCACAACTGTTCACTTTGTATTCTGGATCTGAAAAGTAAGCAGAGTGCTCTTGGCAAAAGTCTCTGGTTTTGTTTTGTTTTGAAAAAATTGGCCTTAGAATTTAAAAGATCTTTTGAAATCAAGTTGAGAGTTACTTTTTGTTTTGTTTTCTACAGGGTCTCATGTAAGCCAGGCTGGATGATCAGGCTTTCCTTGCACTACTTTTGCTGTTTGTGTTTTAAACGAAAATTTATTTACTATGTATTTATTTGTGTGTATGTGTGCTTGCATTGAATATACATGGGCCATGGCACACTTGTGACAGTCAACCACAGTTGTTTGGCTGGTTCTCGCCTTCCTTCTACCTTTATTTTGGTTCTAGGGATCAAACTCAGGTTTCAAGCTTACAGGACTTTGAACAGAACAATTTCATGTAACAGAGTTGCTATAGAGCAAGATTCACAGGAGAAACTGAGTTTTGGAGATGAAATACTAAGTCTTTTAGCTAAAAGGAATTTGATCTACAAAATTAAAGTTTTTATGATAATAAAAAAAGAATGAAGCTGGGTGGTGGTGGTGCACGCCTTTAATCCCAGCACTTGGGAGGCAGAGGCAGGCAGATTTCTGAGTTCGAGGCCAGCCTGGTCTACACAGTGAGTTCCAGGACAGCCGGGCTACACAGAGAAACCCTGTCTCAAAAAACAAAAAAAACAAACAAATAAAAAATGAATGAGAAGTACAAGATGCCCTTTGGGCATCTAAATCTCTGAAGTAGGTTAAAATTTTATAAATTACTATTTTATTAAAACAAGATATTGCATAATAACTTGCATTTCTACCAACATACATATTTTCATTACTGTAGTGTATTCTTTTCATGGCCTGGAAAGGGAGTAATATAAAAAGTGCTTAATACAACCACAGTAGCATTGGGGTTTAAGGTGGGTGGACTGCTATTTGCTTTTTTCTTATTTAAAAATAATTTATATTATTATTTTCTAAATTAATTTCTTTGTGCTGAAAATTTCAGCATTTCATGTAGGACCGTATGCATACTTTTATTTTATCCTTGCTATGGGATTTTAGTTTTAAGTGCTATTAAAAATAAATCTTCTACCCTGCTCACCCCTCCCCCCAGATTAATCTTCTAAAAGAAAAAAAAATATTACGTGTGTGGGAGGGCACAAGATTGTCTATGTGTGTGTAAGAGTCAGAGGACAATTGAGAGTTGATTGTCTATTTGGAATCTGGGAATCTAGCTCAGGTTCTTAGGTTTACATGGAGTATTTGCTACCAAGCTGCCTCTACAGCCCTGGTTCTTGTTTTCAGACAGTCTGGTTTGGAACTTGATCTTCTTGCCTCTGCTTCTGAAATGCTGAAATTACAGGTGTATGCTACTTATTATGCCTGGCTGAAAGAATATTAAAGTCTCTGTGAAATTATTGTATTACTAGCATCTGAGGACATTGTAATAATGCAATTCTAGTTAGTTGAATTAACTTTTAAGTTGTATACAGATTGTTGTATGTCAAATCATTTACCCTTATAAAAATTTTATAGGCATAAAAATAGATAGTAAGAAAGTTGGAGTTAATCGGGAGAGTGATACACAAGTTGGGCAGAAGTGTTGCTCCAGTTGTCACTAGCTCTCCCCAGAGTAAACTGCCTTTCGATGACCAGGGCGAACTGAGTGAAATCGTCATGGACAGATACGGGGCAGACAGTTTCTTACTCAGATACATTAAGTTAGTGAGTGTCTCCCTCCACATAACCTAGATTTCCTGTCTTTTTTCTTTCAGCCCTGTGCCTTTTCCCTTACAGTGTGCTTCGTCCTCAGATACAAACAGTTTCACACTAGAGAAGGTATGGCCTAAATTTTCATTATTGTGAGACATGGCTTTGCTAATTGACCCAGACTTGTCTTGAACTTGCTGTATAGCCCAGGCCAATCTTGAACTCATGGCAATTCTCTTCCCTCAGCCTCCCAAGTACTGGATTATATAGGCACATAACTTGCCTTTAAAAACAGCTTCAGCTAATTGTGACAGTATTATTTGTTTGTTTTTCGAGACAGGGTTTCTCTGTATAGCCCTGGCTGTCATGGAACTCACTGTGTAGACCAGGCTGGCCTCGAACTCAGAAATCCGCCTGCCTCTGCCTCCCAATTGCTGGATTAAAGGCGTGCACCACCACTGCCCGGCCCATATTGATTTATAAATAAAATGTTTTTTTTTTTTTTTTTGGTTTTTCGAGACAGGGTTTCTCTGTGTAGCCCTGCTGTCCTGGAACTCACTCTGTAGACCAGGTTAGCCTCGAACTCAGAAATCCGCCTGCCTCTGCCTCCCAAGTGCTGGGATTAAAGGCGTGCGCCACCACTGCCCGGCTTTTCCTCCCATTCTTGTGCCATTCCTATTCCCTTGCTTAATGGGAATGTGGGATTATTTAGATCTGCCATTAAAGAGCTTCAATGGCAGCTGTGATCATTAAGTTATAATGTATGTCTACTTTCAGGATCCAAATAGGAGGACTCCCAAAGAGAAGAACATGACTTACAAGAAAATAGCAGACTCTGAAGTAGAAGACTCTCCTTTATCAGATATTGCAAAGAATGCACAGAATAGTGCATTCAGAGAGTCTCTGCCAGTGAAAAAGAGTGATCCATTCCAGAAAGAGCAAGATCGTCTGGTAGACGAGGTTAGAAAAAGATTATTAATAAATATGCTTATATAGTTGTGATTTATTTTTTCCAAGTGGTGTTGGGATCAAAAATGGAGTAGAGTTAATTGTTGAGAAATTTGAAGTTAAGAAAGAACATGTACAGCTCTGCAGAGGACCTGGCCTGCCTGCAGCATGCCAGGGAGCATCTGCTGCCATCTGCCAGTGCTGGATTGCTCACGGCTGTGCTGTCATGGTTCTGTCTGGCCTTGGTCATTTTTCTTTTGTTTTTTCCTCATGTAGGTTGCCAGAGTAGTTCTGTCTGATTCACCACAGCTCTCTGAGGGAAAAGAAGTCAAATTGGAGGAGCTAATTGACACTTTTAATTTCTAATCCCTTCTTAACAAGGAAACAAATTCCCCGGACTCCAGATAACTTGAGTAAGTTAGTGCTCTCTGTTCTATTTTCCCTTTCTGAGACATTTGCTACCATTGGACTCATGATCTGACTGACAGTTCTTTGGAAACAATTTAAAACTGTACTTCTTGTTTAGCTGACAGTGGCTCTTTATTCTGATAGAATGGAATTTTGTTGAAGCATTCAGCATGATCACTCACGTTTTACAGCCGTCTTTCATCAGAATCTTTTGTGACTTCTGAATACCTCTACAGAAGTATAATCAGTCCTGATATTATAATCTTGTTTTAGTTGTTTTACTTGGCTATTTTTCTGCAAAGTGTTTTATTTGGTTACTTAAAAAATATTCTGGGGCCAGTTGAGCCATCTTCCACATGGGAGAGAATGGACTCCTGGAAGTTGTCCTCTGTATAGGTATGCATGAAGTAAATAAATGAATAAATCCAGTAAATGTACTAAGAAGATTTCTCACTTTCAGGTCAGACATCCATGTTTAGGGAGTATGGTGATTTTGCTTTCCAGTCAGCAGTCATAAGTAGCCACCACTGTATGCATAGATCTTTACCCCATGGCAAAAATAATCAGAGCATCAAATGCTTCCCTCTAGTACCTGCATTGGTATGAGCAAACCCTGATACTTACTTCCTTATTTAACTGATGCAGATCATTTGGGTTGAATCATTGAATACAATTTCTTTGCTGCTGATTTAATTCATCGAGCCGAGACAGCATAGGTTGCTATTCTTCAAGTGACAAAGTGAATTAAATAGGGTCCTGCAGTGTGATTTTCTTTTAAAAAAATATTTAACACACCTTGCTCATTTGTTGACACATTGCTTATAGCCATTTCCATGCTACAATGGCAAATTTGAGGGGTTGGGGGAGATCAAATGGCCAACAGCCTAATACCAGTATCTGATCTTTTTTTTTTTAAATCTTATTTATATAACATATATGAGTATACTGTATCTGTCTTCAGACGCACAGAAGAGGGCATCAGATGGTCGTGAGCCACCATGTGGTTGCTGGGAATTGAACTCAGGACCTCTTGAAGAACAGTCAGTGCTGTTAACCACTGAGCCATTTTTCCAGCCCTAGTATCTAATCTAACAACAAAAAATTCTGCCCATTTCTGGTATGTAATCAAATATATTGTGTACAAGTTTAATGTGTATTTCAGGAACAGCTGTTGTTATATGTACTGACTTGAGATTGGTCATTTGGCGATGAAGTTCTCTGATTCTCTGGTTTGTCATCCTGTCAAGAGTATGTATGGGACTTGGACTGAGGCAGTAGCTTTATTTTCAGCACTAGAATAAAGTATATTAATTGCATGTTTGTGTTTGGGCATATATAAATAATAAAATGTGTGTTTTCTCCCCCACCTTAATTAGTAACTGATATTAGGACATCCTGGAGAAAAGCTGTTGAAACTGAAGATAACAGAAGTTCAGATGGGATTCTAGTGGATGCCAATTCTGTACAAGTGTCATCAGACTCTTCATCTATACTGCAGAATCAGAGGGAATGTAGCATGGCTATTTTTTCCCCAGATTTTGATCGGTCTTATTTGCCTGAAGAGAAAGATGTTCCATATCAGCTTAAAGGTGTACCTCAGAGACATTTGGTAACAAGTCAGATTAGTGAACCCCCAACAGAAGAAAATAAGAAATGATTTGTAAGCAAGATTCAGAAACTAGACAAATGGAGGCATTCTCCCCTGGCGTGGCCAGGGGAGTAGATGTGATGGGTAGAAATAAAGAGGACTGTGTTCGAGTACTGGACCACTCACAAGCTTCTTGCAGTGAACCTTCCACACATAAAACTCTGTTATGGGATTCTTTTCAGAGGTTGAGTGGCATCGGCATATTACATGAAACTCTTCCAGAAGAAGTTGGTCACCTAAGTCTTAATAGTTCTACTAGTTCAGAGACCACTTTTAAACTGGAACCAAAGAGTTGTGTGCACAGTGATGCTTTTCCAGATGATGTGGAAAAAAGTCAAACTATTCCAGAATTAGATTCCAATTTACAGGCTCTTCTCACTAGGTATGAGGCTCTGAAGAAATCTCTTAACAAAATCAGGAAAGAATCTCACCTGTCTAATCCCGAGACACTTGAACAACACAAAGTAGAATTGAGCCCTGTAGCCAAAGATGTGCCAGCGGATGATACACATACTGTTTGGGACACTCAGAATTTGTTTATTGACTACACAAAGCCATCTTCCCACATGTCCCTTGATGAAAGAACACAGACTGTATCACCTCTAACTAAAGCTTTTGGGGAATTTCTACCTAGTTTAGAAGGTAAGAGTTAACCAAACCTATGTATGCACCCTTGGTGATCCATTCTCTTAACTTTTTCCCCCTCCTAAGATAGAAGAACATTGTGGTACCTATCCATGGCTAGCCATAAACTCACTATATAGTTTGGGCTGGCTTCAGATTTACCATGTAGTCCAGCCTATTTTTAATCTTCTTTTCACTTAACTTTTTATAAATATAGTACAAAGTGATTGTTGTGTGATCATGGTGGGTAATGTGACAAATATAATCCTTACACCTTCATCAAGGGTAAGAGGAATATGCCCTTACTTTATGGATACTTTCAGAGTCTTTCAGATTTTACACACAAACACATACAGATACTATTTTCCCAAACATAGTCACATTTTGAGATACTGGTGTTAGAATTCCAACAGAGTGTGTTGGTGGGCAGTTCAACCTATAACAGTATAAGTTATTGAAGCCAAGCATTCAACACACTTTATTAATCATAATTCTCTTTTTTATGTTTAAAAATTGCATAGTAAAGAATTAAAACTATTCTTAGTTAATTAGGACTGATTTAGGTCTTTATAGATTTCTTATATATCACTTTAGTTTTTTCATGATAATTAAACGCTTTTTTGAAAAGTATTCTAGAAGTACATTGAATTTTATTTATTTTGAGAAAAGGTACTTGAGTAGAAATGGTAATTTTATTATTAGTAAGTCTTGAACTAAATCAAGAACTTTGCTACTTTGTGGAATTGTTCCTACTTTCTTTGTAATATTTATTTTCCTCTTTTAAATATCAATTTTTCAGAAGAAGAAACTCAAATAAGAGCATTGAAGCAAGAGACTTTCTGATTTGACAAGATGACGCATTTTCCAGTTGATGTAGCTGTGATGCACTTAACCACTTACCCTGAAGCCTTGTCACTTAACTGTAGCTGATGTATACACATTGGAAGTGAATTCTCTTTCTAGCATCAAAGGAGTTCTGAATGTACTTTGGCCTCTTACAATTTGTTTAGGTGTTTATGTCTTTTTTTTTTTTTATAAATATAAGTTTGAAATAATAAGTATTTTAGGGCAGCAAATGTCTTTGTTTTTGTTTTTTGTTGTTGTTGTTTGTTTTTTGAGACAGAGTCTCTCTGTCTAGCCCGGGCTGTTCTGGAACTCACTCTGTAGACCAGGCTGGCCTCGAGAACTCAGAAATCCGCCTGCCTCTGCCTCCCAAGTGCTGGGATTAAAGGCGTGCACCACCACTGCCTGGCAAGAACAGCAAATGTCAAATTTTAGAAAACAATTTTGATTCCTAGAATAATCTTACAAGTAAATGACAAATATAGTTATGTTAAAGTATTAGTCATTAACATAAGGGTGAGTGCGCTACCTGATCGCCACTGAAGAGCTGTATCTTTCATTTTAGAGAAATAAACCATTTGACTGAGTCTTGATGGAATATTCTAGTACTAACACAAAATGAGCAAAGTGTAGTACATTTGGATGTATAGTCAAAGCAGCACACCTTAGTGTTTGTAACACTGTAAACAGGCTTACTGAATTCTAAGTATATTGGTCCTGCAGAGTGATGTTGATGGGATAAAATGCATGTGATTGGTGAAGATGGAGTGAATTGAGGAAAATGAGGAAAATGCTTCAAGGCTCTTGAGATGTCCAGATGTTTAAAGAACACTGTCAAACTATATTCTTTGTACTTTAGACTGAGAATTTAATTCTATTTATATTTAACAAGAATATAAATGAAAAAATTTACAAATTTGTTTTACAGTTGTGGTCTGTGGGTGGTGTGGTGGGTGGGGAAAGCAACAAGTTTTTTGTTAACTTACTGATGGAAAACATTAAAGATCCCTAGTGCCTACATAATATCCCAAATTAATTTGAGAAAATTGAACATGGATTTAAGTAACTAGTAACATTTATACATTTTGCCTTATTGTCAGGGGTCTTGGTTGCATCATCCAAGGAATACATACATGTGCCTGAGTAAGCCTGACTAGAAGAGACACTAAATGGTTAATTTATCTCCTCCTATTCTGTGTAGAGCCTCAGTTTGTAACTATCAAAATCCTGTCCCCAAGTCTTAAGAAAATTCGAGAAGAGAAAGGTAGATGAGCTGAGTGTCAGAGGACTGTGTAAAAGCTGCTTGACAGAAGGAAGGAAAGGGGACAGGTTCCCCAGGGCTCTGGGTTCCTGCACGAGTGCAGCAGGTGTGCTGGGAAATCATTTGTTGTTTACTTCACAGACAGCCTAGGATCTACACTCTAAGGAGCATGTTAGGGAAGAGGAAGGACTATCACAGGAGCCTCTGTCAGGCCAGAGCAAGTGTTTAATATGCATGATTGCACTTAACCTTTGTAATTGAGATGGGAGTCATGCCTAGCCTTCGGATACTGAAGCTAGAGAGATTGTACTGCTGGAGTAGGATACAGGGACCAACTGTGTTAGGATCATCTGAGATGCCTGCTTAAAAATGCAGATTTAGAGAGGGTCTAGAAATCTCATCTCACATATGCTTCCATGGCAACTCATAAGTTCAGCAGTCTGTTGCTAAGAGGTTGGGATTCATATTGAGTCCTTAGGTACCTTTAAGAAGGGGCACACTATTGTATGTATATTGCTCTAGGAGCCCTTTATTTTGAGTCGAAATATAAAATATCTGGATAGTTTGGGTTTATAAGAGTCACTAAAATTTACCTATGGTTGGCTAAGCATTCCTGAAATGATAATTTCCTGTTTCAGCACCATGAACAAATCTCAGATCTGTCTCTTCTCCAAAACTGATTGTAACGTAATGCTTTCAGTGCCTTCCTGTACAGTATCTCCTGCACTTCCCTTTGACGTTTAGGAAATACTTTGATCATGTCAGGTCCTTGCTTAAAAGTCCATTGACGGTTCATTGTAATTATAGAACAGGGTTTTGGTTTAAAGACAGTACCGCTACTTAGACTTCTTTCCCCCTCCCGCTGGAATCTTGTACAGTGCTTCCTCTAGCTCACCTCAGTTCTTCGATTAGTTTGACTTGAAGACTCTAATAACCTTTAATTATACCAGTTAGGATTTTTTTTTTTTAAATTTATTTTCACCTGTAGGATTTAAAAAAAATTTTTTTTTATTTATTTTCACATGTGTGGATGTTTGCCAACATGTTTGTGTACCTCTTGGGTGCCTGGTGCTCCCTGAGGAGGGAGTCAGATCCCTGGGACTGGAGTTACAGACTGGTGGTAGCTTCCGCATAGGTGCTAGGACTTGATTCTGGGTCACAGAATGAGCAGCCACTGAGGCATCTCTCCAGCCAGTTCCTTTAAAATTCAGAACAGCACTTCAATCCTTTAAGTAAACATCTTTGATCTCAGCACTTGGGGAGGCAGGCCTGTCAATCTCAGAGTCTAATCTACAAAGTCAGTTCCAGGACAGCCAGGGCCATATAGTGAGACCCTGTCTATAAAATAAAAACCGGAGGCTCGGACAAATCACATTTTCTACCTTGATGTCTTAATTTGCCCTCCCTAGATCCATGGTCTTACATCTTTTCTGAAGTATATAACTATTTAGTGTGTGTGTCTATGGGGGGGGTGAGGGGTGCAGAGGCGGGGATCTTGCTATTTTTGTTCAGGTTAGCTTCAGCTTACAGCAGTCTTCTGCCTCAGTCTCCCAAGTGCTAAAACTACAAATGTTTACCTAGCTTTATTAGACATCTTCCCACTATTGTGATTTCTGATCACAGCTGTATACATACCTTCTTACCTATATAGATGTCTGGGATATGCATGTTGCTGAGCATGAAAAATACTACCAAGTAAGATAAAGAAGAGTTGAAGTTAAAGAACATTTGGTGGTGGTGGTGGGGGGGGGGCGGGCAGGGATTAAGCTTAACAAAAAACTAGACATTTGAAACCTTTACAATATTTTTCTTAGTTATAAGTATGATACCAATTTTATCTAAAGTGTAAACAGGAATTCTTGAGACCTGTATACAAGTAAACTATTTTTTCCCTAGTGTACTAAAAGAAAATGTTTCAAAACATTACATTTAATGTGTGAAGACAGTATATAAAGATCAGATGCCTGGTTGCTCTAAAGAGCACTCACCTTTTTATGCACTGAGAGCTGGCAAGTTCATGCTGTTATGTGAAAAATATCTGTGTTCTACATACTGCTGCCTAGAATATTCAGTGTTTTACCACTTGTCTGGAATTCCCTGTATTTCAAAAAGAATTACGCTTTGAACATACTACTGAATTATCACACACAAAAGTACAACTTGGTAAAATAATTTAAAAGGCTCAGTGATACAGGTAAGAGTATTTTGTTACTGGTGGTTTAATCACTAGAATGTAGATTTACTACAACAGCTTTTATTTTTATGTTTGAGGCAGGGTCTTGCTATGTAGCCCTGACTGGCCTGAGTGATTGGTCTCTGTGCCTTTGTAAAATGAATGGCTCCTAGTTGGAGAAGTCTCTGATAGGACAACTTTACACTAGAACTGGAGTGGAGCAGTTTATATCTGCCCAATAACTAGGAACCTCAGAATCTTTCCCCACAAAATAATATACAAATTTGGGAGCATGAGATTTCCAGATAAATACAAATGGCGAAACACCAATTTTGTGGCCTTTGTTTCTAAAGTTTGTAAATTTGGAATTACATGTAGGAATAATTTATACCTAATAGTTTTTGGTTTTTTTTTGAAGCAAGACCTTAGTATAGTCTAGGTTGTCCTTAAATTTATGGTAATCATTTTATGTAGCCACCTGACTACTGGGATTACAGGGACTGAGCAGCTGCCTAGCAAAAGCTAGGTTTTTACCTTTTGTTCTTTAACTTTTCTGTCAGTGGAGGTAGAGGGGTATGATGGTTAGGAGGCACAAAGGGCTTGGTCAGAATGCCCTATAGTGTCTCACCTTAAAGTCATGCCAGTTTTCTCATGTATTAATGATAGAAGTCACCATCCATCAGGTTGAGGATAAATTAAAATACATGCATGCCAAGTACTTAATTCCTGGCATTTAACAGGCTCAAATTTTGCCAGATGTCACATGCAGTATTTAGAGGAATGGCATAATCTGGATGCTTCCTGTGTTGACCATTTTGGCAATCTTATGTAGTGAGGGTCTTACTATATCCACAAACAGGAGAGCAGGCAGAGTGAAATTACGTCCTGCCCAACTTCAAAGTAAAAGATTAGAACTGGGATTTCATCCCAGAAAGTTCTAGGCAAGCATTCTACCACTGAGCTATCTCCCTAGCATTAAGAATTCTTGGGACTGGGGTCTCATGTATCTCTGGCTAGTCTCAAACATCCCAACAACCCAATACTCCTGCCTTCCCCCGGGATTACAGGCATGCACCCCCCCCCCCCCAGGTTTTTATGTACCTCTGGTGTTGGGTCCTAGGATCTTGTGCATTGCTACCAGTTGAGCTACATATCCAGTCCTTGAAAACATTTTAACCTTTTTAAATGTGTATGGGTGTTCTGCTTGCACCAGCTGAGTGCCTGGTGTTTGTAGAAAGAGGGTGTTGGGTTCCCTAGGATTGGAGTTACAGATGGTTGCTGTCATGTAGATGCTGGAAATTGAACCCAGGTGTTCTGGAAAAGTAGACAGTGCTCTTAATCAGAGTCACTATTCCAGCCCCTTGAGTCTTTACCACTGCTACAGCTGCTACCAAGCGCTGCCAGTTTTCGAGCTAAAGGATACTTGAGGATAATTAGAATCTATTAAGTACCTTCAAATTATTTCAAACAACATTTTAAATTGCTAATAAATGTTTATTCATGATTGAAACCAAGGAGGATTTAGAAATACATTTTAATATCTTGCTGATAAAATAGTAACATTCCACCTTTGTGATCTGATAATACAGAAGATAACTGCTTTAATACTCTATTATAACCAGGTAACCAGAACACACACATACACCCACACACACCCACACCACCTACTTTAGTGTTAACACCACACTAACTTTTCATAAAGCGTCTGAAGATCTCTATGATAGCTGAGTAAATAGCGTCAATACTAGACTAGGAAGAGATGATAGTAAGCACACGTTCAAAGCTCACTTTTAAGCACATGACATATATTAAAAACAAAATGCAAGAAAAAAAACACGTAATTCTGCATTTACAAAGAGCATTTGCATTTCAACGCATAGGAGCTGTGCTGGGGCCATCTACTTCTCTAGCTCTCAAGTGTTCCTGCATACGAATGTTGATCAGAGTAGCTGCGAAGGATGGATGTCTGACATGACCACCATCACTACGTTTGATGTAAGATGTCGATGAAGGCAGCGAAGTTAGAATTCTCACTTCCATGCTCTGAAGAAGCGGCCAATTACTGCAGCTTAGCTAAACTGCTGATGATGTTGCTGATCTTCCAAAGCGGTGCACATCTCGCTGCTCTTTGCACTGGTAGTGGGAAATCACCAAGAACGTAGCTCTCTCGAACAGCAGAACTTCATCAGCCTCAATAATCTGGGCAAAATTCCTCAGGTTCATCTCCAGCTGCTGAACGTTGGGGATCAGCTGATAGACGATGCTGGACCAGGCTTTGTAGAGCGTCTCATCCCAGATGGACGTTCGAAAACAAGCACACTCCAGCGGGCGAGACAAACGCCTCAGGTCTTCCTCTCGCTCTTTAAAAATCAGGTCACGTTGATCTTCCTGAACCAGATCCATTTTGTGCACCAGGCAGAAGATTTTGGCATCAGGTGAATTCTGGAGGATGGCTTCCAGACACGACTGGTAATAATGCATATCTTTTTCCAGTTCGCGGCTCTCTACGTCAAACACGTAGATCAGAACCTCCACATTACGGAAGATGTTGTCCCGCTGGCTGGTGAAGTAATTTTCCATAAAGGTGTCCTGGCCGCCACAGTCCCACAGGTTCAGCACCAGGTTCCCCAAGAATCGGACGTGGGAGTGCTCCACGTCAATGGTGGCACCCAGGCGCCTGGTGTCGCGCGCAATATAATTTGCAAAGATGATCGACCTCATGCTGGTCTTCCCCGACCCGCTCTTTCCCATCAGCAGCACCTTTTTCTTCATGGCTGTATTTGGCATCACCTGCCGGCGTCGCCACGGATTGGGCCTGAGGCACGGCCTAACGGCGGACCGACCGAGTTTGGGGACGGCAGGACACCAGGCACCGTCCGGTAGCCGGAGGCCAAGCACGCGAGCTCGGGCCAGGAAAGACCGCAGCGAGGCGAGGCCTTAGAGAACAGCGCCGGAGGCAATGGCCACAGCAGCTCGGGACAAGCGAGAGCAGACAAGTGATGCGCTCAGCTCCGGCCCGGCCGCCACCCACTTCCCGCCGGTATCTCGCGAGAACTCCGAGGTCCTGCCACCACCCACTTCCGGTGGTGGCATCGCGAGAACGTCGGCTGCTCCTTTAGGACCGGTGGAATTCTGAGAAACTGCTTCTTAAATTGCAACCTAGTATTTATTCTTTCACAGCGAGTTAAAACGAAAGGGGAAGCTTTCGGTGTTTTGTTCTGCTTGGGTTGCACGGGGGGTTTGCAGAAGGGGTCGAGTGAGCCAGGGAGGGAGAATGCTGCCCTCGCGTGGCCAAAAGTCCCCACACGCCCACTGCCGTTGTCATCTCAGAGAGATGTGCTGTAGTCCAGAGAATCAGGCAGGTAGAGGCAAGGCCTTATTTGTCAGCCCACATAGGGATGACAAATGAAAACAAGCATAAAGAGATTTTGAGAAGCTAATTGCCCAGGGCTAGGCAATACCTTACCAGGAGACATCCTGATTCAGTGTTCTTTTTCTACTTCCAGACAAGTTCCCTTTTCACATCCTCTTTCCCCATAACCTCAATTTGAGAATTTGTAATTAGAATACAGAACTGGAGGAGAGGGTAATATGGAACACCATGTATTAGCTTCGTCCTCACAGGAACCGTGTGAACAACTATTTTCAAACCTTAGGAGGTTAAAGAGTCTGAATGACTTGAGAAGGTTTGCTCGCTTAGCCAGAGGTCACGTTGCCTCAAGTCCAGGGCCTTCAAGGAGAGATAATCAGTGTCAGTCAGTACATCCAGGATGAATCAGAATTGCCAAGACACTTCAGGTTCCTAAATTAGAACACTACATCCTTATTGTAAAGTCTTTTCCAGGCTGTATACTTCACTATACCAATGAAGACATTTCCTCACTCATTGAAAAGCTGAATGTTGGGGCTAGAGATCTGTCTTATCATTTATGTGTACTCGATGCTTTTGTAGAGGACCAGGGGACAGGTCTGATACCCTCTTTTGGTCTCTATGGTCTCCCGCACAGCACAGATATGGTGCACATAAAACACACACAACACCACACACACGCACACACACTGCTCTTCAAGAGAAGCTGGGTTTGATTCCCAGCACCACCTTGGCTCCTTGAAACTGTAACTCCAGTCACAGGGGATCATGCCCTCTTCAGCCTCTGTGGGCACTGCATGCATGTGATGCACAGACACACGGGCAACATACATTTACATAAATAATATTTAACATGCAAGAAAGTTCAAAAGTAACATTGTTGCAGGATATTTGATCACACTGTGAACCCTGAGATAGTATTGTTTACTAAAAAAAGAAACCCAAAACTATTTTCTAGTTGTGATGGGGCTCAGTCTTAGCACACGCCTTTAATTCCTCTGGCTAGAATATAGACATGCCCTTAGAATCCACTTTTAATCCCAAACAATGGACAGAAAGTTAGTTTGTAAAGAAAGCGCCATGTTTGAAAGTGAGGTCTGATTGAGTGGCAGACAAAGTGACCAATCAGAAAAAGATTTGACAGAATAGACTATGCCCAACCCTCAGAAGCAGAGGGGAGAGAGGGCAACACAGAGAGAGTAGGAGGCAGTATTTACCAGGACAATTATAGAGAGACAAGGTTGACGAGAAAGCAGGCTAGACACAGGAAAGCAGAAGGAGCCAGAAAATAAGAAGGAGCCAAAAGTAGTTAGTATGAGGCCAAGCAGAGCAATTCAGGAAAGGAGAGAGAGAGAGAGAGAGAGAGAGAGAGAGAGGAGAGGGAGGGAGGAGGGAGGGAGGAGGGAGGGAGGAGGGAGGGAGAGAGAACAGAATCAGTCAGCTTGGAGAGGAGTTTGAGCCAGAACAGCTGAGGTGACCAGTCAGCCAGAGATAGAACAGGAAAGGGTGAGCTTATTCAGCTATAAGTCTCAGAGGCTGAAAACATTCTAGGCCTAGATTAGATTATATGGAGGCTAAAAGCTTCCAGGACCCAGCTTAGGTTTTCAGACAGAGACAATAAGCCCTGGGGATGACAATAGGAGTATAAAAGCTATATTTATAAACCACTGCTCCCTTTTATGCATTATTTAGTTATTTAGTGTATGTGTGTGTGTATGTATGTTGTGGTGGGCACACACATGTATGTTGAAATAGATGTCTTATTTAGGGCTGGCCATTCAGTAGTCACTTACTCTCAGTTGTTGACCATTTATGAGTCTCTGCATTAATTGCGCCCACAATGGAGAATTTTCTCTGGTTGAGGTTGAGGCCAACACTAATCTATGTGTATAAACATAAATATTTAGAAGGGAGTTTGACGTGTCCATTCAGCAAGATAACTAATATGTTCCTCAAGTTTACAGTAGCAGACATGAATACTGTCCTTTGCAACAGGCTTCAAATCCAATCTGAAAGCAGTTGGCTACCGTAACCTTTGTGTTGCTCTTGCACCAGTGGGCATGGCAGGTTGGTATGGTAGCATTCAGGGTTCACCACTGGGTACTAAGTAGCATGATGACTTTCCCTGCAGCCTGCTTAGACCCTCTGGCACATGCAAAGTAGCCTGCAGGGAGGAAGATGTTAGGTCTGTTCCATCTCGATGTCTTACCCTCCCCACACCCCTGACCTTAGTCTGATGTCCTTATTCTGCTACCAAAATAGATTCTGTCTTAAGCAATAGTGTCTTACTATCTAGTTACGGTCTGTAACCAAGAACGATAGCAATCACTGGGGTTGTTTTGGGAGCCTCTGGGGCCTTCCAGGCCCTGATCCTATGTCTGGAACTGAGTTTTTGTTTAATAACACATATCTTCTGGGGGAAGTATTGTCTACTCATGCTGGGTACCTGTGTTTAAAGTTATAGACACATTTAATTTAGCTTACACATAGTGGGTTTTCATAAATGTTTTCCTTATATCCTTCGTTTTGGTTAACAAACTCCCCACCCCTCCCTCACGCTGTACCTCTACCTAATCACTGCTTAAACTTTTAACCTCCAGTATTCCCCCCTCTCTATTTTCCTTTTGTATGTATTCTACTATACCCTCTCCCATTAAGAACCCTCACCTCCACATGGGCCCTTTTTAGCTTCCTGAGTTTGACAGGTACTCCCAAGTAAGCACACAAATCTAAAAGCTCAATAGACTTTGTTCTGCATATTTAGTGTTTTAATTTTGTCAGATTTATTTTTATTTTTTTTTGTGTCTGTCTGTGCATCTGTCTGTGTGTGTAGTGTACAGCATTTGTGCATCAGAGAAGGCATTGGATTCTGAACCGAGGTTACAGGCAGTGGAGAGCCACCTTAGCTAGGTGCTGGAAATCAAACTTGACTCCTCTAGAGGAATGAAGAATACTGATTATAGTGAGGATTTTTGTTTTCTAGTTGAGGGGTTGGAAGGGATTGGGGGGAAGCAGGGTGTAAGAAAAAGATCCCAATAACATAGCCAGAAGCCCAGTTACAACTGATAACTCCTGAACTATAGCCCCAGTCCCAAGTAGTTTAGTTGTCAGATGGTAAGAGGAGTCTGTTCTGACCTGTCTGTGTGGTGTTGTAAATGCCTTGTATGTCTGGACTGCTATCTCCTTTCCTAAATCTGGGATTTTTTCAGTTTGATTCCTTTGAAAACATGTTTCATGTCTTTAGAATGAGATTCTTCTCTTTCTTCGATGCTGATAATCTAACAAAGTTTGCCTTTTCCAATGTTATATGTCTCTTGGAATTCCCACTGGAATTTTAGATTTTTTTTTTTGTCCTTGTTGAATTGTTCCACTTTCTCCATCTTGTCTTCAAGGTATTCTGTTCCTCCCCCTGCCCCGTCCATTCTTGCTGATGCTTTCCACAGAGTTTATTGGATCTATTGTGTTTTTGTACTTCCAGATTTGAGATCAGCTTTTCTTCAACCTTTCTCCCTCTGTTGAATTCCTTTCATCCCTTCCATTATTTTTCTTATTTTACCCAGATGTTTGTGTCTTGGAACATGCTTATAATCACTATTTTGAGTATCTGTCTCTGTAACCACCATGGCCAGCAGAGTACTACTCATGGGGTGCAAGAGGTAGTTTCCTTCAACATTGCTAAGTAGCTGGTGTTGGTTCAGACTTTGGGAGTCTGACCCTGAGTAGCTTATTGTAGGCATGTTGAAGCACTACACAATTTGGTAAAAACTTTCCTGGTGACAACCTAATCCTGTGTGAACAATATAAAGTATTCAACATGACTACATTGGAACTCTTTGTAAACTACATGTGACATCTTCAATAAAGATGGGTTCTACAGATTGACTGTAAGTGACACTTTCCATAAAGATAGGTTGTATAGATTGACAAGCTCCTGATAAGTTCCAGGAGGGGGATCTGCTGTGGCCTTGACTGCATGTCCAGCCCAAAGGTCACCTGGTTGTTAACCACATCTGCTCCTGGCCTTCTGGGCTGATACAACAGGTTTTTATATCCCTCCCTTTGAGTGAACAACCCTGTGTGTATAACATTCCTGGGTCCCCTATTGCTTATCTGTGAGCACAATAACCTACATGCCTCCCATATACCAGGGGGCACTATACTTCATGACCCCTTTATTTTTTAAAGAAAAAAATGTGCTGTAATAGAGGCCAAGGTTGAATGTATTGCTGCATGACTAATCCAACTAATACAGACTAGCATAACAGAATTGTAAGACTAGCTAACTGAGGACTAAGAAAGGGCAAAGCCATCTTAACCATGGTAACCATTCAAAGTCACTTAAAGAGATTGTATCTTCTTATGAATATCATTAATTTGATAATCCATAGTGTGAGAGAAATCTGACGCATTTAAGCAGCACACACAGGAAACAACTAACAACCAAGACTGTGCTTGAGCAACAATGTCTTAGGGTTTTACTGCTGTGAACAGACACATGACCAAGGCGAGTCTTATAAAGGACAACATTTAATTGGGGTTGGCTTACAGGTTCAGAGGTTCAGTCTATTATCACCAAGGTGGGAGCATGGCAGCATCTAGGCAGGCATGGTGCAGGCAGAGCTGAGAGTTCTACATCTTCATCTGAAGGCTGCTAGTGGAAGACTGGCTTCCAGGGAGCTAGGATGAGGGTAGCCTACACTTACAGTGACACACCTATTCCAACAGGGCCATACCTTCTAATAGTGCCACTCTTGGGCTGAGCATATACAAACCATAACAAACAGATAGTCTAATGTGGCTCTGATTTGTAAAATTGTGGTTTTCAATTCACCCATCTCTTGATTAATTTCTGCTCATATTTTTGCTCAATAGTAATAGTTTTACTAAACATACAGGGCATCTTTGAGACCTGTGTTCCAGTAATCATTCCTGGGACTGGCCATAAAAAAAGCCTAAAAACTATCCTTAGCATGGGAAAGCATCATACAATTTCCTATTACAGGCATGCCTTTTATCTATTCCTCTCATCCCGAAAAAATGCACTTAGATTCTGCACTGACAAGCTGAGAATTAATGTACTATAGTCAGCATCACTTTTGGGTCAGTAGTATAGTGTTGTTGTCTCGCCAAGGTTTCAGCTTGAGTTTGTCTTAATGTCTCCCCAAGTCATCAGCTTCCTCTTCCTCTTAGGGCTTCTCCTCTTGGTTTGTTGTGTACCTTCAGATGCTTCATTTGTCCTGTGGTCTCTGGGATGTTGTCTATGTCGAATGCATCAAAGCAGGAATCGCTGGGACTTCACTCATTTTCTGGAAGTATAACCTCACCCTGATGTCTTTCCACCGATTAGTTTCTAGATCTTCCTGCTTAGCATACACTTTTGGCTGTGTCTCCGTTAGGGAAAATTGGTTTGGGGTAGCAGCAGAACTCTTATGCTTCAAAGTGAAAAAGCTTAAAGTTAGCACAGCTAAATGTGGCACAGCATGTGGGGACTTGGGTGGGTGTATGTGTCTTCTTCCTATTTTTAAGATTTGCCATTTAAACATTTGGTGGTGTCATTTTACAATAGCCTGACCCTATGGATTGTAAGGGATTTCAGTAATGCAATTAATATTACATAATTTGCAAAATTCCTTAAATCATTTGCTAGTATAAGCAAGACCATCAGTTTTTACTTGTAATGGGAGTCCTAGAAAGGAAATGCACACAGAGCTACTTGGCAAAGTCAAATTTTAAAAAAAAAAATATAATGGTATTTTCCTGGAGCCCCACCTGGGGCTGTGCTCTCGGTGGAGGCGTGGAAGTCTTGCTGTGCTCTTCTCACTCTGGGATTTCACCAACTCACTCTCACTAGATGTCACTGCTGTAGAGTCAATACATTTTGAGGAAATTATGTTGTCTTGATTTTACATATTTTTAATGCTACTGCCTTAGATATATTCATCTGATTTTATGTTTATTTTTTAAAGATCTTGTTTTTAAGTGTGTGTGTGTGTGTGTGTGGCACACCGTGTGCATGCAGACATGAAATGTGCATGTGAGTGTAGGTGCCTGTGGAGGACAGAGACAACAAATACCCCTGGGAACTAGAGTTACAGGCTATCCTTCTGACACAGGTATTTTTGGGAACCTAATTTGAGTCTCCTTCAAGAGTAGTATGTACTCTGCTCTACTGAGCCATCTTTCTAGTCCTTGTTTTATTATTATTTTCTTTATCAGCTACATTCTTCCAGTCAAAGTATTTGCTCTGTTCAAGTGGGACCTGGATGTGGTAGGGTTGAATGTGTGCTTCAGAACATAATTCTCAGAAGAGGAGCTCTGGGTACTAGAGCAAATTCTATATTGCTTCTAGAGCAGGGCCTTCACCGGGAGAGCAACCACAGCTGTTTGAGATTACTCCTATGCAAACGTATTAGCTAATTACTAATGGTGAGTGCTCTGACTCCAGTAACTGTTGCAGGACAACCAACCAAGAAGAGTGTGATGTATGCTTGGATTTTAGTTAATAATATTAGGAGTGGAAGGCAAGGAAGGTAAATAAAATTGAATATTAAATATCAGCTTTACTTTGAAAAAACAGGTTGCATGAGGATAAGGGTTAATCCTTAGATCAACTTCAGAAAGAGAAATGTCCAAGTGGGTAAAGTAACTAGGAGGAAGAGTTGCAATACTGTTTATAGATTTTAGAGGTTGCTAAGGCCACGGAAGGTTATAGTTAGGAAGCAAGAAGAGTGAGAGACGAGAAGTCATGGAATTAAGGGTGGAGTGTATGAGGTGTGTCTGAAGGACATAATGAAGAAGGTATGCCTTCCAGTAAAGTGGGTGGGAACGTGGTCTAACTGAGCACTGTACAGACACAAGCAAAAATATCATGAGAGCCATGTGCTAGAGTAGAAATTAACACTAGAAGAGAGAGAGAGAGAGAGAGAGAGAGAGAGAGAGAGAGAAGAGAGAATCCAAGAGTGACTTGATGGCACAGTTGTGTGTAGGCAGTAATTCAGGGGTGATAGCCTTATTTGTTCTCATTCTAACTCCCAAATAATTGACACAAAGGCCTGTTAATTTTATTAACAGGCTTTAAGCATTATGACTGGCAGAAACTTGTGTATTCGTCGCCGTCTGTGCCATCTTAGCTATGTTTAACCATATGGTTTTGTTACCATCTCAGTCTTACCTTGGCTTGCTGTGCTCCATGTGTGTCCTCATGACAAATTCCTTGGCAACATGCTCCTCATGACTCTCCTGGACCGTCTGCCTCATGGCCATCTCATTTCCTCTCTTGGGGACCCCCTAACTAGGATTGGAAGTGCTGCCCTACTCTCTTCTGTCCAGCTAATTGACTGATCAGCCCTTTATTAACTAATCAGAGATGACGGAAAACAATTTCTACATAACATTAAGACTGGAGATGCTCGACCACGCTGTTATCCAGACTGTAACTAGATGATGCCTGGGCATAGAAATCAGCACACACACACACACACACACACACACACACACACACACATCCCTCAACAGCTGAGCTGAGTTGAAAGATGACGTTCTCAGATCTCTTTTGCTTTAGTAGGTTCCAGTAGTGCCGAAGGGGACCGGGGAAACTTTGGCCTCTGCAGCTTCAGTGTTCTGGAGTTGTGATGTGTGGGGGAGAAGAGATTGCTAAGTCCTTTCCTATAAGACACTACAGAGTCCTGTTCATTGCTGGACTTTTCTTTGTCCTGGTGAAGGGTTGTTTTACTACAGTCAGGCTGATTGTATTTACTTATTTTTATTTAAAATGTTTTATTACATTTCTAAATTAAATGTGTCTGGGCATATGTATATCCTGGTATATGTGTGAGGTCAGAGAATAACTTTTGGGAGTTAGTTTTCTCCTATCAGAAGTGCTGGGGCGTAAACTCAAATTGTCTGTCTTGGTAGCATGCACTTTTACCTGCTGAGCTATCTTGCTCTGGTTTCTTTTTAACAGAATCATTTTCTTGTACTAAATGTCTTCTTTTATATTTCTAAGAATACTTAAATATTAATTAGAAAAAGGGTTTTTATTTCTGGGGACTGTACCCAGGGACTCCTGCATACTGTTGAGTGTTGGGGTTCGCAATCCACATGAACACATGAACACGATCTCAGTTAGACAGGGATAGTTTATTATTATAGATATCTGCCCCCAGGACTGTTCAGTCAGGGCCACAGTGCAGACTCGGAGCTGAACGATGATACTTAGTTAAAATCCTACAGGGCTTTAAGCCTAAAATCCATAAACATCTGTGCCCAAATTATTCCACCAATCAGGATTTAGGATAGGGGATTTCCTTAGGAAGATGTCGTTGTCATACACTTCTCTTGCTCCCATTGCTTTGTGGTATTCAACTGTGGCAGGGGACTTGCCTTATCTAACATTCAAGTCTTAACTTGCCAACCAGATGTCAGTTACCCATACGTCTCTTTCTGCCAAGTAGGGTATGAGTTCTCAGGGAAGTCTTGAGAACTAAAACTCTACTTGACCCTACTAGAACGGAAGTCTTATTCCAATAGTTTCTTATATTGGAGCAGGTGTCTCTCTTATATTGGGGTCCATCCCAGGGGCAGCTTATAAAGCAAATACCATAAAAGCTTATTACAGGTGCAGGAAGTACTGCTGGGTGGTTGATTTGGGTCCACGCTTATTGTGACTAAGTATACGAAGCAGTTCTAACTGACTTCTGTTGTGGATGGTTTCCAAGAGAGTACAGAATTAACAGAATATGATGCAACCAACTTGGGCATGAGAGTTTCTTAGTAACAGCAGTAACAACATATGAGAAAGTTTCCTTATAATATTAGCAACAGCATAAAATGGCAGGCTAGCCAGGTAACAGTCGCCTAGGCCTTAAATTTTACCTAGTCCTTAACATTGATGCATCTTTAGACTTGGGTGGTCAAATTCTCCCAGAGTTTTCTAAGAATAAGCCTGATATATAGTTTATTATATATTTTTTTCTTTTTCTGGGTAGGAAGGGGTGTGTTTAGACAGGATTTCTTTGTGTAACAGCCCTGGCTGTCCTGGAACTCACTCTGTAGACTAGGTTGGCCTTGAACTCACAGAGATCTACCTGCCTCTGCCTCGAAAGTGCTGGGATTAGTTTACCTGAATTCAAACTTAGGTCAGGTTCTCTAAAATGGAGTCTAAACTTAGAAGCTTTGGCATCTCAGTGGTTTATTTAGCTTATAGTTTTGGAGACTTAAGGTCCAAATGGCCTATAGCAGGCTTGATGAAAGTTACTCCTTGACTACATCAGCTCCTGAATGTGTGAGAATAGCAATTGTGAAAATCTGTGTGGGAAGTAAAGAAGTCATTTTAAATCAGGGGCAGAGTGTCGGTGAAGACAAATCAGCTTCTGAAACATCCTTTCAAGAGAAACTACCCAAGAGGCCCTGAGAGCAGCTTTCTGAAGGTGGGCTTTACTCCTCAAGATTCTACCATACTTGAGGAATTACCACACTCCAGGAATGTGGTACCTTGTGGGTCAAGTTTCCATTCACAGTGGATGCTTTGGGGACGTAAATGGCACTTAAAGAACAATCTAGTTATGGAATAGAAAAAGTTAGACTCCCGCTATTGAGTTTGTAGCAGGCTTTATTTACTCCTTCTATTTATAATTTGGAGCCTCAGTCCTCAATGGCAGATATTCCCTCCTCTAAACATTCTCTGATTTATTGTTTCTGGGGAATGAGATCGATAGTCTTTGATGGGGTAATTGCCATTTATATGAAACTGGAGACAGGGATCTATGGGTGTACAACAGGCCCACCTGTTTCTACTGTAATTCTTATCCTCTCAGCAAAAAAACCAGCTCTCACCTCAGAGGAATAAGAGACATGGTTTATTCTGGAGCTTATTCGAGTGGCCATGGCCTTGGAACATAGATTTAGGTCTCTCCAAGTCAGTATTCCAAGGTGGAAGCAGTTTCATGGAATTCTTTATAGTAACAGAAGAAAAAAGTTATAAATCAAGGGATTTTAAAAAAACACATTGGTAGAAACATCAAAGAGGAGGATTACAGGAAGATAGGGGTGCTTTTTGCTATAGGACTTGGATGGTGTCTGATAACACTCCTAGTTCTTTAATCATGGAAAACTAGGCTTATGTTAACATTAAAAATGTCTTTGTCTGCTTGTTAGAATGTTAGGTCCAAGACAGATGGGGCAAAGAATGGCTGTTTAGAAGGCTAACCATTGCCCAAGGTAAGCTGTAGTTAGGCCCTGGAACCACAGTGTGGTAACCCCTTCACATCACTGAAGGTTAATCAGCCTATCAGCCTATTCCACAGTTTTCCCCAGGTATTTATTCACAATCCCCAGTGAAGCCGTCCATTCTTGAATGGTTATGATGTTCTGTGGTAAAAATTAATTTTCTTGGCTTTTCTCACTATTGGCTAAGGATTTTGCTTTCTTGAGCCAGCTAAGCCAGTTGCTGTTTTTGGTTTTCTGTTCCTGTATACCTTCGTTCTTACCCCATTTTAGAATTTACCTTCTCAGCTGGGTAGTGGTGCAATCAATTTTAGTCTCAGTACTCAGGATCTCTGTTATTTCAAAGCCAGCCTAGTCTACAGATTACAGTGAGTTCTAGGACATCCAGGGCTACACAGAGAAATCCTGTCTTGAAAAAAAACAAAAACAAAACAAAAACAAAAACAAGAACAAAACAAACACAAAGAATTTACCTTTTCATCACATTACCCTCATTTTAGTGGAATGTAGGTCAAAGAAAGTAATTGTATGTGTTGCATCTGCCATTTTATTTCGACTAGAGAGAAATCTTAGCCAAAATATTCAAAACAACAGTAACTATATATATATTTTTGAGCAGGGTCTTACTATGTAGCCCAGCGGCCTCAAACTCACCATCCTCCTGCCTCTGCTTCCTGTTAGAATGGCAGATTGCAATTCACCCCTAGTCCAAACAAGAATAATTTGTTAATGATTCTGAAAGGGATTTTATACAGGAATTGGTCTATTTTGTGTAGTTTCTGAGGCAGGGTCTCTCTATGTAGTTCTGGCTGTTTTGGAACTTGCTGTGTAGACCAAACTGGCCTCAAACTCACAGAGGTTTGCCTGACTTCAGAGTGCTAAGACTAAAGTGTACACTTACTATGCCTGGCTATGTGGGCCCCCCAGCCCCCGTTTTTTGCCATGTGGAGAACAAATCTGGGATCCCATAATGCTAGGCAATTGCTCTACCATTAATCTATCTTCTGAGCCCAGTAACTAAAGTGAGATATAATTTACACATTATAAAGGCCTTCTATGTATGTGACTTCCAGTTTCTTTTTTTTTTTGGTTTTTTTTGAGACAGGGTTTCTCTGTGTAGCCCGGCTGTCCTGGAACTCACTCTGTAGACCAGGCTGGCCTCGAACTCAGAAATCCACCTGTCTCTGCCTCCCAAGGCTGGGATTAAAGGCGTGCGCCACCACCGCCCGCTGACTTCCAGTCTTCATTTTCACGGTTCAGTTTAAATATCTACCACTCCAATATTTCCTTTTTCTAACTCATGTTCAGTCTCTGTTCTGACTCTGAGACTCAGACAACATTGGTCTGCTCTGTTTATTGATTTACCATTTTAGAAATTTCATATAAATGGGGCTATATATGTATATAAATTATACTGGTTTCTTTCTCTCAGGATACAGTTTTGAAGCCACACTGTGGTATGGATTCACTCATTCCTTTCATTGCTGAATGAAAGTCTGTAGAAAAAGTATGGAATCCCACATCTATCCATTCACCAGATGATAGAAATTAGAGTTGCTTCAAGTTCTCAAGCTATTATGAAAAAATGCCACTATGGAATATTCTACATATCTCTTCTCAGAACTTTACTCTCTCATCACACAACTCTCATTTTAGTGGAATTTAGGAAAAAAGAAAGTAATTACATGTACGAACAGTCCCACTTTATTTGGACAAGAGAGAACTCTTGAGCCCAAATACTCAAAACAACAGTTTTCTTTTGCGTTTTGTTTTTGACTTTACATACAGTATCATGGAGGTCAGAGGACAACTTGTGGAAGTCATTCTCTCCTTTTACCGTGTGTGGTCTGGGACTGAATTTAGGTTGTCAGGCCTGGTGGCAAGTACATTCACCACACCAAACCATCTCATAGCATTTTCTTATTTATTTATTTGAGACCAGGTCACACTACATAGCCCTGGCTGGCCTAGAACTCAGGGTGTAGACAAGACTGGCCTCGAACTCTTAGAAATCCACCTGCTTCTGCCTTTTGAGTGCTTGGATTAACTTCCTATTAAGTTTTACCCCTAACAAACATAATTTTCATTCCTCTTAGGTAAATAAGAGTAGAATTCTGGTTATATGATAAATAGTGGAACTTTTAAGGAAATGGCCAGGTTACTTTCCAAGATGGCTAAGCTAGCAATCTGGGAAATCAATACTTCTTCTTGTCCTTGACAGCAATATTGGATTACAGTCATTCAAATGGATGGGTAGTGGAATCTCATTGAGTTTATAATCTGTGTATCCTTAATGGTTATTGTTGCATTTTGCTGGGAGGTCTTGAGGACCACCTTCAGGGCTGGTGACTAGCTGGGAGGACTCAACTCTCTGTATAACTATACAGCTGTTATTTATTACAGAGAGAGACTCTGAGAAACCAGCACAAAGGAAAGCTACACAGGCTAAAGCAGAGGTTCTCAACTTTCCTGATGTTGTGAGCCTTTAATACAGTTCCTCATGTCGTGGTGACCTCCAGCCATCAAATTATTTTTGTTATTTCATAACTGTAATTTTGCTACTGTTATGAATCATAATGGAAATATCTGATATGCAGGATATCTGATATGTAACCCCTGTGACAGGGTCATTCCACCCCCAGATTGAGAACTATGGAGGCTAAAGACTTAAGGGAGCCAGGTGCTAGCTTCCAAGTCTTTTGCAGAGGCCTTGCAGAAAATTGGTTTAATCCCCACTAAATGTCTGGTAGATCTCAGCAGAGAGTCAGTTTTTAGGGTTCTTTCTCCTCTCCTCTCAACTCCAGCCTTTCCCCTTCTCTCCACTGTCTTACATATTACCCTTCTTATTTGAGTTTGCAAGGGACCTGAATGTAACTTGTCACTATGCAGATAGCTGGTTTTGCTTGGGAACAGTGGAAGCCATCGTGGTGTCAGAAAAGAACTTGGTTATGAACTAACTTGCTGATGGAAGAAGGGTGACTGTGATTCTCGTGTCTGAAGAGTATTTCACTGAGAGGCTGATTTAGAAGTTTACATAAGGATAGGTGATCACTGACTGGTGGTACCTTCTCCTAAGTGGAGCTCTGTGGCTCAGTGGCTCACTTCTGATCCTAGATGTTTATTGATTATTGTGGGTATGGTGTGGTGGTGGTGTATGCAGATAGCTTTGTGACATCCGTTCTCTCCTTCCAGCTTCACCTGGGTGCCAGGGATTGAATTCAGATTGCCAGGCTTGCATGCCAGCACATTGACCTGCTGAGCCACCAACCTGCCCCTCACCTCTGAGCTTAACTACACAGTCATGAGATGCTTGGCTCATGACTTTTGCAAATCTTCAAGAACAAGGAACATTTCCTTGGGCTATTGTTAGCATTGATTTGTAGCATGTAGTTTCTCCTACCCTGCTTTAAGCTCCCTGTGAATTGGGATACCAGGCTCCACCCTTAAGCCACTCTGGATCTACAGATGAAACACATACACATATTAACTTAGTTTTATTATGCTTCTAGCTCAATGGCCAGGCTCTTCTAAGCCTTTCTTGGCTAGCGTGCCCTTCTCTTTACTCCCAGTTCAACACTTCTAAATCTTCCCTCAGCTCAGTTGCTCAGTTATCTTTAGTCCTAGCTCAGCCCTCTAAATCTGCCCTCAGCTTAGTTGGGTTTCTAATCTGCCTGTTACCCCAGGCCCAGTCAGAGAAGCAGCTAATGGCCACTCACTTGAGATCTCACATGACTAGTGACTCTGTCTCCTCCAAACTGGTGAATCTCTCTCCTCCTCCTCCTGCTTCTGCTAGCCTGCCTGTGGGAAACTGAAGACCTCTTTTGCCCAGCCATTGGCTGCTAGCATCTTTAGTGCTCGATCAAGAACCAGCTGGGGAACAGGACCTACAGGGTTTAAAGACAGATTCTCCATCAGAGCAGGAGGTTTGTTCTTGTGTACCTCCTGACAAACTCAAGGACAGAATAGAGGATACAGTGGCCTGAAGGTCCTTTGCTCATCACAACTTTATATTTACTGTTATCAAAAACAGCACATATCACCTGGTCATTATGGAAGACAAGGGCCACATGAAGTTAATGAGTTTGGGCAATGGGTTCTCACCTCAAAACTTGGCTTTCCTTCTGCTAGCAGGTACATGAATAAGATTAAGGTGCCAGTGAAGAGAATGATAGTCCCTAGCACCAGTTTACTCTGTAAGGACTACATGGTGGATCTTGTTCTTGGAAATAAACAGTGTGTGCATATGGTAGACCCTGTCTTTAGCAATGTGTGTGCACATGGTTGACCCTGTCCTTGGCATTGAACAGAATGCACAATGGTGGACTGCTGATAACTGTTGGCATTCAGGTACCCGAGGCAGGCAGCGAGAGGGTATGGTGTTGGCGATTGGGATGTGATGATAGCATCCAATCTCCCTTCCTCTACTGACAGCAGTGGGTGATTTACAGGGTCAGCAGTCCTAAAGGAAAAAAAAAAAAAACCCTTAGTTATCTGGGGTTACCAAGAATGTCTAGCAAGAAATTCTGAATTCTTTTAACTTTTAATTGGCTAATGAAAAAGAAAAGGACAGAAAGAAGGTCATGTTCTCTCTCTCTCTCTCTCTCTCTCCTCTCTCTCTCTTCTCTCTCTCTCTCTCTTTCTCTCTCTCTCTGCCTTCCCCTCTGTCTTTCTCTCTGGCTGGGCCAGACCATCTGTTTCATCAATTTCACAAGTGTACATGCACACTTATATACACTCAGATAAACCTAACATATGTATGTATGACGTACATATGTTAGACAGACAGACAGACATATACATTTGGTGGATGGAGCAGAGCTCCAACTGGCACACTTTATTTCTTCTCTTAGACTTTTTGTACCTTCTTAGACCAAAGTTCTTTATAAAATTACCTCATAGATAGAATGTTACACACAGGGAAGTTACAGAAGGATGTCGATAGTGAGTACAAAGCAGTGTTTCATTCTGTCAGCTCATTATAAGTTCAAAGCAACAATTTCACATGGCCTTGCTTTATCACAGTGCACACCTGTGGCTTCATCCTTGGATTTGGCTTAGAATAAATACATTTCCTTGATCACAAATCTGTTACATGCCTATTTCTCTTGAAATTTACGAAAGCTCATTGTATTCCTTATCATGCCGCCTTTACTTACTATTCTATGAGGAGGGGCACATTCTATTTCTTGATTCTAACCTTATTATATCTTTCTGGTAAAACAAAACCATCTCCTTAAACATTCTTCCTAATTTTTTTTTTAAATCAAATCAGGAATTCTATAGTCATTAATTCATCTAAACATCGTTAATGCATGAAAGTCTATTTCCATGTTGATCTGCATGAAATTTTCCCAATAGGGTGGGCTGATACCCAGAAATCCTTAGGCTATGTAATAGTGGCAGAAAATGCATATCAGCAGCAAGAAGCAATTTTGGGACGAAGTCTCTGGGGCTGTGCCTCTCCAGAGTGCACCCATTGCAGCCATGCAAAACTGTGGGCCATCTCCAGGAAATTTACTTGCTTGCCATAGCCTTTCTAGATGGCTTCTGTCAGTGAACCCTATTCTTGGCAATGAACAGTGTGTGTACATGGTAGACCCTGTCCTTAGCAATGAACAGTGTGTGCACATGGTGGACCCTGTCCTTAGCAATGAACAGTGTGTGCACATGGTGGACCCTGTCCTTAGCAATGAACAGTATGTGCACATGGTGGACCCTGTCCTTAGCAATGAACAGTGTGTGCACATGGTGGACCCTGTCCTTGCAGTGAACAGTGTGTGTACATGGTGGACCCTGTCCTTAGCAATGAACTGTGTGTGCACATGACAGACTGTAACTGTGGGCCTTTCTATATGCTTGCCCCAGTTCCTGAATAATGACACAAAGACTATATTTATTTATAAGCTTTTGTTCTTATAGCTAGGCATTGTTTCTCTATAACTCATAACTCAATTATCCAGATTATACTAATCTAAATTCTGCCACATGACTGGTTAATTATCTCTCCTTCCTTCCCAGCCTGCTTCTTCCTCTGTGTCTGGCCTCCCAGAGTTCCTCTCTTTCTCTGGAAGTCCCACCTAACTGTTCTGCTTTTGCTATGGACTATAGGCTTTTAATAAGGTGATGGAGAACATTGTTTAGAAAATCCTAAGCCAGGAGATTATTAACAATACCAAATATGGGGCTGGAGAGATGGCTCAGCGGTTAAAAGCACTGACTGCTCTTTGAAGAGATCTTGAGTTCAATTCCCAGCAACCACATGGGATCACAACCATCTGTAATGGGATCTGATGCCCTCTTCTGATGTGTCTAATGACAGCTATGGTGTACTCATATAAAATAAATAAACCTAAAAAAATACCAAATATGGCCTGTAGTCAGATCTCTGCCGGTTCAGAAATTAGCATTTGAATAACACAAGGACAACACTGCACAAAAACATCCTCCAACAGTGGACCCTGTCCTTGGTGATGAATAGTGTGTGCATGTGATGGACTTATCCTCGAGATGAACAGGGAGTGCAGGTCTTAGGTTGGTTTCCAAACCTCCCATTTCTCTTTCTGAGGTCTCCTTCCTCCCCATGTCCCATCTCACATTTCTACATTCCTCTTACCAGAAAGGCAAGAAATAGCCTTGCTGCTCTTCAGACTGATCAGTAAGTGGTGTGCTTGTCTGAGGTCACATCTTTCTACAGCCCAGGTTGAGAAACTGTAAATAGTTAGATAGTAAATATTTTAGCTTTTGTGGGTAAAGAGGCAAAATCAGGAAGATTTCTGTAGAATGTGACAAACCTCAAATCTTTATAGACAATGAAATTAGAATTTTATATTTCACAGATCAGTGTAATATTATTTTATTTTTTCAACCATTTAAACATGGCAACCATTCTTAGCTCAGTGGCCCTATCAACCAGCTACCAACGGAATTTGGACAGCTGGCAGTGGTTTGCTGACTTTTGTTTTTAGTCTGCCATGAAAGAAAAATCTAAGACTGAGCACACAGCAGCTCAACGCTGCTGCAATCTACCACTCCTCAGACACCAGCAGCTCACACTGATTATCTGAATTCCAGCTCTCCTGCCCACATGGTAGAGAGAGGGAGCCAACTTCTGCAGGTTGTCTTCTGACCTGCTCATGAGTCTTGGCACGCATGGCTCTCTCTACCCAGAACCTGCAATAAATTAATGTAAAAAATAAAAGTAACAGAAAGGAAACAGTAATGTTTAAATCCAAACATTCTACTATAGTAGTAGACTATATGGTATACAACTACACTTTTTTTGCTCGCTTTTGAGAAAGGGAAAGCTATGTAGCCCAGAACTTGCCTCCATGTCCCAACTGCTGGGATTCTAGACATATACTGCCACACCCAGCTCGAGAGCAGAGGTCCTTGACCTTTTTTTTAATCATCAGAGTAAGCTGCTGTCTTGTGAAAACTTGATTCCCAGAATAGTTTTGGTTTTGCTTCTTTGAAATAGAGTGAGGTCACACTTTGTAGCCCAGGCTGGCCTTGAGCTTGCAGCAACCCTTCTGCCTCAGTCTGTGTGTGGGGATCACAGGCTGAAGCTATCATATGCTCTGACTAGTGGTTATTTGATACAGGAGATTCCAGGGCAGTGGTCTGCAGTGGTTTTCAGGACCAGGTTAGCTATTAGGGGAAAGAGGTCATAGGGCAATATAGAAGCTCCAAAACTGAGGTCCTTGAAGTGTGGGCTCTAGGCCAGCATCAGCATCATCATTAAGAACTTGTGAGAGGCACATGTTTTCTGGAGCCCATATCTCAGAAAAAACAGAAACTCAGGGTGGGGTCTGGCAATCTGGTTTTCATCAAGCCATGTGGTTCTGATGCTGCTAACATTTGAGAAGGCCCTGCTTCCAGGCATCATTGCCAGCAGCTGGAGACGCATTGAACCACCTGAGCAATAAAGGGCTGGGCCCTCTCATACTGCTTTGTTCTCAAGAACAGAGGCCTGTGGTTAAGAGCAATTCCAAGATGTATAGATTTTTTTCCAGGAAGCTCTATCTGGTGGTGGAATTCAGGGTCAACATTCTGGAGGTCAGGGCATGCATTTCCTTAAGGAGTACAATGTGTCCTAGAGATGGCAAGTGCCACCTGACAAAATACTTTTAATTGTTTTTTGCATTATGTGACCATTTTATTGGTTAACTCCGGGACCCAGAGGCTTTCTAAAGTCCTCCAAGGTATCCTCCATCTTCCTTCCAAGGTCCAGTGGGAGAGTGTCTGTCTTGGGTCTGCCAGGTGAGATACTAGGTGAAGCCTGACCTCACAGGAGGCCTTTGTGATGTCATTGCCACCTCAAGATGCCCTCCTCTGTGATCCTAAAGGTCATAGAGGACTCAGTCCTGGGCCATGTGGCTTGCAGGGGCCAGGCTGCTGGTGGGAGGTGCGTGCTTCCCAGCGGCCACCGTGGGGGCAGCTTGCAGGCCTAAGCTGGCCTGGCTTGCTGTCTGTGCTCAGTGCTGCTTGTTTGCCCAAGGCTAGCCTCAGGAAGAGAATAGACTACAGAATTTTGCAAAAGGGCTATCTAAGTTTTCTTCTGAGCAAAACATCATCGGTCAAAGCACCCGAGAAGTGTGATCGTTGTCCCAGGCAGCTGGGGTCCTCCAGGAGACTGCGGTGGTGGAAGGTCCAAGGTGAAGGATGGGGAAGAGGACTTGCATCTGCAATCTGTGCTCCTGCGGGTAAGGTAGTCCCCCCAAGGGCAATATGGGAGGGGAGCCGGATTTTCACACTTCCTAGGGAGCAAGCCTTTTTCCTGGAACGAAGACTGGCTGTATCTTCACCCCGCTGCTTCGTCAGGCAGCATCGCACTGGATTAGGGTTCGCTGTCGACTAACATTTGATGCACACATGTAGAATCAGTACTGTTCAGGCGGTGTGTGTGTGTGTGTGTTCCTGCAGGGTAGAGATTCAGGAACCTTGAACGTGGGCCTGGCCCATCCTTGCCTACATGCTTTCAAGACACGACAGAATCCCCGGCTGGGGCCGGTCTTGTTTCTTCTGTTGCAATTGTTAGGATTGTTAGTTCTTTTGTGTTTGTGAGTTTCTCACTTACAGAAATTGGTACTTTGTCTGGGAACCATAGCGCACTGGCACCAACTGTTATAGTGTTGAGATAAATAACCATCACAGGGGAAAGCACGTTGTCGTTTTCTGGCATGATGCCTTCCTGCCACTTGCCTTCAGGGTCACGATGATGTGAAGCATAATTGAAGGCAGGGCTTTGGAGAGAAACATTGGGCTGCAGTCTCTGAGATGGTCCTTTTGTCTGCTTTGCCAGGACAGCTAGAGAGCTGTAGGACTGTGCCAGCCAGGGGATAGCAGAGAGTGGGTTCTGGAATTGCTTCCCAAGCTTCTGGATAAAACCAAGTGAAGAGAGTGGGCTCAGGGGTCAGCCCTCTGGGGTTGTCACTAAACGTGGGCTCTTGGCTAGGAACTGAACTTCTTCCCATTAGAATTTCCATATGACTATGCTCTCACAGGACCATTACACATAAACAGATAAGGTGTATGTTTATGCACATGGATTCTACTTATTCTGTTAGTATCCTAAGTTCTGCAAAAGGGTTTTACATCTATAGCACATTACATGAAATAACATAATTATTGTATTTGGGAGAATAGGTTAAGAGTACTCTCTGAAAGCAGAAATCTGAATTCTCAGGAATCAGTGCTCAGAGTCGACTGGGTGCTTTAAAACAGGTGTCATTCCTTCTGCTGTTCATGAGCAATTTCCAAGGACAGTCCCATCAGCAGACTCCAGAATTACTGCCATTTCCCAGAATTCTGAACTCTGCCACCTACAAATGTGGCTCTTGCTGTCGAGGTTTGTCAGGCGGGACCAACTAGTGTCCAGGGCTAATTTTTCATACTACTGAAAATTCAGTTTTTGTTCTAAGACTTCACTTCCTCTTGGGGCTGTGCATCCCTCCTAGCTCTGTCTTTGCTCTCAGCTTTGGGGTTGAAGTCTTTGAGTCCCATCTTTGCACAGTATGTAGTCTGGTTAGGAAGATGGGGACTCCTCAGGGGTGAGGAAAATAGAGTGAGATACCACCCCAATTCCCATCTGGTGTCTTCAGATTCTCTTCCCCTCCATCCTGCAAAGTTGCTCCTTCCGTTGGATATGGTCTGTCTGGTGTGCCTTGCCTCCCTCCTGTGTCTCTTTACTTTATGGTTTTGTCAAACCCCTCGGATCTGACCCTCATGTTGGTCAGCCTCCCCTCCCTACTTTTAGTCTTTTTAGGTCTTTCTCTTGTGATTTCAACGGGGGCATCTCCAGAGTCAAAAGCAGACTTCTCTCCACTCACAGTTCCTTTCTCTTGCTTTTCTTCCCTTTTTGAAAATGCTTTAGACCCCTCCTTCTGCCTCCTAACCTTTTAAGGTCTTGCTCATGTTATAAGACTCCCATTTGGCTCAGCCCTATAGCCTCCCAACCCCAGCACAGAGGTAGGACCCCACTTCCTATGTTCTGGTCTTTTATGTGTCTGCCAGATTCATATCTATTGATGGTGTGCTCTGGAAAAGCCAAGCTCTGTTTTGTGTGCTTTGTGATTCTGATCTGTTTAGTAGTCAGAACATCCCTTTGTGAGATGGTGGAAGGATCTGTCTGTTGAGTGGGTTAGGGACATACAATCTGAAGTGGTGCTGTCTACATGATGTCATTTTACTTCAGTGAATTACAATTGAGGGCTTCCCCCACTTCCTCAAGCCACTTGAAGGCTAGAGAACTGTTTTAGTAGCTAAGAGCATTGGCTGCTCTTCTAAAAGACCTGGTCTGGGACATACTATGTATGACTTTGAATTCTTGTTTCCATTTCCCAAATCCTGGGATTAGAGGCCTGTACTGCTATTCTTTGGTTTTTGAGTTTTGTTATGTAGCCTAGGCTAGCCTTGAACTCATGATTCTCCTGCCTCAGCCTTGCCATTGCCAGGATTCTAGGCATGGCTAGCTCCTTAAATATGATTTCAACTGTAGTACATGATACTCATCAGTGGGGAAGGCTTCTAGTTAAAAACAGCCTCTCTGCTGGGAACTAGCTACTAAAGGAGAAATTCTTAAGTTTGGCCACAAGATGGCAGTGTTCTCTCAGCCAATTCTCATCACTGGTTCAGCGGGTCTAACAAATCCTTTGGAGTTCAAAAGTTTTCTTGAGGTGTTTTTTTTTTTTTTTTTTTTTTAAATGTATGTATGTATGTATGTATGTATGTATGTATTTATTTATTTAAAAATAGGTTTACTTTAAGTTTTCTAAAATGAGCAATTAGTGTTTAAGGCGCAGCATAGCTGAGGAAGGTGTTATTCCTTAAGGAGCTGAACACAGAGTAGAATGAAGGTGTTTCAAATAATGTACAACCAAAGAGTCTAACCACTCATAAACCTCGGTAGCAAGTGTTACTGGTTTAAGGAAACCAGACATAGTTCCCTGTATCAAAACACATTCCACACCTTCCCTTAATCAAAAGCTGGCAACGGACATTCTACAATAGAATATTATCATTTTAAAAATATGATCAATACCAAATAAGCAAAAGTAAGCATTGATAAGTTGCAGAAAGATGATAAAGTCAGCATTTTTAAAACCCAAATGTTAATTATTTCTAAAGTTGCTGTGTGTGTGTCTCTCTCCGGGTGTCTGTGTGTGATTTTAGTGGAAGCAACCCCACAAGATCTAAGTGTTTCCAATTATATCTGAAAACCCCCAGTGTTGCCTGTGGAAATCCTCACCTTGGAAGTTCTACCGTCTTCTACCACATTGTACTTCTATGATTTTTCAGAAAATTCAGAGCAATTTCTTTCCCCATCACCGTGGTGATTGCCAGCACGGGAAACATGGCTGAGTCAGGAGTTTCCATGGGTCCATCTGAGCCTGTTCTCCATGGGGGGGGGGGGGTTTAACTTACTTAGTTGTCCTTTTCCAATTTGCAACTGGGAAGTGAAGCTAAATTAGCATCTGGGGCCAGGGCTCTGATGGTGTAGACAGTCAGGTGTTCATCTGCCTTCAGAGCTGCGGACACATGAGTGCTCTCCGGCTCCCTCATCGAATAGGTGAGGGGACAGAAGCACTGAGCTGAAGTCTAAAAGGATCCATTTTGTTAAGCTTGGGCATAAAGTAGGTCAGCCAAACTATCCCGGCCTTTAACAGCATATCAGCCATTGCTAGATGTGATTCAGTCTGGTGGTGTAATTTCAAATAATACAGACCCACTTTTTCTTTCTTTCTTTTCCTTTCCTTCCCAACTATTGGGTCACCCTATGTAGCCCAGGCTGGCTATAAACTTGTTGAGTGTAAATTTTTGTTAGTGTTGCCTTATCTCTCTTATTGATGGGATTACAGACAAGCACCATTATGCCAGGCTTAAAGGTACTCCTATAGGGTGGTCAAGGTGGCTCAGCAGGTAAAAGTGTTTGCCACCAATCCTGGATCCCTGGATCCCTGGATCCCTGGATCCCACAATACTGGAAGGAGAAAGCAGATTCTCATGAGTCGTCCTTGGATCTCCACACATGTGCCATGGTGTCGTGGCACACACATACATCAATACATGCACACATAAAAATAAAAATAAATATATAAATAAAAAAGAAGACTTAAGGATTCAGAAGAGGTGGATCAGTGATTAAGGAGGATTTGCTGTTCTTGCAAAGGTCCTAAGTTCAGTTCCCAGCATCCACATTACAGATCACAGGCATCTGTGACTCCTGTTCCAGGGGATGGATGCAATACTTTCCTTTGGCTTCTACACATGGTACATGGACACGCAAATGTATAAAATAGAAACAAAAGTTTATAAAAAGATACCCTTCTTTATGCATGTGCACATGTGCATGTGTGTGCATGTGTGAGTATGTGTATGTATATGTGTGTGTGTGTGTGTGTGTGTGTATGTTTGCACTCACACACACATGTGAGTCAGGTGCTCTTGGAAGCCAGAGGCTTGAGATTCCCCTGAAGTTGTGAGCCACTCACTTTGGGCACTAGAACTGAACTCGGATCCTCTATAAGAGCAGTTTATACACACAGTCACCGAGTCATCTCTTTAGTCTCCAACATACATCATCTTAATTTTTGCTAGTGCTGTGGACCACACTCAGAGTCTCACACGTCCCAGGCTATCGCTCTGCTGCTGAACTGTGTCCACACTGAGCCATCTTTGTCTATTGATTACAAGATGAAAGGCTCCTGTCCGACTGAGAAGTATTATCTGATGGAAAAAAAGAAAATAGCAATCCTAAAAGCTTTTTAGTAAAGCAATAGGAACAGCAAATCTTCCTCCCGAGATTAGAATGTTAGTACCTCTACTTTTTATAAAATATTGATAAAGAATGTAGATGTTAAAGAAGGGATTGACATAGCTTACTTTATATCTGATTATTTTATGGCTTACTGAGCACCATTTAAAGGATTTTGGGCAGGTTTCAGGAAATTCCAGGATAGAGATGGGGATATATCATGGACTATTTATGTAGCATTGGTCATATGCAGAGCATCTCATAAAGAAGTTAGCCCCAGAGAGGAGCAGCCAATTGCCCTGGAGGATGTGGATTTGGCTGGTTTGGGAGTGTGCGGAGAAAGGTGATCTCCAGGGCAGTCATGTATCTGCAACTTAAATCAGTTATGTGAACCTGGGAGGAACTTGTTATTTTAATTTTGGAAAATATTTTCTTCACATTGATGGAAATTTCCTTAACCTTAGATTTTATTTTCTTAGAGTCTCTGTTACAAATTAAGACGGGGGGGGGGGGAGGGGGGTCTTGGTTGGATGTTACATGTTTCAAGAATTCTTGTTTTTAATTTAAATAAAATTGACTTCATAAATTCTGATTAGGGGAAAAAGGAAAGAAAAAGCTGGGAAAAACATTTTACAAATCCTTGCTGATGAGTTTGTAGAAGGCCATTTTAACACAGTTGTGTATTTTCTGTACCTTCATGTGAGACTACTTTATAGGTGCTTTAAAATGTGGATTTTCAGATATCAGGATTAACTCAATTAATTGTTCACATATACTTTTCATATTATATATAAGTCCGTGTATAATCAATCCAATTACAGACACTGAGGGCGTACAACACAGCTCTGTACTAATTCAGGTAGCGTCTGTTAAAATAATCTATTCTGTCATGTAGGCTGAGAATGGATTTGCTTGAGTACCCTTGTTTTTTTTTTTTTTTTTTTATTTGGATATTTTATTTACATTTCAGATATTATCCCCTTACTCCATTTCCCCCCTGCCCAGGAATCCCCTATCTCATCCCCCTCCTCCTGTTTCTATGAGGATGTGCTCCCTCCCACCGACTCCCACCTCCCCACCCTTGAATTCCCACACACTGGGTATCCAGCCTTCACAGGACCAAGGATCTCCTCTTCCACCTATGCCCAACAAGGCCATCCTCCCCTACATATACAGCTGGAGCCATGGGTCCCTCCCTAAGTGCTCCCAGGCTGGTGGATTGGACCCTGGGAGCTCTGGTTGGTTGGTATTGTTGCTCTCCCCATAGGACCATGAACCCTTTCAGCTCCTTCAGTTTTCTCTCTCACCCCTCCATTGGGAACCCCATGATCAGCTCAATGGTTAGCTGTGAGCATCCGCCTCAGTATATGTCAGACTCTTGCAGACCTCTAAGGAGACAGCTATATCAGGCTCCTGTCAGCATGCACTTCCTGGCATCCACAACAGTGTCTTCCTTTGGTGACTGCATATGGGATGGATACCCAGATAGAACAGTCTCCAGATGGCCCTTCCTTCAGTTTCTGTCTCACACTTTGTTTTCATATTTGCTCCTATGAGTATTTTGTTACCCCTTCTAAGAAGGACCAAAGCACCCACACTTTGGTCTTCCTTCTTTATGAGCTTCATGTGGTCTGTGAGTTGTGTCTTGGGTATTGCAAGCTTTTGGGCTAATATCCAACTATCAGTGAGTTAATACCATGTGTGTTCTTTTGTGATTGGGTTACTTCACTCAGGATGATATTTTCTAGTTCCATCCATTTACCTAAGAATTTCTCAAATTCATTGTTTTTAATAGCTGAGTAATACTCCATTGTGTAAATGTACCACATTATCTGTATCCATTCCTCTGTTGAAGGATATCTGGGTTCTTTCCACTTCTGGCTATTATAAATAAGGCTGCTATATACAGGGGAAAAGTTCCTGAACAGAACACCAATGGCTTATGCTCTAAGATCAAGAATGTCAAATGGGACCGCATAAAATTGCAAAGTTTCTGTAAGGCAAAGGACACTGTCAATAGGACAAAATGACAACCAAGAGATTGGGAAAAGATCTTTACCAATCCTACATCCAATAGAGGGCTAATATCCAATATATACAAAGAGCTTAAGAAATTAGACTCCAAACAACCAAATAACCCTATTAAAAATGGGGTACAGAGCTAAGCAAAGAATTCTCAACTGAGGAAACTCAAATGACTAAGCACTTAAAGAAATGTTTAACATCCTTAGTCATCAGGGAAATGCAAATCAAAACAACCCTGAGATTCCACCTCACACCAGTCAGAATGGCTAAGATCAAAAACTCAGGTGATAGCAGATGTTGGTGAGGATGTGGAGAAAGAGGAACACTTCTCCACTGTTGGTGGGATTGCAAGCTAGTACAACCATTCTAGAAATCAGTCTGGCTGTTCCTCAGAAAACTGGACATATCACTACCTGAGGACCCAGCTATACCACTCCTGGGCATATACCCAGAAGATGCTCTAACATGTAACAGGGACATATGCTCCACTATGTTCATAGCAGCCTTATTTTTAATAGCCAGAGTACCCTTGTTTTAATTCCTTTGTTTTCCTTGTCCTCTTCCTTGTCTGAAAGAGGAGTAGCCAACCTGCAGACATGTGAGGGCGGGATATTAAGATGGGAGGATCTTAGAGGTGGAGCTACAGGAAGGGGAAGGGGTTCACTGAATGCTTAGGAAATTGAAGCAGCCAGGAACCCCAGGTTCTGGATCCTGGAACAGGACAGAGCCTGTGCCAGCCAAAAGCTGTCCTTATACAGTAGGTGTGAGAGCAGTGTCTTATTCTCAGGGCAGGTAGGGGTGGGGAGAGATACGTGCTCAGAAGGGAAAGGTGGTGCTTGGGGTGGTGGAAGCCACTTGCTAAAGGTGTTGGCCCCAGAAGAGGGAGACTGTGCCAGAGACACACTGCACAGGGCCCTTACCTGACTTTGTGGCATTGTATTGACGTTCTGGCCATTTTTTCCTTCACTTTCCCTCTCCCACGCCATGAGGTGGGACTCGTGGATCTTCCCACTTGAGCCCAGTGATTACAAGTATGGGTCATCACATTCAGATTTCATTTTCTTAATAGTGGAGTGATGCTTTCCTATGGAGTAGCAGAGCATACAGAACAGGTGCTGGACCAGGCCATGAGTTCAAAATCAATCCTCAACACAGCCTAGTTGTGCCACATCGACCACTTTACAGTGACGTCAGAACTTCTACATGCCCCACTGTTCTCGTCTGTAAAATGGACATAGAGTAGAGTCTGCATCATAGGGTTGTCATGAGGGTAGAGCCATTATAAAGTAAGAAGGGAGCCCTTAGGAAGGCAAAACTAAATTTTTAAACGTGTTGTTAAATGAACGTAGATAAAGGTGCCAGTCTGTGTTCTGGGTCATGAAGCCTCTTGAGAGGAAAATACCACCTTTGTTTTCAAAAGACTGCGTGTTCTTTGGAAGAGAGTAAGTCTTATTAACTGGCAGGTAGTGAAGAAGTTAAATCAGAGGTAGTGTAGTTAAATGGTTGGGGGCTGGGTTATATTTGACAGGTTGGAATGGTTTACAAAGGTTTAGCCGAATTAAAAACTACTGTGTGTATGTCTAGATGAGGGGATGTTTTTGTGGAATTGGTTCTCTCCTTCCATCCTTATGAGGCTTCAGGGATTGAATTTAGGAACTCTGGCTTGTTTGGCAAGCACCTTTGCCTGCGGAGCCATCTTGCAGGCCTGGCTTAACATTCTCTGTTTACACACTGGAGGCCCTCTGTACCCTCAGGGGCTGCCCGCACCTGAGCCCAGCAGTCAACATACATCCCACATCCAGACTGACCTGAACAAGCATCAGAGAAATGTCTGTTTGGGTTTGAGCTTTTCAAGTCTTTAAAAATCACTGACTGTGGGGAGTAAAGCCATCCTCGTTGCATCACACAATTTACCTTTCTCTTTTAACACCTTTTCTCTTTCTTTTTTTTTTTTTTTAAACTTTCAAAATTACATTAAGGCTTCTGTGATGACGGAAGGGAAGGGATAGTGTTTCTAAGTGGCTGTCAAGTTAACTACTTAGCCAAACAGATCCATATATTTTGAATGTCCAGATATCTGAAAGCCTCTCATTCTACATTACAAATTGAATTTAATGTCAGAAATGAATTCTGTTTCTGCCTGTGCTGGTTACTTAATGTCAGAGATGCTACCCTTTACTGGATGATTATTTTTAAAAGTCACCATCTTCCCTGACAGTACCGATTTTGTCTTTCAAGTATTTCAAGTTCCATCCTGTTCCTCACATAAAATCTACCTACACCTGTGGACAAGGGTTCGGCCTGCAAAGCAAAGAATCAGCTGAGCACTTGAGCCTTGAGTCCCGATTTAAGTCAGAGAGCAGCCGCGGGGGGAGGGGAAGCACCAGGTGATGATGAGCAGAGAACCCTAGTGTTCAGGTTCTGAACCTGATTGTGAACCTTACCAGTCTGTTCAGGGCCCTCAGCATCCTTGGACTCTGTTTTTATTATGCCTTGAAATGACGTGAAATCAGATCACACTTTATTACTGCGTGTGCGTGCATGCATATACCGTGGTGCATGTGTGGAGGACAGAGGACAACTTGTAAGAGCTGGTTCTCTCTCCTTCCACCATGTGGGATCTGGGGATTAAACTCAGGTCCCTAGCTTTGGCAGCTGGTGCTCTTACCTGCTGAACCGTTTTGCTGGCTCCACTTTTGGGGCTGGAGAGATGGCTCAGTAGTTAAAAGCACTGGCTGCTCTCCCAGAGAACCTGGGTTCAATTTCTAGCGCCCGCATGGCAGCTCACACCTGCCTGGAATTCCAGTTCCATGGTATCTGACATCCTCCTATAGTCATACATGCAGGCAAAACATCAATGCACATTAAATAAAAATAAATGATTAAAAAATTAAAAGACTCTAAGGTTTTATCCATGGTAGTGGAAAAAAAAAAAAGAATTGTCCATCTTGCTGAGTGTGGCATTTGAATGCCATCCCTCACTTCTGGGGCAGAGGTCAGAGGGTGATGAGTTTAAGGTCAGCCTGAGCATCATAGAGAGACTCTGATTCAAAAAATTAAGGTGATCTTCAGATGACAAACTCACCTTCACGCTCTATGATAGTGACTGTCTAGGCTCCGAATCTGTCTCGAGTCTCTGAAGGTGCCTGAAGACTTTTAGAGATGCTGATGGTAACCTAAGAGGGGAGAGAAGAAAAAATGAACTGTGTCATAGAGCTGGGAAGAGATTTTTCTGATTTTTTTTCAGAAAACTCTTGAATGATTAGTTAGCACACATGTTTTTCATGGGCCCTGAGGACTTTTGGGCATGTTTGGTCTGTTTCACTCGAATTTCCTTCACACATCAGTATCTGTGGGTCTCCAGCTTCACAGTACCCCTATTTTAGACTACTGAAGACACAAATTACATTACTATCCTGTTTCTCCATTCCAAAGGGAAGAGGCCTGGTTTGATCTGCCTCTGACATAGCTCTGTTGGCATCCAGGCTCCTTCCCATGGCCCAGTTAGCTAAGCTCTTGGAGGCCTAGGGTTATATAATGCCAGCCAGTCTCAGGAATGCTCTCTACAAAGCCATGAGTTGGAAACAATCAGAAGAGGAATCACTTGGCCTTGCCAAGATAACCCTCTAGATAGTGAAAGACTGGTTGGCTAGAGAATAATCAGATGGTCTCTCAGCTTATTGAACACATGGGTTCAGAGAGCACTAACTGATGGTTACTGGCCTTCTTGGAAGAGTATCTCAAGTATGAGACAACAGGGCTTATTGTGAGTGCTCATGTGTGTGTGTGTGTGTGTGTGTGTGTGTACATGTTAGAGGACAACTTGCTGGAATCTGTTCTCTCCTTTCACCACATAAATTCTGAGGATTGAACTCCAGTTGTCAAGCTTGGCCACAAGCATTGTTATTTGTGGAGCTACATGGGCAGCCCCTATATTTTTTTCTTTATCACTTGTATATTACAGTTTACAGAGGGCAACTTGAAATAGGCCTAGTCTTGGTCACATGCTGACATCTCACAGGAGCAGCATATTACTGGTTTCTGTAGAGGGAGGTGAACCCTTCTCTACCACAAGACTACAACAGTGGGAATTTATCAAAAGAAGGGCATCGGATACGAGACAGCTAAAATACACTTCGATGAAAAGAATTTATGCCTAATTTTATATCATACATGCAAATGAAAGTTCTCATCTGTGACACACATGGACATGTCTGTCCTTGGGGCCTGCCTTGTGCACTTAGTTTTGTAGGATGCTTAGCTACATATACCTGTCATTAGATGCTAGTGACACCCATCTGATTATGACAACCACAAATGCCTGTTAGGGCTAGGGAGAGGGTCAGTGGATGAAGAGGCGCTTGTTGCCAAACTTGAACACCTGGGTTTGAATCCTGGGACCTACATGATAGAAGGAGAGAACCAAGTACTGCAAGCTGTCCTCTGATCTCCATGTGTCTTTGTTGCCCAATGTTTCTGTGCCATGATGGTAGACTTCACTTGCACATGAATTCTTGAAGGTACAGTGTCCCCAGGCTTAAATGTCCCTAGGAATTTCCTGGAAATCTATACCTGAAGGACACAGATTTCTGAGTCCTGTCTTCATATTCCTGATTCCATGGGTCTGAGGTCTAGGCCTCTGGGTGCTTGACCAGTTATCCCTAAAGCTATGGGCTGTGGACTGCACTTTCAGAAACATACTGCTAATTTGACAAGAGGATTAACAAAATAACCTCAAAAACAAAAGACATGGTTTGTTGAGAGAATTGGTGAGATTTTAAGATTTCCAGTCTTCCAGGATCTTGATAAAAAGAAGCAAAGTGAAGACACTGTCTGTGGTCTGGCAGAGTTCTTAGAGCGAGCATTCTTAACTCTCTGGCCCCATCAGCAAGAAGTGTATTCTCTGTTTTGAGCTCTGACTTTCTCACTCCTGAGGAAGGAAGTTTGGACTCTCAAACTCCCAGTTGCATTGCTCAATCTCCCCAGGGTAGTTTTAGTGCTTCTTGGACCTCACAGGCCCATTCTGTGATCTCCATGAGAGACTTCCTCACCTGCCGTGGAAGCAAAGAGCACTTCAAGCTGCATTCCTCCTGTGGAGTCTCAAGGGTGGGCAGTTTGATAGTCTTACAGTGCATGGAACCTCAGCTTCTGTAGTTCCTCTGACAAAGCTGTGTCCCTTAAGAGCTTATGTCTCCATCCACCAACACAGCAGTTCAGAGGCATTCATGGGTGCTCACCTGAGTGTGTGTGCTTGTGTATTTGTGAGGGCAAACAGGTGTGTGTTGTATGTATGTGCACCAGGTGGCTAGGGGGGATGTCAGGTCACCTCAACTGTTTCTCCTTATTCTTTTTTTTTTTTTTTCTCCTTATTTCTTAAGACTTGGAGTTCACAGATCTGACTAGGTTGATGGGCCAGCAAACCCCAGGAATCCCCCATCTCTGTCTCCCCAGTACTGGTGTAGCATGTGCAAGCCACTGCACTTAGTTCTTTTACATAGGCTCTGAGGAAATACTTTACTGACTGAGCTATCTAAATCCTCAGCCTTTCAGTTCCATTTCCACCTCCTTCTTAGCTGGGGTTGCTCATGGTGCTATTTACAGCAGCCTTAAAAGAAAAAAACAAAAACAAAAATTAGGATCATACAGCTTGGGTAATTTAAATAGCCCCATACCCCACCCCCATCCTATGAGAACAGAGTCTTGCTATGTACCCTTGACTGGCCTGGAGCTAGATATGTAGACTAGCTTTACTTTATTTTATTTGAGACTCAAGGAGATCTGCCTGCCTGTTTCTCCCAAGTGCTGGGATTAAAGGTATGTGCTATTGCACCTTCTAGATCTTTGCCTATGATAGTCCTTCATTGACTTGGGGTAGACTTAGAATTTATCCCCATGAATCCTGTCTCCCAGACTCGCTGAATTGTGCTGGCTGCACTAATAACCTGGCTTCTGACAACACTTTCTAAATTAACTATTCAGAGACACCAAACCACTCGAATATGACAACTGAGCAAGGCCCAAATCTTTTTTCAAATAATTAAAATGGTGTTTAATATCATGCAAAACCTTCTGAGTTAAAGTCTTGCGTTTCTGGATTCTCTTGAAAAACCAAAATGACATGGCGGTACTGTGCCTGTCTTTGTAAGTGGTAATGGCCTGGTGATGCCCTGAGAAGACAGGCAGGCTCTTTCCAAATGTTCTTGGTGAAAGGTGTAAGGGGAAATAGCAGGAAAGTTTATCCTCTTATTTCCCACAAGAGGGCAGTCTAATCTCTAAAACAGTAGACACATCTGGCTTTGCAAAGCTGCAGATTTGACTTTGGTGAAATAGTTTGTTCAGGCACCCACAAATCAGAACATAGACTGGCTTCACTCTTTACATCCATATTTTCACTGACTTCTGTCCTTGGGCCTGGTTCTTTCTGCCCGACCTGCACTCCCAAATCTTTACTGTGTGAAAATCAAAACGGGGACTTTCTGATTTTGTAGCTTCAGAGCCACAAGTTCAGCAGAGATGGCAGCTATTGAAGTTTAATAGGGGCTTTGTGAGGCAGGATTCTTTCTAGGGAAACACCCCAAGCCACAGAATAGCCTCACAGCCTAACATTTCTCTGTGACCCGCCTTCCTCCACTTTTAGCTAGAGTCAGGTACCTCAGTACTAGAGATGGAGCCCATGGCCATGGGCATGCTAGGCAATCACTCTACCAACTGAGCTATTCTCAGCTCTTTGCGGTAATTCTTATTGGTGTAGAACCCTGAGGCAGCGCACACAGCCACAGGCATGCCCTAATACTAACTAGGCCCTGAGGAGATGCTATGTAAACCCAGATGCTTGTTAATTCAGAATGAGACACATCTGCTGTGGAGACCCAGAGAACTCATTTTTGCTAACTGGCATATTTTTCTTTCAGAAAAATCAAAGCAAAGAACAAAACAAAGACAACCAGAAGTTAAAATATAAATCAGAGACCCACACAAGGGTAGTGATATAATTTGACATGGAAGGTTCCTGTGATGTATACAAGCCCTGCATCAGGGGACTGTAGAGTTGGTGGCAGCTCCCTTATTCCAGCAGTGCTACGGGTGCTTGTTCCAGCTCCTTGCCTCTCTATTCTCTTGTCCCACCTCTCCACATCCATCCGATGTACCTATCATTATTCTCACCCTGTGTTAGACTGCATTTACTTGTAGCACTTCCTGCTTTGGATCCCATTTTATCTATTGCAATTTATTTTAATAATTTGGCCTCAGGACTATGACAGGCTCAGGATCCAAGACACCCCTACCTCTCTTGCAATTCTGAAGACACCTGAAGAGATTTCAAAGGGTTGAGGAAACTAGTTTAGCCAGATGGTGGTGGCACACACCTTTAATCCCAGCTCTTGGGAGGGTGATACAGGTGGATCTCTGAGTTTGAGGCCAGCCAGGTCTGCAAAGCAAGTTCTAGGACAGCCAGGGCTACACAAGGAAACCCTGTCTCAACAACAACAACAAACAACAACAAAAGTAAAAAGAAAAAAAAGTATTGAATCTTGTTATTTAAATATTGGCTTCGTTAAAAAAAAAAAAAAACAACACAAAACCTTGCATTTACCACCCTCTGTCCGTGAACTCGGTAGGTTTAAACCTAGGTATCCTAGGTAAAGCTAATATTTAAATTGGGTATATATATATTATATAAATTGTGTATGTGTGTGTATATCCCTGTATACACACATACATTCTCTTGTGTATGTATGTGTAATATATATGTATATTCATGATATATATTAAAAATATGTAATGTGTACATGTAATGTATAAAGCACCTTGTTGTGTATCCTGTTTTCACCTAGCTTCTGCCACGCTGGTTACCCATAATCCAAAGGACCCTGACTCAGTCTTGGGGGTTAGTTCTGGCCACACTAAGACCTTGAATGTCTATTGACATTTTTGTTAATTTTTATTCATAAGCTCACTTGGAGGGATCTCCATGTGTCCCAGTGCTTCTCCTTCGGCTGGTTATGTTAAACTCATCTATGCCCTGCATGTTGAATTCAGGAGTTCTGTGTTTGGTTGACAGTGTGTCGCTTCTATCCCTGCCTCCCCGGTGGGAAGAGAGTGGGCTCAGATGCCTCATTAAGTAGCTTGATAGGATTTGGAGAAATAGGGCAGTTAGAGAATGAGTTATTTGGTACTAAAGTGCAGTGAAGCGTGTATTTAAATGCCTATTTAGTGCTTCAAATCTGGCTTTGGTTCATGGTGCTGTTAGGAGAAGTAGGTGACTTAGTTCTATTTTAAGAGGGATTAAAAAAAATCTATGCAAGTGGCTGGCCATGCAAAACAGTGTGGGCCTAACAACTTGAGCTGTCTTTTGTAATCTTTTCGAGAGGTCTTTATTATTTGAAAGAGATTATGTGAGGAAATGTATGTAAAATGTAAGCCTTGGTGTGTGGTGGAATGTCCATCATTGGGCAATAGCCATAGTAATTGAGTCTAATGAAAGGTTTCCTTTCTGTAGCCTTACAAGAAGGAAGCCTTTCTAGACCCACTGATCCTGCTAATCACACTGAAAGTTTCCTCAAACAGTGTGTATGTATACTGACTTTTTTTTTTTTTAGATAATCCTTAAGATGGAATTATGAACCTTTGATCCTGTTTATTTTGTAAAAATCTGTCAGTATCATATAGGAATATGGTATTTCCTGATCATATTCCCCTTCACCTTTTCCCCCAACTCCTGATCCCAGTCCCCCTCCAGATCCCGTTTTCTTTTGTGTGTGTAGCTCTTGCATTGTTCTCACCATGAGTACTCTTGCCATCTTGTTACGTTTTCTAAGATGGTGTCATTATGTAGCTCAGGCTGCCTCCAACATTTGTGATCCTCTACTTCCCAGTCCTGGGGTTACAGGCATGAGACACTTGGCTTGTGATTGCTTTTTACCCAAAGCTCCTACTTTTCCTGGGTTCAACGTAGGCTGCTCTTGAACTCACTGTGTTAGCAGAGGCTGACCTTGATTTCCTGGTCCTTCTGGTGCCACGTCCACTGGGTCGCAGGTGTGTGCCACTGTGCTCAGCTTGCAACCCGTCTTTGTAAAGTGCTTCTGGAAAGCCAGCTAACCGAGTGTATTTCTACATAAAGAGTAAAAAGTACAAGAGTTTATACAGGACTCGGGAGTGAGGCCTTGGGGGTGACTTGAGTGTTTTGGGTGTTCGAATCCTTTTGCTTCCAACCTTGTTGCTGTGTTAAAGACTGGGCTTTCTGAGGTGTGGTCTGGACTAAAGGGGGAGTTTGTTGAGAACTAGAGATACACAGACATAGTCTGTGGCCCCTGGATCTTCTTTTTTTTTGTTTCGAAAAGGTTTTCTGGTACTGGCTGTCTGAATCACTCTGTAGACAGGCGCCTCGACTCAGAATCACCTGCTCTGCTCCAAGTGCTGGATTAAGCGTGCGCCACACCCGCGCCTGGATCTCTTTACTTGACTCAAGTGAACTTACGAGCTATAGAAGGTTGAAGTGTGTGGCTTCTAACCCCAATGACATAGCAGGGGGTACCCACCCACAGCATGTGGCATAGCAGGGCCCTGTGCAGTGGTACCCATCCACAGCATGTGACATTGGCTGTTGAAATAATGAGTATAATGAGTAAAATGAATTTACTACATCATAGATTTTTTTTTCCTTTAACAGTCTTCAATTCTTTGAAAGATGAACATACTCTGAAGTGATGAAAGTCACACGATTGGAGGGAACTCTGGCTTTGGTCAGGAAAGGGTGTGAGGATGCCAGGATCCTCACAGCTGTTTTAGTAGGCAGGGGGCGCCCACTTGGGGAATCACACCACAAGAAATCTCAGTTTTCCCTCGTGTTTGTTCCATTTCATCCAGTGTACTCCTCGCAGTCTCAGATGCCAAAGCGTGTCAGTTACTTCATAGTTTCCACCTGGGGGCTCTGGAGTTTGCACGAAGCCAAAAAGCATCTGCAGTTTCCCCGTCTGCCACATCTGAAAACTCAGGGCTTCTCTTTGGGCTGTTTATGTCATCACTGTGATGTCTCTGGGTATGGCTAGTCGAGTTTTCAGTTTCAGCCGGAGCTGTAATCTCAGAAGAATGGAGACTCCCTTTGCTTAAAGTCCAAGATCATTTTGGGAATATTTTTTTTCTTTTGCTTGTGATGGCTTGGGGCATTTGAGTCAGTTTTGAAATTCCGCTTTTGTCTTTTGCAATTTTGCTGCTGTTTTTCTTGTATTTTCTGAATGTGGATTAACAGGAACAAAAGTAACAAAATAAGTCATAATGTTTATTTCTGCAGATGCACAGAGAGGCTTTAGTGTAATCTGGTTTGCATGTTTCTTTTATTCTCTATCACAGATGAAGAATTGTAGGGCAATGAGGATGGATTGATTCAGTTCTGTCTAGTGAAGACACTGGTTCAAATAAAGCATGTTTACTTTCAAACTAATGGGGGCTTTCACCGTGGCATACAGTTGCTGCATGAATCAATTTGCATACTTTGACTAAGCTGATCTATCAGTTCAGTTGATCAATTGCTTTCAGTTTGCGAATAGAGTCTAGGTGCTGTGATCACATGCCCTGCAGTGAGTTGCTAATTGCATGCCTGCTGAGAAGAGCTTCCACAGAACTGGCCTGCTTGCCAGACACAGCTGCTCCCGAATCTGTTCTTGAAAAGGTCCCTTCTTGAAAAGTCTCTTCCCAGAGCTAGGTCTGCCATGTCCCCTTGTGATTTGTTGCTCTTCATCCATGTCCTATGTAGTTGGGTCAAGGGGAAGGTGCCATGACAGTCTCACAGGAGATGGAAAGTTGTAAGTCCTGGGATTATTTCTTCCCACTCCATTATGGTCTTACACCTTTTCTGTTGCCTGGCTCTCTGCTCTTGCCCATCCCTCAGGAACTCAGAGGCTCATAGCTTGTCTAAGAGATCTACCAAGTTCTGACATCCCTTTGTTTTCCCTGGTTCAAAATATTGTCTCCTTTCTTGATTTCAAAACTACTTTTTATTTGCATGCATCTTAATTTATTTATTTTTTTTAAATTCCATATCTCTGGCTCTTAGAACACTGGAAAATAGCAGTAGGGTTTCACTTAGTATTTGAATGAATGCATGAACAAATATTTTAGTCTATTGATGGAAATCAATCTGACTAAAGTAAGCCCCATAAAATGACTAGGCAGGGGAGACTGCTCCGTGGTTTTAGTTTATAAGTATGAGGACCAGAGCCTAGATCTCTACAACCAATTAATTGCTGTCAATGAAGTGGCCTGCCTTCTACAATTCTAGCCCCAGAAGCAAAAGCAAGCAATCCCCAGAGCAAGACTAGTCTCAGAAGTGACTAACCTTATATTAGGGCCCTTTGGATTTGACTGAGATATCTTATCTCAGGAAATAAGGTAGAAGAAGGATGGAGGGATGATTAATAAGACATCAACCTCAGGCCACCAGATGTATATACACACATGTGTACCTATATACGTGTATACCACACCCATAATAAAATGAAAAAAGAAAAAAACGTGACCTATTGCCTCAAATCTTTCATCAAGATCACCTCAAACATGGGAGGGAATTGCACTTAGATTTATGACATTTGTACCATTGGTTTATTGTTTCAAAACAACAACAACAAGAAAAATTAGAGCAGTAACAGGTTGGTTTGGCTGTAAAAGCATTTGCGGTCAAGCCTGAGGGCCTGGATTTGATCCCTGAGACCCTCAAGGTAGAAAGAATGAGTTGAAGCCTGAAACTTGTCCTTTGATCTACACACAGGTGTTCTGTCACAAATGTGTACACACAACACACACACACACACACACACAACACACACAACACTTCTTAAAAGTAAGTAAAAGTTCCAGGATAAAGGTCAAATAGTTTCCCACATTTTTTAGTCAGTGTCGGGGATTGGATAGGGCCTTGGGTGTGCTGAGCAAACGCTCTATTACTGAGATAGTCCTAGCTCCTTTTGTAGCATTTTATGCATCTTTTGTGATAAACTACAGAAATAACTATATCTATATTTATATCTATATCGTGTATGTGCTCATAACTATCTATAATGAGATCTGGTGCCCTCTTCTGGTCTGCAAGCATGCATGCAGACAGAACGCTGTGTACATAATAAATAAATTAAAAAATTCACACACAGAGAAATATTAAAAAAAAAAAAAACAATAAACCAAACCAACCAACCAACCAACTAAACAAACAAAAAATAAAAACAGAAAAGGAACCTGAACAAACAAGGAAGCAATCTGAATTTAGACTAAGGGCCATGATTTGTCAACTCCCTTTTTTTTTTTTTTTTACAAATAACTTTTAAAAAAGATTTATTTATTTATGTATGAGTACACTGTAGCTGTCTTCAGACACACCAGAAGAGAGCATCAGATCCCATTACAGATGGTTGTGGGCCCCCATGTGATTGTTGGGAATTGAACTCAGGACCTCTGGAAGAGCACTCAGTGCTCTTAATGGCTGAGCCATCTCCCCAAGCTTCAGCAACTTTCAATTTTAATTGATATTTATAGTAATTATTTATAAGAAGGTAAGATTCTCTAAGATGTAAATTCATAGGATGAGATTTTGGAATGGACTGGGGAAGAGGAATCTAAAATTTTAGAACTGAGTCAGACTTAGTTTTGAGGCCACATGGTCTGAAATGGGAAAAATGTTTCACTAGCCTAAGAAAATGTGTGTGTTGTTTAAAGACGAAGTTCTAGTGTGATAATATAGAGATGAAATGTGAGACTTCCCATTTAAGCCAATTTTAAGCGAACAATTCAGTGACACCAAGAAATTTACAATGTGGGGAAACTATTAGCATTCTCTACTTCCAGAACCGCCCCACTGGGGCCAGATGAAACTGTACTTCGTCGATAACTCCCCACACCCCCTGCAACTCCAGGGACTTTTGAAATCAAGAAACTTGAATTCTTCAACCTTCTCACTTTTCAAGTTTGTTTTGGCTATTTGGGGTCCCTTGGGAGTCTATGCAAATTTTAAGATAGGTTTCTATTTCTAGAAGAGGAAAAAAAAAGGGCCAGGTATGGTTTGTATTGAATCTGTAAATTACTGTGGTTAGTGTTGTCAGTTTGAAGCTTTGGTCATGAGCTTTAGACTCTAAAGGCAGAGTTCTCTCTCCAGCTCTCTATTGTCATCTTAATACTATCAAGTCGTCTAGTCCATGAACATGGGATATCTTTCTTTTTATCTGTATTTTCTTTGATTTCTCTCAGCAATGTTTTATAGTGTTTAGTGTATGTATTTGACTTCCCTGGTTAAACTTATTCCAAAGTATTTTATTTTTCTATAATTAAAATACCTGTCTTAATTTTTTAGATGTTCATTGCTAGTGTACATAAATTCTGCTGATTTTTGTGTTTTATACTTTGAAACTTCAGTAAAATGGATAGCACCCAGAGGTTAAAAAGTGTTTTATCATCTCATATATAACAGTAGCTGTGATCAGAGATAGTTTTATGTCCTCCTTTCTGATTGCATGGTTTTACTTTTTTTATTACCTAAATGTCTGGTGTGAACTTCTAGTGTTATATCAGTTACTGGTGCTGGGTAAGCACTGGGTTTGGCTTCTCTCTGATTGAACGCTGTCTTCAGCCTTTCATTGCCAAGTCTGAAGCCTGCATGGTGTTTTCATATGTGTCCTTTATGCTGTCATAAAAAGATGCTTCTCACTGAGATTTTTTTTAGTCAATGAAAGATTGATCTTATCAAGCTGGGTGGTGATAGTGCACACCTTTAATCCCAGCACTCAAGAGGCAGAAGTAGGTAGATCTCTGGTGTGCTTGAGGCCAGCCTTGTGTACAGAGCAAATTCCAGGATAGCCAGCCAAGGCTCCACAGACAAACCTTGTCTTGAAAAACCAAAAAACGAAAACAAACAAACAAAAACCCTCATCAAGTTCTTTCTCTTGAGATTCATATGAAAGATTCATATGATTACTTTATTTTAAAAGTCTTCAACAAGGTAAAAAGAATTGTGACATGTGCTAACATTTGAGTAACTATGAGGAATGGACGATTCATAATTACGAATTAATCACACAATTATATCTATATTTGGAAATTTACATAGTAAAACATTTGAAAAAAATTTCATTAACGTTTTCTTGTTTGCATGTCCCTTTAAAATATTCTTTTTGATTTAAAAGTCATTTATTTATTTACTTATTGTTGGTAGGCAATTTTGTGATCTTTGGTAACAAACAGTTATACTGTAGTTTTCCCTCCAACATAGAAAAGAATGCTTTTTTTCTCTGTGTGTCTAACATTTCATTTTACTTTAAGTATTGTTCTTACTACCAGAAGCAGATGTGTTCTAAACTCATCAGGTATTTAATATGGATATTGGGTATACATGATACGTGTGTGTGGGAGGAGGGTGCACATACATGTGTGTGTGTGTGTGTGTGTGTGTGTGTGTATGTCTATATGTAGAGGCCCAAAATTGATGTCAATTGTCTTTCTGGTAGCTTTTTACAGAGTCTCAGTGAACCTGTGGCTTACCAATTCCTGTTAGTCTAGCTTGCCTTGGGCGTCTGTCTCTGTCTCCAAGTTCTAGGATTACAGATGGCCACCATATCTGTGGGGCTTTTATCATGGGGTCTGGGAATCTAAACTCCAGTCTTCATGCTTGCATGTGAAGTGCTTTATCCACTGAGCCATCTCAGGCCCTATACAGACATTTCTATATGTGAAATATTTGAGGATTCTTTGAAAATGCTATAAGCTCTGTGGGTAGATTCATGAGGCCTAGTGTGGAACTTGGTCCCTGGAAGGCACTGGGCTGACATCAGGTTAAGACTTAAGAAAAGGAATGACAGCAAGTCCCTTGGTACTCTTTCATCAGTAGCCTGTATTAGTGGGTGTCTGAGCTAGGGTTTTTATGACTGTGAAGAGACATCATGACCATAACAAACTCTTATAAAGGAAAATATTTCATTGAGGTTTGCTTATTGTTCTAGAGGTTTAGTCCATTATCATCATGGTGGGAAGCATAGTAGTGTACAGGCAGACATGCTGCTGGAAAAGGGGCAGAGAATTCTACATTTGAATCAGCAGGCAGCAGGAAGAGAAAGGCACTGGTCTGGCCTAGTGACACGCTTCCTCCAACAAGACCACACCTACTCCAACAAGGCCACACCTCCTAATGCGACTCTAAACATTCAGATGTATGAGTCTATGGCGACTAATCTTACATCACCATTGTAGGTGAAAGTGGAACTTGGAATCAAAAGTCCTAATTGGAAGGTCAGCCTAGGTGCTTGTTGGGTTAGTTTACTGGTCCACTTTAGCCTCAGAAAAGTAAGGTCAATGCTTAGCTTCCCAAGTTAGGAATTCCACAAGTGAGACTTTGGCTGATGCTGCCTTCAGCCAGGGGTGGGGTGGGGTGGGGTGGGCTGTTGGTCACTGTAAATGAGGAGATTACTGTGGGAGAACTATATGTACTGAAGAAGATATTTGTGTTTACATTAGGGTTCATAAGATAATTTAAAGAAATCATTCAGAAATAATGTCTGAAGGTTATTTGGGAGGGAGGTGTTTACTTCTTTAACCAATTATATTTTTATTTAAATAAAATACATAAATGTTATATAAAACATTAGTAGGAGCAACATAGTAGTTATGTTTGACATTTTAAGAAGGGAACTTGATCTGCTCTTGGATGTCCTGGTGGAACCACAGCTTTGACATATCTAATGATATTAGGCACTGCACGATGAGCTTTTCTGTTGAGGCCTTCAGGAATGTTCAAACATGCCTTGTTAACTCCCTAACAAGCCAAACTGGGAGGCAGAGCGAAGGAGGTGCTGGCAGGCTGTCAGAGCCTTAGGCCCCCAGGCACTGAGGTCAGCTTCCGATCACATACTGGGGTTAGTGGGGGCAGGGGGCTGCTAACAGGTTCCAGTCTTTTTAAAACCCAGGATTCAGAGGGGAAAGGACAGAGGAGACTGTTGGAGCAGCCTTTCCTTTTATGGATGGCAGAACCGAAGCCCCTAAAGGAGGCATGCTTATCCTGAACAGAGAGATCTCCTGCCAGGCTTGGTCATTTCCATTTCCCTGGGTCGGTAGAACAGTCAAAAACATAACATACCTTCCTGCTGGAAAGCCACATCCTTAAATAGTGATACCCAAAGGTGGACTCCTTGGTCTTTTGGTTGTTTTGGAGAGATGCAGTGTGACTCCCTTTATTGCTACAGCATTGGGTGGTCTGCTAGGGAACACATAGCATAAACAACAACTAATAAATAATTTTACAGCACAGGTCCTAAATCTTTCCCGATAGTGTACTGGTGTGTGACTGTCAAATACCAGGCAGGTCCTAAGAAAACAGTAACTTTAACCCATCCATCTTTTACATACATGGCACATTGCTGTCATAATTTTTTTCCTGAGGTTTTAATGGCTCCAGGGGAAAATGTGCATGTAAAAACACACATACGCAAACACACCCTCCTATGCATAGCTTTCTTAGCTGGCTGTGTGATAACTTCTGTTTTTAAATACGATCCATTATAGCCTGTTTGGAATGTTTCTTCTTTGGCCACAGTAATGTGTTTTATTTTGTTGCCAAGAATCTGAGCATACTTGATATTTTTGAAATATGATTCCTCTGATTTCTGCCTTCTGGACTATCCATACTTTTGCATTTAAATTAGTATCAGTAATGTTCAGAGATGAATTTCACCCATTGCACGGGCTTGCTTTTCTTCCTCAACTCTTGAACCAGTGACCTTGTGTTCTGCGTCACTAACAACCTTTAGTTTTCCTGATGAACTGGGGGATTCTGGACTTTTCTTTTTGGCCTGGAATTTTCCAAGCTTTAGTTTCATCTTCTATAAGTGGGTAATAAAAACGCCAGCCACATGGGAGTGACTTCACATATTGTTGAGTACAGTAGTTAATACAATTCCCAACTTCATGTGAAGTGCTTAGTAGGTGTCTTCCTTGCCTTCTTAATGTTTTATGTTATGTTCAGTTGAAATTCTACCCACAGCAATGCCTGTTTTAAGCCACGCTGTTTGTTTTCTTTCTTTCTTTTTGTGTATATGATATATGTGTGAGCACAAGCATATGTGTCTCTGCACAAGAGGATGCCAGAGGAGGTCTTCAGGTGTCCTGTTCTATTATTCTCACTTTATCTGCTTGCGACAGGGTCTCTTACTGAACCTGGACCCAGGCTGGTGGCCAGTAGGCTTTTCCAATCTTCCTGTCTCCAGCAGTAACAAATACATGCATGGCCACACTTAGTTTTTTACATGGGTGCTAAAGATTCTATCTTGGGTTCTTATGGTTGTACAGCAAGTGCTCTTGCTTACTGGCCATCTTGCCAGCCCTTGCTCTGCAATTGCATGGTGTGCCGTGCCTCACATCTATCCTATTTGGCCTTAGCTGGGATGTCTTTCACTCTGGTGACTGCAGGGCACATGTCTGTACATTCCTTCATGCTCCAAGGTGGATGAGCCACTATATTGAACACTAAGGTAGAGTCTGGGGCTGCTCAAGTGCCACCAGTTCCTAATAAGACACTGGCACAGGGCTGCCCACACAGTAGCTGTAGCCACTCATGGAATCACACACAACGTGTGGGACAATTTAAAATGAAATCTTAACTCACCAGAAAGGTTACCATTTGCGATGGCTGTCATTTCTTTCATCCTTGCTGCTTGTGGTCTACCCATTTCCTCATGTCTCACTTGGAGAAGCCCTTGGCTCTTCACCTTGGAAGGTATGGCCACCTGGGGTAGGGGAATGGGGCTTGTGAAGTAGTGGTTAGTTAGGGCAGCATCATTGCATACTTCTTGTGTTTTAGGTTAGATTGTGTCCTGACTCTTTGGTGGAAACCAAAGAATGTTGAAGGTCTAACCTAAGTACTTTAAAACGTTGCCTTATTTGGGGAAGGGTTTTTTTTCTGGAAGTCATTGAGGTAGTATGAGGTAATCAAGGTAGTATGAAGTCATCAGAATGATCCTGCGTACTAGGACTAATATTCTTTTTTTTTTTTTTTTTTTTTTTTTTTTTTTTTTTTTTTTTGTTTTTTTTCGAGACAGGGTTTCTCTGTATAGCCCTGGCTGTCCTGGAACTCACTCTGTAGACCAGGCTGGCCTCGAACTCAGAAATCCGCCTGTCTCTGCCCCAAGTGCTGGGATTAAAGGCGTGCGCCACCACCGCCGGCAGGACTAATATTCTTGTCAAAAAGGTGAGATGTGGATTAAGAGACAGACATGCATAGCAGGGAGATGATGGAAAGACACATGTACACTCCATGTACATTCATCTGATGCTCCTGGAAACTAGGAGAGAGGCATGACAGATATTCTCCCCAATAGCCAGCAGAAGGAGCTAGTACCTTAGAGCCCTCCCCCCAGAATGATTCTTAGTTTCTTTATCTGTTGCTGGGATAAGATACTCTGACAAAAGCAGCTTAAGAGGTGAAGGGTTTATTCTGGTCCACAGTCTGAGGGTGCTTATAGTCTAATATGGCAGGAGACTGAATCCATGGTTAGCAGCACACCCAAACCTGCGAAGCAGAGAGTGATGAATGCACTCTGCTGTTCAGCTTCCTTCTTTTCTCTTACACAGTCCAAGACCTCAGCTAGGGAATTGTTTCCCTACCTCAATACATAACAACAAAGATAATCCCCACAGGCATGTCCGGAAGCTCACCTCCCAGGTGTCACAGTGACAGCACTAACCATTGCAAACAAATTATGAGATAATACATTTTAGATTATTAATTCTCCTAGTGTGCATACAAGTTAATGGAAGCCTTAGAGGAAGGCAGTACACCATGAAAAGCAAGCAAATGTCTTCATCATTCCTGACTTTTTTCTTTATATAATGGAATGGTGTGATGAATCCTGCTACTGAGTTACTGGTATTTTAATGGTAATGGCGCTTTTAGGAAGACCTTTGTATATCTTGTCCCATTCCCATCATCATTCCATAGACTTCGGACCACTTTCCAAATTAATAGTCTCTTGTTGACAATCTCCAGAAGTTCAAACTAGAAGTAGAGTGTGACCAGGAGACCATCTACAGCATCCACCACTCTGGGTGGCTGTTGAAGCTGAAGTCAGGCAAGATGGGTTAAAAAAGAACTTTTCCTATGTGGCACACAAATGGTCTTCCATCTCCCATCTGTCCTATCTTTCAACAGCCTCTTCAGCCATGAAGTAGAGGTAACATGGAGGGAGGTAAAGAGCTTATTGTATTCTTCAACTCAGCAGAAAGCTGCACACACCCGTGTGCTCAGAGCCTCTCAGTGGTACTTTTCAGATAAACACTTTACACCCGTGTGGGCTGAAGTGAACTTGCTATTCTGCTTAGGGGTTATTTATTTTTTTACAAAGTTCCAAAGTACTAAAACATTTGAAGAGTGGTGTACATGCATGCATAATAGCTAAAAGGTACATTTTCCTGAAGCTCATGTTCTGGAATTAGAACTGGCCATCTCTATAAAAATGTATATTTTGAAGTTCTCTGTGACACATCTGTATTAATAACCATGGCTATTGGGTGACTTTAGGATTCAGATAACATCAATAACCTAAGAATCGCAGGGCACTTTATAAACATCAATGCAGACTGCATTACTGTCTCTATGTGAGAGGACCTGAGCTGGAGCTTATTGAATTAGTCATTTGGTATCGGATGAAGAGTCAGTTCTCCAGTTCCTCTTAAAAACTAGGGAAGGAAGGCGGTATAGAATGTTATGTTTTGGCGTGATTTTATTTGTTTTATTAATTTTTAGCCATTCTCAGCTTATTTCATTATGGGGAGGTGGGGTGTTTTCCATTTTCCATGGAAGTAATGATCGGTGGTTGGAGGGATCCTTGATGCCTCATTATAACCAATGAGGATCATTCTGAAGCTGTGGCTTGTGCCCCGAGAGTCAAATGATCTTATTTCTCATTTTTAAAAAGAGGTGTAATTTTCACAGGGCAAGTTCAAAACACAGAGGAAATTGCTAAGGGTTCTTTTTCTGTCTCCCTTGATCAATAATTACTGCCACAAACTGTGTCCAGATATTTTGTGGTTGGAGTTGCTACACCATCTGGTGGTTAGTGTCAGATGAATCCTCACAAAGAAGGTCCTGTTTTCCTGGGCCTGGGAGTCTAGTTTGTATGTCATGTGCATATCTCTGTGGGTATGTGCTGTGAGTGCAGAGACAAGAGGGGATGGATCTCCCTGGAGCTGGGGTTGCAGGCAGCGGTGATGTGCTGGACATGGTACTGAACCAAACATGGGTCCCCTGGAAGATCAGTATATGCACTCTCAGACAGACTAGTCTGTCTCTCTAACCCTCACCCCCGGAGTCTACTTTCTTTCCTTAAAATTTTTATATATATGGTATTCTGCAAGTATGTTTATGTATCACATGTATGCACTTCTTGTGGAGGGCAGAAGAGGGCCCTAGATCCCCCGGAACTGAGTTACAGATGGTTGTGAGCTACCATGTGGGTGCTGGGAATCAAACCTGTGACCTCTGGAAGAGCAGCCACCAGTGCTCTTAACCACTGAGCCATCTCTCCAGCCCCAGGAGCCTAGTTTCTAATTAGAAGTTTTATTCTTGAGCACTCAGAGTCATGCCAATCATAAAAGTGGCTGCAAACATAAAAGTAAAGATACAGTGATATATATCAGAAGTATACTTAAAAAATATTATGCTGTTAGTTGCACACAGTGGGCACGCATGTAGTATGTACACTCAGCATATAAAACGCACAGCTTTCTTATGAGTCAGCTTTATGTATTTAGTATTCACACGGTACACATGCAGTAAGGCATTTCTAACTCCCTGATTAGAAACATTTATACTCATTTTCTTTTTTTTTTAATTTATTTAGTTATTTAAATCACATCGTAATTTACTTATTTACACAGGGGTTATAAACACAAAAAGGCAGGATGTGGGGAAGAGAATGGCACTGGAGCATAGGTGTTCAGGGGCAGTACAGATACCTTTCAGAACAGGGTATCAGCTGGCTGTAGGTTCAGGGGACAGGTCACTATGACTCTGCCTATGATTCACTTGTCCTTATCTAAGTTGGTACTGTCCACCGAGGCTGCCTATTTATAAGACTTATGACTACTCGGGCTGGTAAATTTCCACAGAAGCCGCCTGTTTACAATAGCTTATAGCCTGCTGTTTCAGTGTTTTTCCACAGAGACCCAAGACTTGGTGTTAGCATGCATGTATGTCAGGCCTATTGCTGACTTTAGGCCTATGGCTGATTTTAGGCCTTTAGTGTATATGCAGGGCTGCTCCTGACATCTCCTCCCTTCTCTAAGTATAGAAGGGCCGTGGCAATTCTATTCTTGCGAAGGCGGGGATAGAGGCCTGACCTCCAATAATTGAAGGGGACCTTGTAATGGCTCAGGTCCTCCTGCCATTGTCCAGTGAGGCATGAGGGCCGTACCCATCCCAATGTCTTTTTCCTAGAGAGGGGATACTTTTGACATCAATCCCTATGCAGTCAGCTTGTCCCTCAGGGAATCCAGATAGATATTTTAACTTTTATTTATATTCCCTTGCAGTGCTTAGCCTCGCAGCCTAAGCAAGAATTCAGATCGCCAGAGAGAGTTCTGGGTAGCCCCTCTCTGCTTGATCTAGGGTGGAAGTCCCCTCTTTTAGATTGGGAGGAGATGGGTTTGTTATACTCACTTTCAAATCTGGAGGTACTTAGGTGTGGGTGACTTGTGACCTAGGAGAGACAGAGGAAGTTCAAGTGGATACTTATTTTTGTTACTTTGTGATTACGCTTGCTCCAAGCTGCTTTCTCATGCATTCCATACTGCACCCATTCTGCACCTAACCTTTTACCATACCCTAATATGTCCACCTTGAAGGGAAAGATGTGATGCTCACAGGAGGCAAATGCCCTTTATCGATTGTATTCTTTATTGCTGATGAATGTATATCTGGTACCTTCCTAGCTGCTTTGCTGGAGGAAGCTGTGAAACTCAAAGAGAAGTCTGTTCTTTCTGGTGTCTCATTGGTTTGCTGTGTTGAGTCGGTTCTAGCAAAGGTTCGTTTGTGGACCATGTGACATCAGAGGCTGTTTTCACACAGTGACACAGGGCCAAGGATGCTGCCACCTTACAGATCTGCTTCCTGATGCTCATTTTTTTTCCCCCAGACATGAGAAAGAGGGAGAAAATGTGGTTATTTCTGAGCTGAAGCTTGTACCCTGAAGTCTGCTGGATCCTCACCTGCTGAGGCTTGCCTTCTGCAGCCATGAAGGCACAACACAGCCTCTAGTAACTTCCCGGTTAATAGCCATGCCTGGTAATTGTTTGGTGGCTTTTTGTTTGTTCAATAAAGGTTTAAGGATGCTTATGTACAATGTCAATGGGTTAAAAATTTGATTCAAAACTCAGGGTTAGGGTTAAAGTTAGGGTTATTCATACTAAACAAGCACCTGAATTTTGTTTCGGCCAGTAATCACAATTTCTCATCAGGGCCTTAGTGTTGTACATAAAACCTCCCTGCAACTGGAAAGAGGTGCTCTTCTTTTACCCCATCAGAAAATTGTGCTGATTTTATTAGAACACTCTCCTTGACTGCTGTTCCCTGGAAGTGTCAAAAGAAATAACCAATTGATGGTGTCCTTGAAGTGAGCAGGGCCCTCTTAGACACATCACACTTCTGCAGTGTACAATCTGCACAAGTATATGTGGCAACACCTCACCCTTCCCCCTCTTGCATCTGCTATCAAATCTTTCTGATCTTACATTATGATCTTGGGTAGAATCTTTCCTACTCTCCCACTCTCTGCAAACACTGTGAGATTCTTCTTTCTCTCTCTCTTTCTCTCTCTCTTTCTTTCTTTCTTTCTTTTTATTTATTTATTTTTTGGATTTGATTTCAGTTGTTAGGTTGCAGGGGGAAGAAAGTATTGTTTGTCTTGCATTATTGGGAGTTGAACCCTGGGCCTTGTGGTATTAGGTAAGTGGCCCAGCACTGAATTTCATCCCTAGAAAATGTGAACTTTTTTTCAGAGTGAAGTGTCTGTGCTGTTGTTGGCTGCCCTCAGTCTAGTTTGTTTCAAACATGGTGTCTGCCTCCCTTTGCTGGGGTAGCCTGCGTTGACTACTTGAAAAGTCTGGAAAACATGGGGTCACTGGGCTGCAAGAAGTTCTTCTGATTCAAAAGCCTTTACTTAAGAAGGACCTCAGTACAATGTTCTCAAGACTGATAAATTTTTGCCATGGGCTAAAAATTAATGCCATTATTGGGAAATAATTTGCCTTCATTGAATAGTTGACCTCAACAGTAATGCTGTTACTATTATAGGAACACATGGAAGGATGCATTGTGAGGGATATTTTGTCTGAACTGGAAACTGATAGGTTTTCTTAAAAAAAAAAAAAAGTCTATCGTGTGATCATGTTATCACAGAGGAACACGACCATAGAAAGCCCCTTATGATGCCTCCAAGCTAAGGATCTGTGCTTAAAGAATGAAGGCGCAATCATGTGTGAAGAAAGGATAGTTCTGCTTCAAAAAATTCCAGGACTGGTCTAATTGCACTTTGAGTACTCTCTCTAGGGAGTAATTCTTACTCCTTGGTAGGGAAGCATAGGCAAGTCCGACCATTTGGTTTTGTGAAAATAAACTCGCTTTAATTTATTGACATGTTAGATGTACCTGCCCAATTTTCTCATACTTTTCCCTTGACATGTGTCTTGAGCGACGGAGTCGCTGCCGCACAGTCTATGTGTTTTTAGAGTTGTATTTGGTTAAGGAATGTATCAAAATGGTTGCAGCTTGTTCTCATTAGGCTCTGGAATGTGGCTGCTGGAACAGCAAGGGCTGGGGCTTCGGTGGTGGCTAAGCGCTCCCTCTCACCTCCATGCTCTGTGACAGGCCCACTCTGCAGCATTCTGAACTACCGTCTGGGCCTCCGTGGGGAGCGTGCCAGGAGAGCATAGTTCGGGGAGGCCTGTCGCCCAAGCCCATGGCTGCTCATGAGACCTACCTCATGGACAATCCAGCTACAATTGCCCCAATTGTAATTAACTACCAGCATCCTGTTTGGCATGGCCAGCACAGGGAGGCTTGCGTGGGCTTGTGAATAGCAGTAGACTTCCTAATAGAGCTTCTGCTCAGTCCTGTCTTCCTACTCCGAAGCCCCTCCCCTGGCTCAGTATCCCGTCTCTTCCTTGAACTTAGCCAATAGCTTTCTAACAAGACTTCATGTTCTATTTTATTGACCCATACTGTCCGGCCTGGGGGACTCTTTTAACAATGGCTGGCTTTTTTAGAGTTAAAGATGAAAACTTCTTTGCATGTTCCATCAAAGCCCTGTCCTTTGAGATTTGGCACCTTCCTGATATCTTCTTTATCCTTATCTTCTTTCATTTCATGCTCTTGGAATGTACAGTAATTTTGAAGGTATCTGTCACATGCTTCATTTTCTTTATTTCTTGACTCTCCTGCCTGGCATAATGGTCCAGTTGGCTAAATTCTGCTTAGGCCAAATGCTGCAGCATCTTTGAGCCTTCCCCACCTCCTCTCCTGGTTCAGGTATTTACTATCCTATGTGCCCAAGAGGTTTATGTAAGCACAGCGATGCAATTGAGTAGAAACTTTTAGTGTAGGTACTTGTTTCTCCTGATTGGACTTTGAGCAACTCAAGGATAGCTTTCAGTTTGTAGCTCTGGTAATGCTCACAAGTGTTTGAATTGAGGAAAGATTGCCAAAGTGCTTCTTGGTGAGCCATCCAACACAGTCCTATGTGAAGGCAGACATATCTGAGCAGCAAGCCAATACAGGAATGGCTTTGATGATATTCACAGAACTCAGCCAGTACTCGACTGACAGACTGTTCATCTCTGTCTCTGTCACTTCTACATGGATCTAATATATGAAATCATAGGAAGATGGCTGTATTCCATCCTCTGTGGCAATGCTTGGGAGTCAGTGACAGGTGTGCCTGGAGACATCAGGTCTTCTCTTGGGCCACTGCGAGCTTTATTTTAAAGTACCTTTTTAAAGTACATTACCTACTTTTTTATTGCTCAGATAGAACACTGTGACCAAGGCAACTTAGAGAGGAAAGAGTCTATTTGGGACTTATGGTTCTAGAGCTGCAGCTCTCAAATCGTGGGTTGCAACCTCCTTTAGAGAGGTCACATATCAGGTATCCTGTATATCAGATAGTTACATTACGATTTGTAACAGTAGCAAAACTACAGCATATCAGGTACCTTGTATATCAGATACATTATGACTCGTAACAGTAGCAAAACTACAGTTATGAAGTAGCAACAAAAATAATTTTAAGGTTGGGAGTCACCACAACATGAGGAACTGTATTGAGGATTATAGCAGTAGGAAGGTTGAGAACCACTGCTCTAGAGGGTTAGAGCCCACAATAGCAGGGTAGAGGTGGCGGATGGCAGGCAGCTGGAGCAGCAGCTGAAAGTGCACATCTCAAACTGCAAACAAGAGGCAAATAGCATGCACTGGAAACTTTGGTGGCTTTTGAAAATTCAAAGCCTGCCTCCAGTGACACACTTCCTCCAGCAAGGTCCTATCTCCTAAGCCTCCTCAAATGGGACTGTCATCTGAGGACCAAATATACAACTATTTTAAACTATGGGGAATCTTTCAGTGAAGTTATCACCCAAAGTTTCCTCAGGACACTGTATGCCTACCTGGGGTGATGGAGCCTGCCCTGGTACCTCCTCTCTGGGGAGGAGAGGGAGCTGTTTTCTTTTTTTCTTCTGAGATGGAAAAACTTTATTATATAGCACTGGTTGGTTTGGAACCCACATCTACTTGGCCCTCTGCCTCTCCAGTGTTGTGATTAAAGTTGTGTGCCACCACACCTAACCTTGGGGACTTTTGTTGCCTGATACAAATTGCTGTGGGACACCATGAAGCATGACATCTGAATCCATTAGGTTGCTTTATTGTGACTTTTTATTTTCCCCTTCCTGGTGCTTTAAACAATTGGCTGATGGATCTGAATTATCTCCAGCTGAAGGAACAGCTGTATCCTGCTTGGCTTGTGGCTGGTTTCAGCTGAGCTGGATGGAGAAGTCCTTTGGACTGATACACTTCAGACTGCCCTGGTGCATATTCAAGGACTCGAGGTGTCTGGGATGGAGCCTGCCTGTGTGGGCACAGGGCTGTGGTGTGAGTTATACAGGACCAGCAGGCTGTGCGGCTATGAGAGTTTCTTCCTCCCCAGACAGGGTTCAGCCCACTCAGCTTGCAAGAGCCACATGCCTCTAAGCTTCTAGAGAAATACAGGGGAAAAGGTTTTAGAGTTGAGCAGAGCTGGCTGGGCATCTGGGCATCTGGCACTGACTCGCTCCGTTTCTTTATCACTCATGAAATAGGTCCCATCATCCTTGTGAGGTTCAGGATAACCGAGTGAGAGTGCACTGTAGCCCTCCTGGCACACAGCAGGCTCCAGGATCATATTTACGTCGGTGCACAACATTCTGACCACAGGGCTGAGGAGTCTGTGAATACAGAGTGAGAGAGCTGGTCTTGTCTTTGGATAGAGTATTAGTGACATGCAGGTTTCTAGCACCACTCCATTTGGAGGTACTAGACTCCATCGGAGGGGCTTTATCTGTCTTCTTCCCCAGACCTTCCCAGGGATCCTTCTGGAAAGGCACTGGGGGGTGGGCTGTGCTAACAGTCACCCTTGTGACCTTAGAGTTGCTTGTCCTCAATCTGCCTACATTTCCAGACCTGTTTGAAAATGGATGTAGGCAATCACCCTAGAGATGGGAAGGGGTTGTTATGAGAAGGGCATGGGTGGGTATTTTTGTCCCCCCTTTGCTCTTTCCATCAGCAAGTTATTTAATTATCACATCACAAAGAGCCGGGCAGCAGGGAGCAGACGCCTTCTGTTAAAGTGATTTCGTGGAGAGGCCATCACAGCCATTTCCAGAGGGTCTCAGGGAAGACTTTGAAGTTGCTTTTTAACAGGTTGCACCTGCTTCGCTGCTGTCAGGTGTTGGGTCAGATCAGAATTTCACAAGTCCATTTATTCTGCAGCTCCCAGGTAATGTGCTACCAAGAAGCCTATATCTTAAAGGTGAAAATCTCTCAGCTATGTTAAAAATGTCAGCGGGAAGACTAGTGGGTCACATACCACAGCGTTCATGGAACTTCAGATAGTAGGACCCCAAATGAACGTTCTTTTGTTTCTTGATTTCTTTTTGTATTTTATATGCTTTAATAATTTTGTATTTTCTATGCTTTAAATAAATGCTTTATTATTTTTGAAAAAAAAAAAAACTTACACCACAAAGCAAATGTGACACTGCTACTTAGTATTATAAAAACCTAGGGTGTTTAAAGAGTCGGTGACAGGTAACCTAAAAGGGAGAGTGTGGAAGATTCCAGAATGCAGGCATGGCAGTGCAGGAATGACCCAGCCAGGATGGGGGCTACTCAGCTCCAGTGCTCAGACTTCTCCCAGTTCTTGCTGCTGTGCAGAGCCGTGGGGTTAGTGTTGGGGGTTCAGGCCTCCTATGTGAGCTGGGTTTCACGAGTCCCACAGAAGCTTCTGTGGAGGATTAATGAGCTGCTAACACTTGGCTCCTGCATTCCTCGAAGCTCTGCAGCTGCCATTCATACTACAGATTCCAAAGATGATCAACTGTAGCCCCCGATTACCTCGCTCTCTCCTGGTCCCCCTTACCCACTTCAACAGGGTTTGTCTATGTAGCTCTGGCTGTCCTGGAACTTGCTATGTAATCCAGGATTACCTCCAATTTGAGAGATCCATCTACCTCTGCTTCATGGTTTTTTTCTTTAAACAATTTAAAAAATGACATTTATTTGTTTACTGTGTGTGTACACATGTTCATGTCTGTTCATGGAGGCCAGAGGTAGACTTTAGGTATCAACACTTTTCATCTTTTTGAAGGTTTTTAGTTTGGCTAGTGAACTCATCCTTTAGCTAGATTGTCCAGGCAATCCTCTTGCCTGTCGCGTCCGCCTTGACCAGCAAGTAAGACACGACACGGTTGGATCCTTCTCAGTCAGCTTTATTGCAGGAACAACTCTTGACTTATGGACGGGGATGGGACCGGGACGGGATGGGGACCCCCCCAGCAGCAGAAACGAGCTGCTTATATATCTTCCCAAGGCAGGCTGGGTGACGTGTTCTCTCAGGATAGGTTAAGCTGCCAATACCTCATTAGCATAAGCCCACTCGGGAGGGGCACAAGGCTGACGCATGCACAAAGGACTTGTTTACCAGTTTAGCTGAGCTGGCCACGCTGGAAGCCAGCTGCTTACATTGTCAGGTGCTAGTCATAAGACTTTGCAACTGTACTAGGTGCTATCTTAAACACGGCTGCCTACATCTCCCCCTTATTTATTAAATTTGAAGTAGGTTACCTCTGGACCTTCAGACCTTAGGCATCTCACACCCAAGCATGCTTGAACTCATTCATTAGGTGGTTGGCGAGAGGCGATGGAGAGCACATCGCTAGAAGGTCGCTGCTAGCGCAGCAGGTCAGCGGTGGAAAACAGAGGTCCGAGCCCTTGTGCAAAGTGAAGGCATTGTAATGGGAAAGTTTATATTTCTGCCAGACCCATCTTTGTGCCTTTTTTCAGGGAGAGGTACATTTGGCACAAAACCTCTATGCACTCGGACATGCTTTCAGAGAATCTATCTCAGGATTGAGAACATCTCTAGTCGAGGCACTCCTCGTACTCCCCCGCTTCAGAAACATTGAGGTGATGCTGTAGGAGCCTCATGAGTGTACACCCTTGGCAATGGTCAAGATGGTCAGGATCTAGGGATAATGCCTGAATGGCCATTACCGGGTCCAGAAAGCTCCCCACTATGCCTCCTAAGGGAGGCCAGCCAAATACCTGGGGGAGTACCTTCCTCTATGGCAGTCAGCGCCTGGTAAACCACAGCCTTATGTCTTGCATGGTCACGGCACAAATGACACAGAAACCAAAGCAGAAACCACATCCCAGGAGAACAACGGCTCCCCAGATAAATACTCCCGCTCATTCTTTAAAGAAATTGAGGGCATCTTTGACCCAAGTGGTGAGCCCCTCCAAAGTAATGGGATCCAGGCAGGTGCCATTCAGGGTAGCGATCTGCGACAGGAGCCTCCTGGATAGGTCCTCGTCTTCCTTCGACCAATTTCCTTTCAGGTACTCAGACAGGAGGCGGCTCTGATTGAGAGACTGAGAAGAGTTATATACCAAAGGAGTAATACACAGTCCCCTGAGAGAGGAGACGCAAGAGAGCTGAATAAGTTTATATAGGTAGCAGAACTATAGGTGCCATTGTAAATAGATCTGCGTAATGTTTGTGGCCCTGTGTATTAGAGGGGAGTCCTGATTTGGGACAATACAGGGTGCATTATGAGCACAAGAAGTAGGGAAAAAGGTAGGGAGGACAGGCGAGTTAGAATGGACCGGCATAGGCACTGGCCAGGTGCGTGTGATGGCCCACAAAGGTATAAAGTCACCCGGTATCTAACACAGTACTGTAAATGGATTTCCAGTCAAGATAAACTGGGAAGGCTATACGCACTTCCTTCCAAGTCTGTGGACAGAATGAACATTGTGTCTCTGAGGACAGACTGGCCTCAGGAACCTCCGCATAGGGAGGCGGGCCTAGGGGTGGAGTACTGGGCGTCTCCCAAGCAGGTGGTTTAAGCTTTGCCGCCCCATGTTTGCCTTTCTTCTTTCTAGAGAGGGTCACAGACTCCATTTCAACTAATAGGTTCTCTAGATCCTCCTCCATCTTTTCTAAATTTTCTTCTTCCGCCATCTTGTCTAAGTTCCCTCCTTCCTCCTCTTCTGAGCTATCGGAGCTGGAGGAACTCTGTCTCTAAATCTTTTATGCTAGGATAAATGTTGGAGGCCTTTTTTCATCCTTTGTCTTTTTTGCACTCATGCCCTGGACGATGACAATTTAAACAGAAACAAAGACTATACACCAGAAAAAACATAATTACGACACCCAGACCGACCACACACCTGGTCTACAACAAACACAAACATGATACTTCTAAGGTCTCTCGTAACTCAGTTGCCACTTTACCACGGACCTATGACCACGGACCTTATGACGCCGCTTTACCGCGGACCTTGTGATGGCCCCACTTACTGGGCAATTTCTATTGCAAACAAATATACCTGTACCACCGTTCCTAGCTGCTGAGTTCTGAATCCAATGAAGGCGAAGTCCTCGGGTCCCCGGACGGGCCACCATATGTCGTCCGCACACGACACGGTCGGATCCTTCTCAGTCAGCTTTATTGCAGGAATGACTCTTGACTTATGGATGGGGACAGGACCAGGACGGGATGGGGACCCCCCCAGCAGCAGAAACGAGCTGCTTATATATCTTCCCAAGGTGGACTGGGTGACGTGTTCTCTCAGGATAGGTTAAGCTGCTAATACCTCATTAGCATAAGCCCGCTCGGGAGGGGCACGAGGCCGACACATGCACAAAGGACTTGTTTACCAATTTAGCTGAGCTGGCCACGCTGGAAGCCAGCTGCCTACATCGTCAGGTGCTAGTCATAAGACTTTGCAACTGTACTAGGTGCTATCTTAAACACGGCTGCCTACACTTGCCTGCTTACATATTATAAGTGTTAGGCTTATAGGTATGTGTTGGCATTTTTTCTTTTTTGTTTCCCTTTTTACACAGATTCTGGGAGTCCAAACTCGGTCTTCATGCCCACATAGAGAGCACTTTACCCACTGATCCATCTCTCCAACCCCAAGTTAAGGTTTTTGAATTATTTGAATTTGTTGATTCTAAAGCATCAACAGTTGAACAAGTCAGAATGTTCAAAACCTTGACGTCTTTTCCTTTGTTGTTAAACACATTTCTTTTCTACCTCATGTCAGATCAGTTTCCTTTGTCTGTCAGCGGGATTCTCCCTCCTACACTCTCCTGAGTTCCCTCCTAACAGACAGCTATAACTTGAGTCCCTGCCTCTGGACTCTCGGCCCTCTCATCCAAGTTACTCTCTAGAGAATAGAGCTCATCAAGTCATCCCCAGCCCACAGCCTTCATTTGCTTTCTGTTGCCCTTAGTTAGGCAAAGAACCAGTACGTCTCAGTCCAACCGGGAGCCTTGGACCAACCCCAGGGCAATAAATCTGGCAGAAAATGGCTGTGAATCATCACATGGCTCCAGGAAGGGGTGACAGTGGGGGTGGGGATGGGGTGGAGTGGGGTGATGGACAAGATGAGGGGCTGAACCTTTCTCTCCTCAAATCTTTGCTTAGGTTGCCCCCATTACCCTTATCCACTCTTGCTCATGCAGATGAGCAGGCTATTTCCTGTGAGGTCTGAACGTATCACGTGACATACCCCCAAACAAACCATACTGTGCCTAATTTTCTTCCTCTCACTTTACTAGTATCCTAAACAATTCCTCTAGTAATCTGATCCACAAATGGGAGATCCATGAGGGAAAGAGTTTCCTGCCTTGTTCTCCCTGATGTCTAGCCTAGTGTCTTGAAACTATTTTTGTTGAGTACGATTGAGTGGTTGGCATTCAAAAGTACTTTTGGGCCAGTGAGATGGCTTGGGCATGGAGATGATTGTTACCAAGTTCAATCCTGGGACCCACAAACAGAGAGAAGAGAGCCACTTTCTACTAGTTGTTCTCTGACCACCACACATGCCACTGCGTGTGGATATCCCATACATGCATGGGTACACAAAGTAACCAATGTGAAAATAAAATACACACACACACACACACACACATTCATATGAATGTATAATGTACATGGGCTTTCCCTGGTGAATATATGGTGGTTAGAAGACAATTTTGTAGAGTTCTTTCCTTTTGCCTTTGCCTAAGTTCCAGGGACTAAACTGAAGTCATCAAGTTTGTGTGGCAAGCCCCTTTACCCACTGAGTCATGTCTCTGGGGACCAAAAGTGCTTTTTGATGAGTTATCTAGAACAAGATTAAAGAAATAAAATATTATTATTTTTCTTTGTGAAGAATGCAAAGCAAAACTGTGATGTCTAGTGTGGTAGAGCACTGTAACATGGTGTTTCTTTGCAGCACTTAAGGTACTCAGTCCTAGAAGTCTTTGCTATTTTCCAACTCAGAACTTCTTAGGAACTAGAGTTTTCAGTGCTACAAGGAAGTGGGCACAAGAAGAGACAGGCACAAAGAAATGTTTTGGTGTAGGCCCAATATGGCATCAACTCTTGACTCTTGCACAAATTACTTTACCTCTCTTACAGGACTTTGGCTCTCCCTCTGCAAATGATATCTGCCTGAGCAGTTATGTGGGCTATGGACAGTGGCTGTGAGCATTGAGTGCAGTATCATATATGGCGGGTAGGCTGAGAATGCAATCATATGGACCAGTCTTCTTAGCCGTGACTCGGGGTTCAGTGAGAAAAGTGGGGCGTCTGTGCACGCAGCTGCACATGAAAACAATTGGTGTTCCAATATTCACCCTGTACAGTGGCCCTGTGGGGTGGTTTATAGAGAGAAGAGGATGACACTGATGCTGCAAGCAGAGCCTGAGCTCAGGCAGGCAGGGCCACTGCACCTAGCAGGCCACTCTGCAGGCAGAATGTGCAGACACTTGGACTGCCGTGGTGAGAAGGCAGATAGATGGGTCCTCTTTGCTCCGTCATGGCGTGCATGCTGTGGGAGGTTAGTTGGGAATCACGCAGCGGGAGATATCATATGTGTATACAGAACTTCAAAATGGTTCTCGCTCTTGCTGCATCTCTGGTGACTGTGGCAAAGGAGCAGATCCAATAGTAGCACAGAAGACAAAAGCTAAGATGCTAAGATGATAGAATAGCCATGAGCTACAGATGGCCTCCTCCCCCATGTCAAGCCTTGTGCGAAGTCCTCACTTTGCCTTGGTTTGGGCTCAGTGAGGACTCGGTGAGGGTGAGAGGCCGCGTGCGCACATGGCGAATGCACACCAGCAAAAGGCATTTCTTCTTTCTGGCTTTCGCTCATTTGCTACTGGTTCACTCTTTCGGAATGCTCCTGCCAAAGAAGGAAGGTTTATCATACAGTGTAAGATTTCAACCACAAGGTTCTGAAAAGCCACTCTGAGCTAGGGGAGGGTAACAATTAACCTCGTAAAGAGTACAGATGAAAGTCTTTCCTATCGTTACAATCAAAGACACTTTAGGCTATTCTTGCCCCAGTGGAATAGTTGCTTTTACGGCACGTTTTAAAGTTGTATTTCAAAAACAGCCAGCGTCTTAAAGCACGATGCTGTGCACTCCCCAGGCCTCTACTTACAATGTGTTTTCGCTTTTCTCAATCCTATAACCGAGTTTCTGGCTGTGATGTGAATTGCTACCCTCATGGCCTGCACGCAGGTTTTAGCTGTGACTTTTCTGTGCTTGTCGAAAGATCTCTCCCAGATTTCCCTGCTACTCTGACTTCAGAGTTAATCTTACTATGTTAGCAAATATTGCTACTGTCAGCTCTCCTTTTTCATTCAGGGAAACTGAGTCCTGGGAAGTGGTAAACTACATTCCACCAGGTATTTCTTTAACTATACTCAGAACTTAGCTGCCCTTCAAACTCAACAAAGCAGACCGTTCCTGGATCAATTGCAAGTAGACTAAAGTTTGCTGTGTTGAAGGGAAAATCACCGCAGCTCCCCATCACAAGCCCTCTAAAACCCCCCAATCACTTTAGTCAGGAGGCGAACGGATTCCATTTCACGTGCCTGTTCCAGGTGAGTGGTGGTGGCTGGCTGGGGTGCAATAAAGTCTGTGGTTACCGAGAGAGTCATAGCAGGTGTTCCCCAGCATCCTAGGCAGAGGATGCCACCTAAACTTCCAAGCCTGGCACAGTAGACTCTTCTTGGTCTGGATTGTGTTTACCTGTCCAGAACCATTCATCAGCCTCGACTGCTCACTCCTACCCATGCCGTCTGTCACACCAATGTGACTTTGCATCTACCCAGCTTCTCCAAAATGTCCTTTGCCTCTTGCTTCTCTAATGCTGCCCCATCCTCTAAATATCTCATTGTGGAAGCTGTAATGTGTCACGGTGTGTCCCACAGTATACCCTTTTATCCACATTCTTAGCTTGCAAATGTTCATTGCAATGAGTCATTAGTCTGATACGAGGCCTCTGGCTTCTGTTACCCTATTGATACTGGATCATCACTGGGGTTCCTCTCTGATATCCCATTGTTGCCCTGTGATATGAAGATCCTGTAGTTTTGGATCTGTGTGATTGGCCCCTTCATGTACTCCAGTAGTTCATTGATGGGGTAGATGTTGGGATGGTCCTGAGAGGTGTCTGAGCTGATCAGCCCACCTGCTCTTCTGCTCTCCTGAGTGCTGCAGCTGGTGAGGGACATGGCCATTTCTCCCACTCTCATGACTCAGGGCTAGCTCTCCCCATAGATGAGGGATGAGGGAGGGGAGGAGGGCATCATTCCCAGTGCCACCGCCTAGCAGACAAGACACAGGGGCTCTCCCACACTTATACCCTCAGACAGCTCACCCTCAATCCTCATATTCAGGGCCAGCTTTATTGTGCTGCCCAGGTGAGGTGCAGGGCCTGCTCTCTCAAGTGCTGCTGCTGGTAATGAGCAAGGCCAACTCTCCTGCTCTTGTGACCCCAGAGCCAGGGGTGACCTGTTTCTTAAACATCTAAAACATGGTGACTTATTTCTTTTAAAACAAGGCCCTCTCTCCTACATTGTCATCACTAACCCTGCCAAGTAGGAATCAGTATGGATACACAGTGCTCATCACAGTTTCCACAGATGTTGTTCTAATGGCATGGTCCTAACTCACTGTTTTTTTCTATTTTTGGTCAAGGTGCACTTATCTTAGCTAGGCGCATAGGTTGCATTAGTTAGCATATCTTGTCAGCATCTTTAAACTGGAATACCTCTCTCATCTTTCGTCATGGATTGTCAGACCTTTCTGCAGGGTAATTTTCCACAAGGTCCATGCAATCTTTCCTTGTCATCAGACTCAGACTTAGCCATTCCTTCTGGGGAGGAAACTGTGGAGATGCTGCTGAGTTCTTAGGCATCAAGTCAAGAAGTGCGTGATGGTGACTCACTTATCACTGGAGATGCTTGCTAACCTTGATTGTCTGGGTTGGAGTCTGCCAGATTTCTCCCTAGTAAGAGCTTCATTTCCCCCTTGTATTTGATTACCGTGGAGACTTCTTTAATATTCTATTATCATTCTTTACTGTCAGCTTTAGCACTTATCCATGGTCACATGAATCTAACATCAGTGAGAATCTATTTCTATCATTTCTTTTACATTTACTGGCTGGGATTTTGCCATAAGAAAGCCCCTTTCCTCTCATTTATGGATGTGTGTATTTAATTCTGTGTGGACACATGGGTCTGTTTTGTTCTGACTTGTCGCCACCATTTTTGGTTTTAATATTAACTCTTTACTCTGTCTGAGCTCCTCCCAATGTTCTTCTGAAATATGTTCATCATTCATTTTGTGGGTTTTGACTTTCTGACATAAGTTATCCCAAGGTTCATCTTGCATGTTCCCTGCTCTAATGACCCTTTTAGCATCTTTCATTCCCATAAGAGAAGGGTGATTTTTAGAAACCAAACCAATATTTGCTTGTTAGGTTCATTATTTCTCTAAATTTTAATTCCCAAAAACAAAACTGAAAAGGAGGAGTGTATTTTCTTGCTTGTTTGTTATTGTTCTTTATTTGAGATCATGGTTGACCAGCTCCATTGCTTTGGGCATGAGGCAAGGCAGAACTTCATGGTAGTGGAAACATGACTGAGATGGCTGATTACCTCATGGCATGGGGACACACACACACACACACACACACACACACACACTCCCACACACACAGAGGGTGGAGGGTGTCTGGAGACAAGTCTAATTTTCAAAGTCATGTCCTCCGACTAGGTCCTACCTCCTTTTTTCTGCCACCTCACAATAATATTGTCAAATTATGACCAAATCAATTGAGCTGTCGGTAATTAGGTCTACCAGCTGAGGCCATGACTGCAACACATGAGATTTTTGGAGTTCACTTTTATTCCAAACCATGCCATATGCATATATATACCTGCACATATATGCACATATATGAGTTATATAGAAAAAATTAGTTTTGTAACTATTTTTTTATCAGAGTATGTGTGTATAAAAATCTACTCAGTTCCTACTAATATTTAATTCCTACCCAGCACTTTAGAGTTTCCTCATCTCATGTATATGAATACTTCCTTAGAGTGAGAAATACAGCTTCTTTTATTTTTCATATATTTACTTATTAGTTTGATGTAGACAGTCCTTCTAACATGCCTTTTCTGTCTTCTAAGAGTGTACCTTCAGCCACTTGCTGCTTACTCTATTGACCATTGAGGTACACTATTGGTAAGATCTTTTGAAAATTGGATACCAGTGTCAAGAAGGGGGATGGGAAGTGATAAATACTTTTATTTATTTATTTTTGAGACAAGATCTTATACAATCCAAGGTGTGGCTTTGAATTTCCTATGTAGCTGAATATAACCTTAAAGGGCTGATCCTCTTTACTCCATCTTCTGAGTGCTGGGATTACAGTTGTCCATCACCATACCAGTTTTAAATAATAAGCACTTTATCAACTGAGCTATGTCTCTACTCCTGATAGGAGTGGTCATTATCTTTTATTTCTAGTTCTAGCACCAAACAGTACATGGCCTAGAATAGGAACATCTTGGATGTTGTTTGAAGGAATGAACCAGGAAATAAATGAATGAATGAACAAACTTGTACAATTATGTGGGAAAAAACTGGGGGGCCCGCGGTGGCAGGCCCCAGGCCCACGCAGCAGCGGCCTGGGGCCTGCAAGGTGGAGGCTGCCTGGAGGCTTCCAGGCAGCCTGTCTCACATACCGGAGGAAGGTCCCAGGTTCCATGGGCTGGAAGCTTCGGTGGCGGCAGGCCCAGCAGGCCCCAGTGATACGAGAAAGTCCTTGGTTCCAAAAGGCTTTATTGTCATGGCGGATGGTGGATGGATCTGGATGTACCCCCGAAACTCAGGGCAGGCCTGAGTTAAGTAGGGAGGGAGAAAGGGGAGGTTCTGGGGAGGAATGGTTAATTGGCTCCGCCCTCTGACCTTCATTAGTATGTAAATCTCTAGGGCCTGAGGTCTGTAGTTACACCCTCTACCTGTGCACTTTGGGAGGGGCTGTAATGGCCTACGTGACTGAACAATGTAGGTCTATGGAGATTGGACTGCTTTTTAGGACTCTGAGTTCTGGGGGCGTGGCCGAACTCCTGCCGTTTCTCCCTTGGAGTCTCCGGGTTCTAGGCCCATGCCCAGCCAAGAACCAGGATACCCTTATGCAGTCCCACACAATTAGTTTCCATTATTCAAACTATAGAATGTTATATAGGGATCATAAAATATAAAGATATACTATAGGTTAGCCCAAAATATTGACTGTATTTGTAGTTTCATTTTTTAAAAAAATTAAATAGTTTTGAAAGTTCACATTGGAAAGAGTCTATGAACAGTTGTGTTTGATATGTCATGTGGGCTGAATGGAACTCTGATCTAGAGTCAGTTGGCAGGTGATGTAGTTGGCTTATATGCATAGCACAAGGCACCTGAGGGAATCTTTAACAAGAGAGGTAATGATGACTGAAAGAGCAAAGCACAGCTTGAACTTTTAACTGCTTCATTTTGTGTGATATTGATGATGATGATAGTGTGTGTGGTGTGTGTGTGTGGTGTGTGTGTGTGGTGTGTGTGTGTGTGATGTGTGTGTGTTTGTACTAATACAAAGACAGTGCTCCTGAGAGGCTAGTTTCTGTTTGTCTATGTGCCTTCTTAGTTTCAGTTGGCTGGGTGTTCTACAGTATCCCTTTTCAACAATTACAGTACAACAGTAAAAACAGTTACAGTAATGTGCAGCTTTATGGAGACCATACAGAATGCACGCAGCAAGGAGCAGTGCTTTAGAATGGCTGAGTCTTCTCTAACAGCATGCAGTTTCACGCATACTTAAAAGTGGTCATCATCTCATGACTTTTCCCCAACTCTTACCATGACAGCTACATGTATGATATTGATCAAATAAGTGTCTTATTTGGTTAGTATCTTTTGAGAATAGATTTTGCTGGGTAATCATTTAAATTACTTCCCACTGCCATTTCTCTTGCCCTGTTTTAAAAAATTTTTAATTAAAATTTAATTTTATATCAGTGGGTGTTTCACCGGTATGTGTATATGTGTACTGTGTGTATGCTTGGTGCTCACAGATGCTGAAGGATGATGTAGGTTCCCTCCAGAACTAGAGTTACAGATGGTTGTAAGCCACTATGTGGGATTCTGGGAAATGAATCCAGGTCTCTGGAAAAGCAGTCCACTCTTAACCACTGAGCCAATCTCTACTTCTTTGTCTGTTTTCTGTTGGTAACTTTTTGTCACTGTGATGAAATAGCTGAGCAAACAATTTAAGGGAGGAAGGATTCATTTTGGCTCTTGATCTCCAGAGATTTCAATCAGTGTTCTTTGCTCTGTCCAGCCATTCTGTGCCTTTGGTGGGACCGAACCTCTTGTTAAAAGCATGTGGCTTAAGCTATCTCATAAACAGAGAGTGATTGGCAGATGGGTGGGCGGGGGCAGGACAAGATGTATCCTCCTGGAATTTGGCCCCCAGTGACCTATTTCTTTTTTTCCAGTTCGATCCCACTTATTTTTTGTTTATTGTTGTTCAAGGGAGACAGGGTCTTACTATGTAACCTTGGCTGGCTTGGAACTTGCTACATAACTCAAACTGGCCTCGAATTCACAGAGATCCACCTGCCTCTGCCTCCTAGGTGCTGGGATTAAATGTGTGCATCACCACACCTAGCTAGGTCCCATCTCTCAAAATTTCCAGGACCTCCAAAGTAGTGCTGCCCACTGGGACACATGAGCCTTTTTTTGGGGGTACTTTATATTTAAAGACCTAACACTTGAGTCCATAGCTTTCTTTATAATGAGGGGGGGGGGGTGTATTTGTGTTCTGATCCCAGCAAGCAGGGAGATATTTTTTATTTTCCACAGGGGCTGGGATTGTTGAGAACCCAAGGCTACTGGCCGTGGTTTTTTAAAGGGGGGCATTACCTCCTGTACCATCTGTGTTAGAAATGTTTGTGGTATAGATCCTGGAAGAGTTAAGTTGTAGTGTAGCCAGACACGAGGAGGAGATAAGGGGGTGGGGTGGGTAAGGGGAAAAACAAAAGGTAGAGTATGGACAAAATGATGGCGTTCTGTAGACTCTGGGGGACCTTGACTATGGGCTACTTCCAGACTCAGTGGGACTATCCCAAGTTTAAACCATCATGGATGTCCTTGTGTGTGCCTGCAGCAGACCTGGTTTTATGACAGTCCTTTGCAGCCTGAGACTGTATGTCTCTCAGCTTCAGACTTTGAACCTTCTAGTCTAAGCAGATTTTAGTGTAGTGATTAGTTTCATGCAGACGAAAGGCGAAGGACTGTGCCAGGTATACACACAGTGCTGAGTAGCTGTCAATTATTTATGATTTTGTTCTTGAAAGTGAACAAACTTGTTGGTGTATAAACTGTATTTATGAACAAAGAGCTCATGGTGAAGTTTCCAGCAGGTCTAATAGAAGTAGGTGGTGTTTGCCTTTTCAATGAGTTGAGATGAAGAGGAGTAACTCTAAACATCATAGATAGCTGAGAATTTTACTTTCATAAATCTTTTCACAAAGAAGAAATCTTTTTGATTCTACCAGAAATCAGAAGTGGCACAAACATTCTGCTCTCTCCCAGCACCTCTATTCTCTAGGACTTTGCCAGCATCTGGGGGATTTAGTAAGACATACTCTTTACATCCTCTGTGTTATTTCAGAAACCTGAGGGGTTTGCCAAATTCCCATTTTAGCTAAAAGTAATATACATGTATATTTTATACATATACATATATATGTACACACACACACACACACACACACACACACACACACACACACAATCATTTCCTTAGGCCAAAATCCTGTACGGATGTGAAGCAAAGCAGAAACTGGTTCTTTTCTTGGTGATTGGTCAGTTAGCATAAAGCAGGAGATCTGTAGATAAGACAGTAGGTTGCCTTTATATTTTATAATGCTGTCTTTTAATGAATGAGTAGAGCTTATTATATCTGTGGTAAACATATATTTCTGTGGTAATATATTGAGAAGGTATTATTGGAAGGGAGTAACTTAAAAAGATTCCCTTTAGGCAAAATATTTGGGAGAGACAGAGAAAAAAATTTTTTTTTAATAAAATCAGAGACCATTTTGACATACTGAATTATGACTACTTAGCACAGGGAAGTAATCTCATTCCATCTGTTCGGCTGTGGTAATAATTAAACTTGAAGTCCAGTCTCCTACTTTTTGGGGAGTGGTGGTAAGGGGTGTCTTATAACAGTGACTATAATCCCTAAGAATCAAGTGCTTCTTTAAAAGTATTTATTTTACTCAAAGGAACATATTTAGTGAAATAAGACTATTTTCCTAAAATCATTCCATTCATTGTTAAATTATTTTTCTTTCAGTTTAATGACATTATGCGGGATTTGACTCAATTTTTGAAACTCTATGGAGGTAGAGAGGAAAATGATGCTAAGTACATTTTGACGGTAGCTACAGCAGCTTTGGAAATCTGGCCATCAATAGATACTGTGAAGGTTTCAAGAACTGAAGCAAACAGCACTGGAGTCTGGGGACTGTTAAGTTCATGATAGTAACCATTGGCTCATGATTAGTACGGAAATGTGCACTGTTGGAGTTAGACATTGGTTGGTAGTTTGGGAACTTTCTGTCTGCCTGCCTGGGTCTGCCACTTGCTGCTAGGCAGGCGCTTTTATTTTTTGTGGCTGATCAGAGAAAAGGCACTTGCTGTGTAGAAGAGCTCTGGATGATCAGACTGGGCTGGGGGTGTATGGAGAAAGCCATTTCTCTCTGCTGTCTACAGCATGAGACAGGACCCATGTTTAGAGATGGAAAGGCATTGAGAATATGAACATCTGACATGAAGGTACCACCGCTGGGTATGTCCGTCAGCCAATAGATACTATGGAATGTCTGCTAAAATCCTTAAAATAAATAACTTTTTTATTTAATGTTTTGCCTGCATGCCTGCATACTGTATGTGTGCCTGATGTCCAAGGAGACCAGAACTGGATATCTTGTAACAGCCAGTAACATATGGTAGAGAGCTGGAAAACCTAAGCCAGTTCTTGTGTAAGTTCCTGTGTTCCTTAACAGCTGGGCCATTTCTCTAGCACCACGATCAGTAACTTTGAAGGCACTCACAGATTCCCAAGCCTTTCGGTGACTATATAGGTTATCATAGTCATCATGGTACCCCAGAGAGGGATGTACAGACCCCGAGACAGAGGGATGCACAGACTCCTAGACCCCTTTTCAGGGGAAGATGGTGGCAGCTCCCTTGAAGAGGTACTTTCAGGACTTTTGGGCTCTACTCAAGTTGCTGCTGGTTCGACTTTGAAACTACAAGCAGAAATGAAAGGTTGTGTCTCCACTGAGCTTAGATGCTTGTTGGTTGGGGACAGCACCAATAGTGAAGACAGCCTCTGGCCAGTACTTATTTATAAACTCACCCAGAACGTTCAGTTATCTCCTAGACTAAGGAACCAGGGGAGGAGGAGAAATCTCATGAACTCCTGCTAGGGGTCATCTGATCTCCATGCTGACAGTGCTGGGTGATCCTAGCCAGTCCCTGTGTAGCCCCAGAGAGCTCCAGAAGTACAGCGCTTTGTTCTTTAATCAAGATGAGGAAAAGTGCCCATGGGGTGGGAGAAATTATCAGGCAAATGCATGAAGAATGGTTGCCAGAGATTAACATGGTGTTTAGCACAATGGTTATCTTTTTACCTGAATTAATTATATGAGACTCTTAACATGTTGACACAGGGAGCCAAACATCTGGGTTTTATGGATGGTGGTGTTTATTCAACTGTTTGCTCTCCGTGCTTTCCAAGTAAGTTGCAATCATCAGGTCCCATTCATTGGTAACTTAGGCGGAGACCACCTATCCCCAACTATGTTTAGTGCTCATGCGGGAGGGTATCCTATTCTGAGAAATCCTCTTGAACTCTCCTCAGAATGATACTGAATAGGATGAAAGGGGTATAGGAGTCAGCTAGACAGTCATTAATTCTAGTTTTGTTGATGATTGTTCTATAATACTGATTGACACTAACCCACTTGGCCTGGCCTCCTTCACTGGGCTATTAATGGTTGTGGTAGTATATGTACATGTATCTGTCAAGTTTTGATGCCCAGCCCAGCTCTCAGAACTGCACAAAGAATGAGACAAAATGGCATAGCAAAGGCATAGAAACTGTGAATGTTTTTACAAATTATTGTTCCAAAAATATTAATATTTGTGTGTTCCAGCTATTGGCTTAGCTGATTATTTAATGGTAAATAAGATACTTTTCTATTTAGTAGAAACCTAGTCTGGGGGACATTCTCTTTTTTCAGATTTATTTTTACTTTTGTTTATGTGTGTGTGTGTGTTTGTGTGAGTATAAGTCACACATGCACAGGTATCTGCAGAAGCCAGAAGAGGGTACTGGATCCTTTGGAGCTGGAGTTATAGGTAGCTATGAGCCTCCACCATGGGGACTAGATACCAAACTCAACACTTTTGGAAGAGCAACAAGTGCTCCTTAGCACTGAGTCACCTCTACAGCCCCATAAGCAACAGTTTTTTAGTATTATGGGACTAATATTCTGATTAGAGCAATCTCAGGTGTCAAGGTAAGCACGCTTAGTGGTGAGTCGGCATGTCTAGGAGAGTCTTTTGTTTTCAAATAAGGAGTCAAAGAGGCCTGGTTGGGTAGTTGTGGTGCCTGAAGGAGAGCCTTGAAAAGATGAGTTTACCACAGATGTAGGGCTTTCCCAGCTTTCACAAGGTCCTGAGGTTCTTGGGAAGAGAGTAAAACTCCAGTCAAGTATGTAGGCTTGCTGCGTTTTTTGGCTGGAGGACACTGATAGACCATGTGGGAACAAGCCCAGCGCAGCTGACGGCACCTTCAGAGTGTGAGAAACAGGCTTCCTCTGGCTGTTGGCTCTGCACTTATCATCAGTTTAAATCAAGGGCCTGTTTTGTCCCAGGTGGTTGGACTGAAGCCCTATTGGCCTCGAGGGAAGCACTTGCTTAAGCAGATACACTCTTGTTTGTGTAGGCACAACCTCTCAGGGATCTGTTTTAATTTTTTCCTTAATTTGGAAGAATTTAAATCTGCAAAGCAGAGAGAACAGAGGGATAGCCCCCATCAAGTCCAGCTCTTGAGCGTAGGCAGTGATGAGAGTCTGACCACAGTTGGTCCATCCATCAATTCCAGCCCATCATGTCACTTCGCCACTGCATCTCTCGTCATGCATCGCTTAAAGGAACAGTTTTGTACACAGTCACATTCACATCTGAAAACTCAGGATTGAAGAAATATTTTTTTTTTGCCCCTTTCTCCAATACCCCACTGCTCTATGAAAATTGCAAACATACAGCAAAATCAAAAGGATTTGAAAATGAATGGCTCCCAACATTGACAAGATCTCTCCTGCTCTCCCCGTCCTTCATCTATTGTATCTTTCATTCCATCAATCTGTCCTTTCATGGACTTGCAAGTAAATCACAGAGATCAGTAAATCTTTCCTCTGAGTAGTTCAGCATTAATTTCAAAACCTAGATCGCAACAGCTGCTTGCTTCTCTCTTTTGAAGTGTGTATACCCTCAGGCATGTTTGTTGAATTTTGACTAATTCAGGTGCCTAACTTCAGTTCCTATCTAGATTAAAGCCACTGCCAGCGCCCTCTTGATGATCACATTCATCCCCAAGAGAGTGCCTCAGTATTGCCTGTGCACCTTCCTTTCTCTCCCTGGGGTAATTACTGATTTGATTTATCTGATTTGTTTTTTTCCACTGAAGATTAGGTCTGTCTATCTGGCTTGCCTCCTCTCCTTTCAGACTCTCTCTAACTTCATTCACCTCCCTTTTCTTGGTAGCTCGTTGCTACCTCACCCTCTCACCCTGTTGATTATTTTTGATCATCAAAGAATGTCTATCTATACTTAGGTTTTTCTCGCTGCAGGATGGCCTGACTCGATTTCCATTACAAATCACTGTCCTGTGATGAGCATGACTTAGTCAACATTTCTTATGGCCCTCCTCAGTGATTTTTTTTTTTTGAGCTTGTAGTCTACTTGTTGCTTTTGCTGTTTGATATTTTATTTTTAAATATATCTATTCTTTGTTAAATTTATATATATACCATGTATTTTGATCACATTCACCCCCAAGTCCTTCTACACCTCCCAACTTCATGTCCTCTTCGCTTCCTTTTTTTTTTTTAAACAAAACCAAACCAAACCAAACAAACCAAACCAAACCAAACCAAACCAAACCAAACCAAACAAAACAAAACAAAACAAAACAAAACAAACAAAACAAAACAAAAACCCCTAAGCTTCAGAGTCCAACAAGCTTCTCTTTCTCCTTCTTAAGCATGGTATTCTCTATAAACTTTTGTTTTTAATCCCTTTCCTTCTTGGCAACTTCATTCATATTTTATGGCTCCGCTGTCAGTTCAGATGTCTTCCAAACTTATTACTCCTTCAAGTCTTCATGTTCAGCAGCCTGTGGACATCTCTGCTAGGATTTCTTTGCTTTTTCTCCACTTTCATTGGATGCTCTCAATAGACATGGGTGAAAAATCAGGTGTTCTCTGTCCTTAAACCTGGCATGATCTCAAAATCTTTTTACTGGGCACAAACCAGGTAGTAACCTCTGCTAGTTGGGGTATCCTTTGCACCTCTGTATTAGTTACTTTTCTATTGCTGTGGCAAAGCCCTGTGACTAAGTCACCTTATAGAAAAAAAAAAAAAAACAGTTTATTTTGGCTCTTCTTGAGGGATAAGAGTCCATCTTGAAAAACTGTCAATCTTAAAAAAAAAAAAAAAGAGTCCATCTTGTTGGGGAGCCATAGCAACAAGTAGCAGGTGTGGCAGTTAGAGCAGCAGGTTGAGAGCTCACACCCTCAGTGGCAAGCACAAAGAGAGAGAACTGCTGTATATGAGACTTTGAAACCTGAAAGCCTCCACTCACAGTGATGTACGTTCTCTCTAGCATCCCAGAATAATCATCTTCTCCTCCTCCTTTTCCAATGGCTCACTGAGTCCAGTTATTGCTGTCTGTATCTGCATAGGTAAAGGGCCATCCATTGGAACATGGACAACCTAAAAGCAGCTATACCCCTGAAGAGACCCACTCTCTCTTCCCCAGTAGGTATCAATTACCAATAACTCCTTAGCTGGGCGTGGGGCCTTGGTGAGTCCCTCCTTTATGCTGGAATGTTGATGGGCTTAGTGTTGTGCAGATCTTGTCTATGAACCACAGCTTCTGTGATTTCGTGCATTAGATAGCCACATGCTTCACAGACTACCTCTCCATCCTCTTTCCCCTCTTTCTGTCTCTCCCCTCTTTTGTGATATTCCTTGAGCATGATGGTAGTGGTAGTTGTGGGGTGACTTAGATATCTCTTTTAGGGCTAAGCACTCAGTAGCCACATATATTCAGCACTTTGACCAGTTATGAGTCTCTTTGTTAACTGCTGTACATTTCAAAATGGAGCTTCTGTGACCAAGGTTGAGAGCATGAATCTATTTGTATGAAAATAAACATTTAGAAGGCAGCTTGGTGACCTGTACAACAGTAGTAGGCTTCTTTCTAGGCCTTAGAACTTCCCTATGGAAGCCATGGGCTTTGATCATTTTACACTAGTAAGCACTAATTCTTTTCTATAGAACAGGCCTTGTATCCAATCAGAAGGCAGTTTGTTATCTCTCTAACAGTCATGCCAGTATTTTGCTAGTGGGCACATCTTGATTGGCTGGTTGCTGTTATAGTATTTACTGCTATGTAAGACTATTGAATATTGAAGTCTTTTCTGCCCTAGCAGACTACATAACACCTCCCAGCATTATCAAAACTAGCCAGCAGGGAGAAGTTTTCAGGTCAGCTGTACGTTGCTTTTTCTAGGTTCTGCAACCAAAATGTGTCTTCAGCAATAGGATCTTATCATGGATGTCAACCGAGAGCAATGGCAGTAGTTTGTACTGTGTTGGGAGCCTTTGAGACCCCAACTGCCTTTGACCAATAACTCAAAGGGAGGTATCCTATGCCTGGCATTAGGGTTTTTAATAACTCATGTATGCTGGGATCAGCATAATCCACCCACACAGGATATCTCTGTTTAAATGCCATCTCTCCAGCCCAGATATTGAAAACTTTAAAAATGCTTACTAAGGGCTGCTGAAATTTCTCAGGAGATACTAATGACATGGGTTCAATCTACAGCAATCACATGGCAGAAAAAGGGAACCAACTCCTGAAAGTTATCCTCTGGTAACTTTTCGATATTCAGTCTCCTATTAATATATCTTGTCACTCTGTCCTATACTCCTGGTCCCTTTCTTCCATCAAAGACTTGTCCTTCTATTGAAAATTGTTGTTAAAAGTTTTCATTAAGGTAGTCTTTAAGGTTATGTATTTTCCAACATACACAAAGGTTCTGATGTGCTTTTTGTTACCCAGGACATGGTCCCCTGAAGGCTTAAGCACCACTAAAATGTTCCAGTTTGTAACTCCTGATCCTTCACTGTCATGTGGATGGAGTATTCACCAGAGTTATTTGCAAGGTGAGAATAGAGAGTAGGAGGAGTATTGTCTAAAGATTGCCATGAGGCATATTATATATGTTCAAAAGTTGTCTTCTTTTCTGTTGAATGCTCAGCCATAAATGAGACATCTATATCACCTCCTCCAAAGCTAAGGGAGCACTATGGAAGAGGGAGAAGAAGAATGTAAGAGGTAGAGACAGTCGAGCACCGTCTTCCAGGCATGGTGCAATGGATGCACTCTTGAACTCAAAGCAATTGTGATATGTTGTTTTAAAATGAAATCTCAAATGTTTGATTTACCAAATGGAGACTTGGGAGCCAGATGCTTCAGTGAAAGCCTGCTAAATTAGAGAGGCAGAGAAAGGAGCCAGCAGATCTCCCTACGCCACTGATGTCTCAGAAGGAAAAAAACCTCTTTTCCTTCCTCATGCTGTCTTAAGTACCCTTCAAGTCAAAGATCCTCCTTTCTCTTTCCTGAGATTTTTTATGTTCACTCCCTGTCAAATGGTTGCTTGCTCTGCCTCTTGATTTCATTTAGCTCTTGTTTATAGAAAGCTCTTGGGTTAAATGTGTGTGTTAGGGCTGAGCTGTACCACAAAAAGAAACAGTTTTTTCCAGTTTACAGTCTTGGGTTCACAATGTGATCAAATATCTGGCAACAGTGATACCTGCACAAGACCCACACAAGACTGGGCCTGTCAATGTTCTATCATGGAGAAAGGAGAAGCTCTTGGAATCCTACCCTTCCCTGAGGATCTATAGACAGTTAATTGTTTTTTGAGAAAGAGAGGGACATTTTCTTCAGTGGTGTAACTGTTGGTAAAATGCTTCTGTAAATAGCCATTCAGTCTTGTTTCTGTAAGCAACCCTAATGAAACACACACACACACACACACACACACACACACACACACACACACACAGAAGGGGACTAATTGGGATGAAGAAGGGAATTTAGTTGGAGTGAAAAGGGGACAGAGTAGGTTAGTGGGGTTGAAGATGGTCAAACACATTATTTATATATATATTTTCATAATAAACACATTATAATACATGATTAATATATGCTAATAAAAATGTAAGAAGTATCTGTTTTGGAGTCTATAAAACCATTTCACTTGACCCTTGTCTTTGGGTCCTTATATAAAGATAAAAGAAGTTAGTAGATATCTATTTATAAACTGCTGCTGATGAGATTGATTGACATGCTCTTTGGGAAGTGTTGGCTCTGTCAGTAGGCCTGGATTTCTGGAAATGTAAAGAGAGAAAACTTTCTGTTCCAGAGACATGGATCCTCATCTGAAGATCCTGCCTTTAGTATCTCAGTTTCTGTTCCCCAGCTACCCTAGAATCATCTGAAGCTATCGTATAGAGCGGCAACTGTCATGGCTTGAGGATTGGAAATCCTTGTATCCACCACACTGGGAATACATTTCCTGCAGCAAGTGTTGGGTCTCCTCCCCCTCCCTCCTCCCTCGGCAGCTGTGATAGCTCCCCCACCCCCCATCCCTCGGCAGCTGTGATAGCTCATGAGCTTCCGTCTACTGGGAAAAAGGAAAAACAGGCTGCAAATCCTTTAAGAGCTTGAACTTTGAGTTCTAAATTGGATAGAAAGTGGAAGCCAGTTACGTGGGAGGTGACACAGGGCTGAGAGGGAGGCTTTGCTGGCCAGCTGTGTGACCCCAGGCTGGGACGCAATGTCTTTGAGTTTCAGCATCTACATCTGCATGGTGAAGCGAGAGGCTGGCTGATCTCCAGGGTCCTCCATGATCCAGCCGGTCTGTATTCTTTTCTGTAACTGTGATTACTTTAATGACAGTCTCCTGTTTACAAAGTAAAGGAAGTCCCAGAGTTTTCAAGAGCATTTGGAATTGTATCTACTTGTTGGTATGTGCTGGGATATTTTCTGTGTCAGTGGAAGACTGAAGATAATGAAGGGAACTTGGATGGATAGGTCAAAGACTTGCCTGTGAACTGACTGCCCTATGGGCTATCTGAGAAGCCAGGTACAGAGTTAGTAGCTACAAACATATCCCTTACTAATCCATATGGCATATGGCTGTACTTAAGAGCAGTTTGGCTACATCACCTTCTAGCCATATGAACTTGAGTAAGATGGCATCTCCTAAGCCTCAGTTTCCATGTTTGCTAAATGGGGATTAAAAAGAAACGCATCCCTCATAGTATGAAGATTACTTGGGAAAAAAACTGTTTGCTGTGGTGCATAATAAATGCACTACACATGAAGCCTATTAAAGTTAGAGTCTTGTCAGCCATGTTAGAACCATGAAAATTAATGAAAGAAACAATTACACAAAGCATCATAGGAGATAAAGGGTACCGAAAGAACACTTGTCCAGTCGGTTAAGAATGATTGACTTTTATTTTGTTTAATTTTTTTATTTTCTGAGTGCTACATTTAGATTTCCACTTTTCTCTCCTCACTTCTTCTCTTCCTGTGTTTTCCCCTCTAAAGTTTATGACATCTTGTTTTATAATTATTGTTACATGTTTAGGCAAGTATCCCCCCCCAACTACTGAACCCATTAAATATGATTTTTATGTCTATGTGCATTGGATACCCTCTCAGAGGGGTTGTCCATGGAGAAGATTGATTTTTCCCCTTCTCAGTAGCCACTGACTGCCTGTAGCTCTTCATCTGGGGATGGGGTGGGGCTTGTGTAATTTCCCCTATCTGGATTGGGTAATGGTGTCATTATGTAAGTCTTGTTTAGTCTCTCATACTATTTAGATTTTATGGGCACAGAATCGCTTGTCATGTCTAGAAGACATTCTAGCAGCAGGCGTTTTGGTCCTCTGGCTCTCATAATCTTTCTGTTCCTTCTTTTGCAATGTGTCCTCAGCCAGGTGTGGAGATTTGTTACCCCCTCCACCCCCAAGATAATAGTGCCACTACTATACTATTGTGGGTATTTGGCTGAGCCAGTTATATTGTGGAGTATAGGCTATATTATATATTTCACGATAACTAGTAGAGGAGATTTTGAATGTACTTAGTACAAAGAAATGTTTGAGGTGATAGACATTTCTGTTAGTTTGATTTGATCACCGTATATCGTATACATGTACTGAAATAGTCTGTAACCCACAAAAGATGTATACTTGTTATATCAATGAAAAATAGAAAATATTAGGTGATGAGAAATTAAGATGTCCAGATGAAAAAGAGGATCATGGCACTATTTAGTGTCGGAGCAGGAGTGTCAGTGTTAGTGACAGTGTCCAGTGGGCTCATCAATAACCCTGAGGAGAACTGGGGTGGATGACTTAGTAAGACAGTCCTGTGGGTAAAAGGTACTTACTGAGAAAGCCTGGCCACCTGAGTTTGATCCCTGGAACCCCATCAACACAGGAGGGAAGAGATTCTTTAAGTTGTTCATTGACCTTCACACACATGCTGTGGCTCCCTTCTTCCCCAAACCATATGGTGGCATCTAGGATGGACCTTCAAGAGGGAAGCATTTTGTATAGGTGGAGGTACAGGAGAAGAGCAAATGCAGGGAGTGATACAGGCTCATCAAGTGGAAGCTCAAAGCTATAGGTTGAGATAAACTGTGGGAGACCTTCATTTTCATGTCTTAATTTTTCTGATTATGCCACATGAAGGCATTTTAGAGGACTCAAGATACAAACTGAAAATTAGAAAACAACATTTTGTTTCTTGATACAGATTTAATGTAGCTCAGACTGTCCATGAGCTTACTTTGTAGATGACGGTGGCCTTGGACTCACCTTCCTCCTTTTACTTCCCAAGTGCTGAGAACATGGGCATGAACCATCAGTCATGGTTTACAAATGTTTGTAAGCATCTGTATCTGTCCAGCCACATTTGTCATAAACACTGAGCACCTATGTGCTGTCGGCTCCTTTGAACCTTCAGATTCTGGACCTGTGTTTCCCAGTATGAAAGCTGCTATCACATGGGGCTGCTGAGCACTGAGATATGCTATAAATGTACAATAAGTGTTGGATTTTGAAGAGTATAAAATAAAATAGCACAATAATTTTTATACTGATGGTTTGTTGAAATGAAGGATTTTGGGAAAAGTTGAGTAAGTAAAGCTTACTTGCTTCTTTATACCATTTTAATGTGACCAGCAGACTTAAGGTGACATATGTGGTTTGTATTTTATTTCTATTGAATGACGTTATTCAAGGGAACCATTCTACCTCCTGTCATTCATTGTAGGGTAAGCTGAGTCACAGATGGCTTGAGTCGGATGCATGTTGGGGGAGTGCCTTATGATAGGACCTGTATTGTATCCACAGCTGGGTTGTGTCCACTATTCTGAGCTGCAATATTGTTATCTGCGTATGAGTCACTGGGTTGGATATTTTTCATACCCCTTCTCAGTTTTAAAGTTCTCTAGTTTGGAGCCAGTGTTCAGAGTTGGCTATTATTAATTTTCTTGTGACTTTCGTCAACTCTCTACTACAGCCTCTCCCAGGTGTCCGAGTAAGCTAGGATTGTTTCTTTTTCTCTCTCAAGTGGAAAGACTTTAGAGAGTTCTGCTGAATTAAGTCCCCCTTTGCCTCTTCGTTTTACACTCTGCTGTTTGCTCCATCTGGGCTTTTGTGAGTAGGCACTAGAGCAAGGTGGCCAAGGCAGCTGTTCAATGACACAAGTGCCCCACCTAGAAGAGCTTTCGGGAATTTGGTTCATGGTCATCAAAGCTACTTTCAAATGTCCCAGGAATGGTGATCTACAAATGTGCTAAGATGCCACAAAAACAAGAATCTAAATCTTTTGTATATTTAGGCTGTAGGTGGAGCACATGGGTCATTTTTCTTTTCCTGGTGACTTGTAAATAGATATTTTTTCAAGTACATGTATATCTTTAGTGTCTGTCTGTCTGTCTGTCTGTGTGTGAATGTGGGCACTCTTGGAGGCCAGAAAAGGGTAAGATCTCTTGGAGTTAGAAGTGATTGTGAACTGCCTGACATGCATAGGGGGAACTGAGCTTGGGTCTTCTTCACAAGCAGTAAGTGTTCTTAATAACTACACCATTTCTTCTGCCCTGAACATGTTTTTCTTTTAGCAGTTTTTCCTCCTATATAGTACCCTTCTTCTGTTTCCTATTCAACTATTACTTGAATTTATCAGGTACTAGGCTAGCTTCCAGGATAGAGACCTCAGACTTAGTCTTTACCCTAAGGGGCAGGTAGATGGACAAAGACATGGATCTCAGAGTCTTGAGAGGTCTCAGACAATGTTATGCTACAGGCAGAGGAAGGAGATGAACACTTTGAGCAAATTTGGACCATGAAACATTTATTTTTCACTTAAAAATTTAAAAGTGTAATACATGAGTACTACATTTACAGTATTTCCCCCTCTCTCTCCTCCTTGACTCTTCCCACTTTGCCCTGTATCCCTCTCAGATTTATGGCTACGTATATTACTATTGTGACATACATACTCTGCTGAATCTATTTATTGTTGTTTGTATGTACATGTGTTTAGGGTTGACCAGTTGAGATTGGACAAGCTCTTAAGTAGCTCAACCATAGAGAAGACTGATTCTCTCTCAGCCGCCACTAATTACCTATAGCTCCTCATCTAGTGGTGAGACCTTGTGAAATTTCCCTTATCCAAGTTGGTATGTTAACTGGTGGTATGCAGGTCATGTTTAAGAAACTATGTGAAGATTTAATGGTTTTCCTGTCATACATAGAAGATCCTACCTTTTGAGAGATATGCCGATTCTCTGGCCTTTACAACCTTTCTCTTACCTTACAATGTTCCTTGAGTCTGGTGTAGGATTATGTTGTAGATGTATTAACTGGGGATGTGTACTCCATAGCCATTTCCCCCTGAATTTTGACAAGTTGTGGATTTCTAAAATTGTTTTTTGATTTATTTTATGTGTATGAATGTATGTATATATTTCATGTGTATGTCTGGTCCTAGCAGAGACCCAGGTTCCCTGGGACTGTAGTTATTGATAGATATAAGCCAGCATGTGAGTGCTGGGGATCAAACCTGGCTCTCTGCAAGAACAAGTGCTCTTAACTGTTAAGTCATCTCTCCACCCCCAGTTATATTTTTTTTGTAATTGTCTCTGCTAGAAAAAGAAGCTTCTTTGATAAAAGGTGAGAGTTACATTTGTCTGTGGGTATACAAATAAGTATTTAGAATGTAGTTGGGAGTTATACTGGTTTAGGAAATTGGCAATAGTGAATTCTCCTTTAGGGTTCATGACCTCATCACCCACAAGAAGTGGGCTAGGTTTGCAAACCTTGTAAAATTCCAGGTATGAATTCCTTCTTGTTGAGTGGGTCTTAAGTCCAATTAGACAGCTGTTGGTTACATGTAAGCTGTAAGTGCCACTATTGCAAATTTTGGGATATCTTGCCAAAATGAAATATTTTGGAGCAAAAGTTTTTGGTATTTTAAAGTAAGATGAATGTTCAGTTAACTCATAAGTCTGGTAAATAAAACCTGTTTAATAAATGTATGTATAAATACAAATTTCCTTTAATGGAACTTCGATCTGTCTGGAAGCTTATTGCCACATTGAAATTCACTTTAAGATACAGACCACATTGTAGAATTTTGCCATTAAATTTATTTTTCTTTTGGAATAAGTGGTTATAATATACTGCATTTAAGAGAAGTTGCAACAGTCCACAAGGAACATTTCACTGGTTTAAGAGGCAGGGACTCTGAAGTAAGATTCCTCTGCCTGTAGAGTTCATTATACTGAAAATGCCTGACTCAAGCTAGGTTTAGTAAGATCTTGACTTTTCTCTCAAGAGTGTGTGAGTGAAATGGATGTGCAGTGGTGTTTTTGTTAAGTTGAACTTCCTGGCTTTTGGTTTGAGGTTTGTAGGAATCCTAAAATGTCTGGCTTAAAGTGAGAACTCAGATGATTGGATTGATTATGAACACAGGAATGAAAAGCAAATCTTTTATATACAATGGGAGACATTTATTTTTCAAACACCAGTTTCTCTCTAGAGCAAACTCATCTATGCAATGGCCATTAACTATTTTATAAATGTCATAAGATACAATCAATATTATACATTAAATGCTAACAATCTGTGCTTAAAAACAGTTCTGTTGATCATTTAATGCCATAAAGTATATAGGGTCTGTGGAAGATCTCCTTGTAAACAGAAATACAGCGACCTCCTCATGCTGGTTTTTCTCTGCTTTTCAGTTACTTTACAGTTAAATGCAGTATGTCCATGTTAAATGGAAGATTCTAGAAGTCATTCATAAGTTTAAAATTACATGCCATTCTGAGCAGTGAGATGAAATCTATTGCCAGTTTACTAATCATCACTTTATACAGTATGTCCACCCTGTCTCTGCTGCGTATCCTCCAATGTTTAGTTATGTGTTCATCTATCAGATTCACTTGTGGCATTGAAAAAATTATACTTGGTAACCCTTATATTACCTAATAATAGTCCCAAAGTATAAGAGCATCTGTTTACACCAAAAGGAGCCAATAAGGTACTTCCTCAAGTGTAAAGGTGAGCTCTCAACATAATGAAAAAAAAAAAAGTCATATGCTCAGGTCACTAAGATCTATACTCAGTTATTGCTAACCTCTTTCTAACCCCTGTCTGTGCCTGATTTACAAATTAAACTTAGACCTGGGTAAGTATGGATCACATAAATATAGTACAAATCGGGTTCAGCATTGTCTCTGGCTTCAGGCATCTGGCGGTGGTTTTGGAAGGTATCCATAAACCGGGAGACTATATATCAAATATTTACCATGAGTCAAAGCTTTTTATGATAAAAATGAACAGCAATCAAGACAGCATCTTAAGGCCTTTTCTATTTATAGCCTTACAAATAAAATCAAAATGAACAGGAATGTTATGTAAAAGCACTTGCTATTCACGTATGATTAGAGAGGATGCACAGAGTAGTGGAGGCAGCAATGCGTCTGTAAGCTGTTGAGTCAACAGCAGGAGCAGCTATACTGCCATTGCCTTGGGACACAGCCTACTTACCTTTTAACTCTTAAAAAGAAAGCAGTGGACTACTCACTCTCTAGGACAAAGTTACAGAAAACTCTTAGAGTTACAGAAAATTATGTAGCTCAGAATTCCATATATCCTTTCTTATGTACTCTTTTTTCTCTTTATTAACATTTTGTATTAGCATTGTAGTATGATAATTAAACAAATCAATTTGATATAAACAAAAATGATTATCTTGTTAAATCTTACTAAATATTAATATTTAAGGTCAAATATCTAAATAACAATGAAATATTATTAAATATTTTAATCAAACACAAGCATATTTATATTTAATAAATAGTAATTAAATATATAGTTAATAAACATTAAATATATAATGTATATATGCATATATATCATTTACTGGTACTTGAAATTGAACCTAGGATCTCTTGCATGCTAATCAGGTTTACCATCACTGTCTGTGTACCCCAGCTGTCATTATTTTATATTAGGGTTATTTTTTGCCAAGTGTGTTGGGATCACACACGTGTAATACGGACACCTAGGTAGAGGCAGGAGGATGCTTAACTTTGTAAGAGACCAGCCAGGGCTACAAAGCAAGACTCTACCTCAAATCTAATTGACCAACCAATCAAAGCAAGTGCTTTCTGCATTATTACTTCTGGTTTTGGTTCTGGCATTTAAGATAGACTCTTACTATATAGCCCAGGCTGACCCCCACATGTGTGATTCTTCTGCCTCTACTTCCTGAGTGCTGGCATCACACCCTGTGCTTAGTTCTGCTGATTTTTACAACTGTCTAGATCTCATATGTTCTCATTTGTTTTCTGTTGCTGTGATAAAACACTCTGACCAAAAGTGAATTAGAGAGGAAGGAGCTTACTTGGCTCACATTCCAGGCCACAGTCCATCCGTGAGGGAAGCTGGGGCAGGAACTCGAGAAGAACCTATGGAGGAATGATTCCTACTGGCTTGCTCATTGGTTCAGCTAATTTTTAAAAAAAAAAATATAGCCCAGCCCTATGTACTTAGGGATGGTGTTACATACAGTGGGCTAGGCCCTCCCTCCCAAGTCAATCATCAATCAAGACAATGTCTCACAGACATGCCCACAAACTTGATTTGAGGCAATCCTTCAAAGAGGCTCCCTTTTCCCAGGTGACTCTGAGTTGTATCTACTTGACCTGGTGCAGACCCATGCAGGCCCTGTGCATGCTGCCTCTGTCTCTGCGAGTTCATATGAGCTTTGATCATGTTGACTTAGAGGGCCTTGTTCTTCTGGTATCTTCCATTCCCTCTGGTTCTTACACTCTTTCTGTTTCCTCTTCCTCCGGGTTTCCTGAGGGGAGGGATTTGATGGAGACATCACATTTAGGCCTGCATGTTCCAAGGTCTCTTACTCTACTTGTAATGTCTGCCTGTGAGTCTCTGTGTTTCTTCCTATCTGTTGTAGGAGAAAGCTTCTGTGCCAATGACTCAGCAAGGCCTTGATCTGCTTCCCTGCCTGGAGTCTAGATATACTACACTTTATCTGTTCACCTACTACCTTTAGTTAATTGCTGTTAAAGTATACACGTCAATTTTTCAATTGGGTAAACTCTCAGGAGGGTGATTATTATTTAGTAAGACCCTATGTAGCTTTGAAAGAAAACTGAGTAGACAAGTGCTAGGGGTTTAGTTCAGTCATGAGGCAGCATAGGGCTCTATCTAGAGCAGTGCAAAACAAACTAGTAGTAAGACAGCCTGCTCTTCTAGCTGTGTTTTAAAAAACATTTATCTGTCCATCCATCCGTCTGTCTGCCATCTTTACTTTTAGTGAGACAGAGTCCCTCCATGTAGCTCAGGTGGGTTCCAGGTTTGAGTTCTTCCCCTTGTGCATCTTGAGTACAGGCATACACTATACCACTTTTGCATCTTTATCAGCAAAGAATGAGAGTTTCTACTCTCCTGAATCCTCAAGGATGGAAATGGTTTACATTGAGCTGCCACGAACTCCTGGTCTCTCTCCTCTTTGATCCCACTTCCCATGTGCTATCCCAGGGTGTCGTCTTTTGATTTCTATAATTAAAATATGAAAATAAGCTGTGTGTGGTGGCACATACCTGTGATCTCTGCTCTTGGGAGGCTAAAGCAAGATTCTGAGTTTGAGGTCATTCAGGGCTATATAATGAGACTTAGTTTTTTTAAAAAGTTAAAAATGTTAGTTATTTCTTGGTAGGGCTAAATTTGAAATCATTGAGAATTTTGTCTTGAGATATTGTATCTGATGCCTTGCTAGCTCAGAGGCTTTGCCTGTGCATATGCAAATAAATTATACACTACTTACTTAGTTTTTGGAAGCTACAACAGCTGCCCTTTTCCCATTTGTAAGTGGAGAGTTTTATTTTTTAATATGTATGTAAAATGGGAAAGGCTCACTATAAATTACAGCTTAAACAGTATTCATTTACAATTCTTTTAATTTTTACACAAAGTCTTTTAATCGATCAATATTTCCCAAGTGCTAACTATGTGCTAGTCAGGCTATTGGATATCAGGGATGTAGCAGTGAGTTAGCTAAAGGTCCTGAACTTAATAGACGAGTCGAGCAATGAACAAATGAAGGTTGATGAGAGGAAGTGGATGGGCACTTGGAGGAAGGTGGAGGGTGGTAATGAACCTATGATAACTAGGGCATGGTTTTCTGAGGATGTAGTAATTGAGATGAGACTAGAAAGAATAGTTGAACAGAATTGCTATGTGAAAATTGTTTGCTACAGGTTCTTGGTAGACTCTGAACTGAGGAAGGGACTGGGCTGATAGCTCAGTGTGAGCAATTGTGCTTGCTGTGCAAATCGAAGAAACTGAGTTTGAATCCCCAATACCCATGTGAAGTTGGGAATGGCTGCTCATGCTTGTCATTCCAGGTTGGGGACACAGAGAAAAATGATGGCATATCTGACTTCTACTCTGGCCTCTGTATATGCATGCATGTGTGTGTGTTTACCCATACACATGTGCATATGCCATGTGGACACATAAATAAAATGAAAGAAATCAGGTGGTTTTAGGCTGCATGATTTACTTGTGTGCAGTGGTAATAATACTCTGAACTGACCCAGGGACCCAGTTAGAAATCATACATACCAGTTTGGCCCAGAGCAGAGTCTTGGAGCACATCTATTGGAAAGAATAGGATCTTGTCAGGAGATGGAGAATGGGAAGAGAGGAAGTCATGCCTTTTGCAATGGAGGTCAGCAAACAGTAGTGTGGCTGAAAGGGAGTAAGGCCTTGAGAGAGAGAGAGAGAGAGAGAGAGAGAGAGAGAGAGAGAGAGAGAGAGAGAGAGAGAGAAGGGTCTGGAGGGCCAAGGAAAGCATGTGTAAACTTCAGGACAGTTTCTGAAAGAAAAGTAGAAAAAGGAGAAGTTATACTTAGGGAAGCAGGAAGGCTTAGCAGTGTAGCCATGAGGGAGGCTCTGTAAGCAGCTGTGGAAAGTGAGGGACTTCTGGAAAGGGAAAGCACATTATCTCACTAAGGGGAATAATGATTCCTCTCATTTCTTTATTTTGTCTTCTGATAAATCAGCTTGGGAGGGCTGATTCCATGGATACCTGGCTAGGTGACTGACAGACCCAACTGGATTGATTTTTTTCCCCCCTTGTATCTATGTTTGTTAATGTCAGATCCTCTAAAACTGGAATTACAGGTAGTTGTGAGCTGCCATGTGGGTACTGGGAATCGAACCCTGGTCCTCTGGAAGAGCAGCTAGTGTTCTTGACAGCCGAGCCATCTTTCCAACTCTCTGGATTGATTCTTAAGGGAGGGAAGAGTCATGTTTAATGTTCTACTTTTTGGAGAAGATCAAATGTTTCCACCAAGTACAGGTACAGCTCCTTCTCTTGACCAGGGATAAGGAGGGACACTTGTGATGTTTTCCTTTCTAGTGTTACAGAGAGGAAGTGGGTCTAGGGTGGAGCTCAGTGACCTCCAGGGTTCTAATCCTCATGTAGTTACCAAACACTCTTCCTCTCCCATTGCAAGAGCTGAAACCCTAACGCCATGAGCTGAAACTGAGGTCCAGTTCCTAAGCTGCTTGCCAGAGGGTATTGGTGTCTGCACTGGGATTTGGGTTGTACCCTAATGTGAAGCTTCCAGGAAGGGGTGCTCACTAAGGAGAAGAGAGATAGCAAACCAGAACCCTTATGTGACATTCCTGGGCTGTGACCAGGACAGGGCCAAGGACATGTCTAGCTTCCGACCAAAGATACCAGTGTAACTCTCCTGTGATGGAGATCTGGAAGCTGCCTGATCGATTTCTACCTCTGGTTTCTCAAAAGGGCAGTTGGGTATGGTGACCCTCAGAAGGGTTGAACATTGAAGCCATTTATTATGGTACAGACTATTTTAAACACTTCCACAGGCAGTGTGACAAGTGACAGTTGAACATCAGCCATGCTTGCGTGTAATTTTATGATCCACACTTTTTGATTCAACAGTTGGGGATGATCTTTTGAGTTTTGACAGGTACATGGTGTAATAGAGGAAAGGACAGATTAAATTCTGAATTTTAATGGCAGCAGCCAGTCTGCATCACATTTGGAGGACATGCGTTTTCAGACGGCATGTATTCCTGTCAAGAAAGTATCTAACCAAACTCCCTATGTATCTTTTGTAGGCGGCATCGCTGTCCACATCTTCCTACGAAGATTTATGATAAGACAGAGAAACCATGTCTTCTCACTGAGTACACCGAGAAATATCCAATCTATGAGTCTTACCTGCCTAGAAATTCTTTCAAGCCCAAGGGGGCCTACCGGAAAGCGTCTGTACCAATGGAAGGCCTTACTACATCCAGGTAAGGGCAAATATTTGCTAGTAATCAAATGGGTGACCGGAAACTAGTAATGCATAGTGTCATCTCAAGGTAACAGCGTACGATGTGGAATGCTACATTAGTGCCTTCAGGCTAATGCACTAGATAGCTCTGAAAGAGACTCTTGTAGTTGTTAGCTTTCTTAACTATTCCCAAACACTCTCTTACTTGATAATTCTTGCTTGTTGAAGTGGGGGTCAGGAGGCTAAATTGGTCTGTCTATTTATAGGTGGTTAAGTTAAATATTAAACTGGAAGGAGAGGGCCTGCTGCTGGAAAAGGAATTTTTGGCTTTGTGCAAGGCTCCATAACAACTTGGGTGGAAAACTAGACTGGCAATAAAGAATGGACCCTTCTGTTGTGGCGCTATGGATTTTGAATTAGAGACCCCACAAATATTCAAGATATGCAAAGAACATATTTAATTTTCAGTTGATCCTGCTATACTCAAGATGATTTCCAAGTTGAGATTGTTAGGATCTAGGGCTGTGTCGACATGGAGCTGTCTTTGTCAGTGTCATTGAGGTCCCTATTGCCAGAGGCTAGGGAAAATGCTTAGTCTGAGGGTTCTGTGATTTTCCATTGGCGGTTTGATTAGTGGCCTCTGATGGTGATGCCTGGCTCAGTGGTCTGTGGCCTTAGGAATATCTTTGAATGCAGTTGGGTGGGACTTCAGGTCAGTCAGTCAGTCTCCAGTAGGATCCTTGTGAACCTTGATGTGCTTGTGGTCTCCCTATTCCTCATCTCCAAAAGACAGGATTTCTGTGCTGTGGAACTAACAGTGTACCCCATTTGTTTCCTCACAGCACTTAGATATCATAGATGCTTGGACAACTTGCTGAATATCCTCTCTAGCTCACCCACTGCATTGTAATTTTGTGTGGTTTTAATAATGATTCCAGCTGGTCCGAGGTGGAGCATGACATCTTTTTCCCAGAACAATGGAAACTTCCTTTCTTGAGATTTTGTTCTTATCTAAAAACCAGGTGCTAGACCCATAGAAGCCGTGTCTAGGTTAAAGCAAAAGTTCATCTAAGGGGAGGAATGAAGCTAAGGGATTTCTGAGCCTGGTAGAAACTACTGGACAGGGACATCTTGAGACTGGCAGGCAGCTGAGGGATTTGTCTGATGCCTAGCAGTTATTGTACATGACTTGGTTTAAGGACAATGGTTCTGGGTCCTGGTACATTTGAACAGTGTAACTTACAGCAGCCTTTTTGAATCTACAGCTTATTAAATGATGTGAACCTTACAGTTTGGGCTTTATTTTGCTAGGAAAACATCATCTCCAGGGCTCTAGAGCTTGCAGCAAAGACTGTGGGCTACTCCTGAACTTTGCTTCTTATTGCAAGAGACTACAGGCCACACCAAGGAGGCATTCTGTGCGCATGCGTGATGCAGTGGTTACCAAGGGATAAACGTAGCATTGGGAGCTGACTTCAGACTTCATTTTCTACTCCCGGGTGCAGCAGTCCTCATCTCTTTACACCCAGTTTTCAAGAAAGGAAGAGAACTTTACTGTGAGATCAAAAGCACCAACTTCAGTAACGTTATGACAGAAATACATTTTCTGTCCCGGGAAGTACAGGAAAAATAATTGAGGCTTGATGATTGCGAGATGCTCTTGTTCATGTCTAAATCTTAGGAGAACAAACATCCATCCATCCTCTGCGGCAGGATCTCTGTCCTTCTGCCCAGCTCTGAGGCCCTCAGATATGGAAGCCCCTCATACTTTCCTCCTTCCTATCATAAAATTAATCTCTGACCTGAACTAAGTTATCTTTGCTCGTGTCATTTGTAACAATAAACCCATCTCCCAGCAGGTGCCCCGCCTCAGCCACAGCCACAGTAACAATAAATCCAGTTTATATCAAGAGGTCCCCAGCTACTGAAAGAATTTCCCGTACTATTAAGGATTACAGAGCTTTAAAAAAGAGAAAGGGGTGGAATCCAGTTACTTATGGGGAAGGAGCAGACCTGGGAGCTGGGGTATACGTCGGTCACAGGGCACTTGCTTATCATCTATAAGGTCCTGTGTTCAAGCCCGGAACCTGAGGTTGGGGTGAAAGCTCATAGGGCATTTCTTCCCTTTTATCCTTCCCTCGGAAGGGAAGCCAGGCGCAAACCCTAGGGGCAGCTGCTCTGCTCTACCTCACTCCCATTGCTGTCTCATTTCACAGACTGGGGAAAAGCTGAGCTACTTTCAGGAATGCAAAGCAGTCTGCCTCCCTGGAGGCTTTTAGGGGATGGGATGTGTCATCTGCATGGATTGTCACCCCTCGGCTCCCATGGCACTTCACTCGTTTCCTTATCTGCAGGTGGACTCTGTATAGTGTCTGAGGCTGGACGCGGGGCTCCCACCTGCTGTATGAAAAAGTCATTTGGTGTCCGGGCTTGGCTGAGTTTGGTGATTAAGTCCAGACACAAAAACCACCTGGCTTCTGGAAAGGTTATCATCCCAGCACGAGGCATGATTACAGCTGCACGCAACTCTTACTGACTATAAATTGTGGGGATTTAAAGCAGGTGTCAGAAGGGGAATGCCCGCGATTTCCAGTCCCTTTTACTGGAAAATCTCTATTTTTTTTCTCTTTTAAAAAATTTGCAGCCTTTGGTAATTCTCTTGCAGAGAATTTGCCTTTAGTTCAACTAGATCCAACACCAAGTTTTGAAGAAAGTTTGCATTTCTAGCTTCGATTCCCATTAGGCTGTCACTGGATGAAACACTTGGGCCCCCACTTGGGACAATATTTCTGCTGCCTAAGCCAGCTTTAGCAGTGTTATGTAGTGCCCTAAAAGGGAGTGAGACGTGGGCAGAATACATTGGAGGTTCATCCATGTATGCTTCCGTGTGTGTGTGTGTGTGTGTGTGTGTGTGTGTGTGTGTGGAGAGAGAGAAGAGAGAGAGAGAGAGAGAGAGAGAGAGAGAGAGAGAGAGAGAGAGAGAGAGAGAGAGGAAGAAGAAGAAGGAGAAGGAGGGGGAGGAGGAGAGATGGATTTGGCTTACAAGTAGGGAATGGTGGGGTGGATTATTAGTATAGACTCTTGTTTATTGATAAGGCTTATTGCTAAACCAGTGAGATTAAGAAAGGAAGAATAAAAGAGAAAGGGCATTTGATGTCCTTTTCCAAAGCCAGGAAGGATGCAAGAAATGGTAATGCATTGTCTTGATATGCTGGTTGAACTGGTGGGTTTTTTTTTTTTTAACAGTTGCCCCCTTATTTTATTTTATTTATTTTTTATTGGATATTTTCTTTATTTACATTTCAAATGTTATCCCCTTTCCTGGTTCCCCCCCTGAAAACCCTCATCACATGCCTCCTCCCCTGCTTCTATGAGGGTGTTCACCCACCACCCACTCACTCCCCCACTCCCTCTCCCCTCCTTGGCATTCCCCTGCACTGGGGCATTGAGCCTTCCCAGGACCAAGGACCTCTCTTCTCATTGATGCCTGATAAGGCCATCCTCTGTTACATATGCAACTGGAGCCATGGGTTGCTCCATGTGTACTCTTTGGTTGGTGGTTTAGTCCCTGGGAGCTCTGGGGGGGTCTGGTTGGTTGATATTGTTGTTCTTCCTATGGGGTTGCAAACCCCTTCAGGTCCTTCAGTTCTTTCTCTAACTCCTGCATTGAGAACCCCATGCTCAGTCTAATGGTGACTTCTCTGTTACTCAATGCTGCAGTTATCAGAGTTGGTGGGGACGGAGGGCTGAGAATCGATGAAGACAAGGTTCTTGGCACTAGGCTTGCCTGGGGTGCCTGAGAGCCTCGGCTTCATTGGTGTGCACTCTTGATTGAATTTGTAGACATTTTGTCCATTATTTCACTAAGAATCTTATGTTCCTGTTCGTTTGCTCCTCTGCCTTAATTAATCTCCCCTTTTGGTTTAGATTAGGTAGCTTTTAGTCGCTCTATCTTAACGTTCAGTGACGTCTTCCTCCTCTCTCTAAGCCCAGTGAATTATTTTTCTCAGATAATGTATTTTTTAGATTTTTTTTTTTTTTGAGATGAGGTCTCACTCAGAATCCCAGGCTAGCCTAAACTTATTGATCAGACTCTCATTCTCCATCCAAGTGCAGGAATTTGGGGATTATAGGGTTACACCTCCAGGCCTGGCTTTAGTGTTTTGAGTGTCCGTTTGTTTTCTTGGGCTACTAGCTTTTATTTCTTTGGTGTCATTTTCTAGCTCTTAGTTTATTATGGTTTATAATCACCTTAGTTTGCCCTTTCTCATGAAGCATAGTGAAAATAGCTGCTGTGAGGTCTTTGCTAGGTTCAGCCCCTGGTCTGCTTGAGGCACGTGGGTCGTGTCTTCCTGCAGAGAGTTGAGTAGTTTTGTATTGGTTCTGGACAGTATTGTGAGTGTTGTTGCATTTGGAGTCTCTGAATTGTTTCCCTTTTTACATTCTTCCGAAAAGCATTTTTTGTTTGTTTATTGGACAGGTAATTTGACTAGGCTCGAAGTGTGAACTCCATGTCTTGGGTGGCAGCCCGAATTGCATTTCAATTCAGTTATCCTTAATTCAGAAGCCTGCTTCTGGTGTGAGGGTTGAGCAGGGATCTAGTCCCAGCAACATACAGAACTTTGGCTTTAGCTCCTTCCTTTCCAAGAGATTGCCTCATTTTGCTTTTCTGTTTTTTTGTTTGTTTTTTTGTTTTTGTTTTTTTTTTTAAACAGAGAATCTGGCAAAGGCTGGTTTTAGTTGCCTCATCTGGCACAGGCTGGTGACTGCCTTCAGGCTGAAGCTGTGATTCACAAGCAGTTCACGGAAACTGAAGGAGCAAAGACACAACCAGGGCCATTTCTTCTCCCACCTGCTGGTGTGGCCCCAGAAACATATTGGCTGGGCTGACCCTAGTCTTTTCGAGTAGTTTAAACATGATTTCTTCTAGGCCATGTGGAATGGTGACAGATGTTAGCTTGTACCTCAGCAGGCTTTGAGGAGCTGAGAATAGAGGAGAGATAATAATGCATAATTTGAATTCCGGGTGTTTGTACTAGCATCTATTGGCTTTAGGAATGATGCTGGGATGAAGCTTTGTAGTTCTGCTGAGGGATCTTTCTCAGTGTTCTTAAAAACCCTTTCTACATCTGTCTGGGATGGCATAATGGCTTCCTTCGAAGGTGTCTTTTGACTTGGGGAAGTTTGAAAATTACATATGGAAATAATAAAACAAACAAATAAGGCAAAGAGTACCTCCCCAACGAGACAAGAGGAGACGGTTAAGAGGATAAGTCATGAGAAGAGGGTTAACTGAGGACAAGGAAAGAGATATTAAAAGATGAATCTGAGGAAAGACACGGTGACTAACTTGTCTATGCTGGAGGCTCGGAGATGCCTTGGCTAGTACACTCAGTAGTCATGTTCTGTGGTTGGGGAATGTGTGGGAGGAAGGAAGTCATGTAGACCCTTTCTAGAGGAAAGAGGTTGAGGAGAGGCTCCAAAGAGAAGAGTTACTCTCTCTCTGTACATTTTAAAAATGTATAAATATTTTATTTTAAAAATTATAAAATATTCTGAAGGTTCTGTCAGAGCCTGACCAATACAGATGCGGATGCTTGCAGCCAACCATTGGACTGAGCATGGGGACCCCAATGGAGGAGTTAGGGGAAGGACTGAAGGAGCTGAAGGGGTTTGCAACCCCATAGGAAGAACAACAATATCAACCAACCAGACCCCCCTAGAGCTCCCAGGGACTAAATCACCAACCTAAGAGTACACATGGGGGAACCCATGGCTCCAGCTGCATATGTAGCAGAGGATGGCCTTGTTGGGCATCAATGGGAGTAGTGGTCCTTGGTTCTGTGGAGGCTCGATGCTCCAGCATAGGAGACTGTTAGGGCAGTAAGGCTGGTGGGGGAGCACCCTCATAGAAGCAGGGGAAGGGGGTGGGTTAGGGGGTTTGTGGAAGGGAAACTGTGAAGGGGAGAACATTTGCAATGTAAATAATAAAATAACCAATAAAAAATTTTAAAAAAATTTATTTTTCTTTAAAATATGGGAGAGACTGGGGCAAGTTTTTAAATGCTGGCAGAAAGGAAACAGTTGGGGAAAGATGTGGAAGTGTAGGCTAGGTTGCAGGCTAGGAGATGGTCTGGGGATGAGGAGCTCAAGCAGGCAATTTAGGGAAGGGGTGACAGTCTGTTTTGGCAGCTAGGAAGCTGTCCCCCATTCCCAAGACAGGGTACATTTTAACATGATTGATTCCCTGGTGGCTACTATAATAACTTCTGAAATTTGCATAAATATTAAACTATTAAAAAAAGTAAATGTTGCTTGGTTCCTATGAAAATTCTCCACTCCCTACTTCCAGGCAAATGGTTTTCGTTAGCAATTATGTAATTTCCCCTTTCTTTTTTCCCTGTTCATGCCCAACACCTTTCTCTAGCTTAGCCAAATGATTTGAAATGAAGTAGCTATAATGTCCCCAGCAGGGCCACTTTAACCAGTCCTTAATTCTAGTTTAACTCTTGGCTTTCCATGCTGGGTCGCTTTTATAGCTATCTACCTAAAGAAAACTTAGATCTTTGACCTTTTTTCCCCCTCTTTATTCAGAGTCACAATGAGGCTAAACACTGGGAAATGTACCGCAGGAAGAGAGAAGCGATTGAATGTTGAGAAAAAAGTTGTTAATTTTAAGCAATTTCTGGGTAGAATAAAATAAAGTTTTTTTTTTTTTTTTTTTTTTTTTATGAACTTGAAGGATGTAAGATTATGTGAGATTGGGGATAGGCAGTTAGGCTGTGGCTAATGACAGGTTTCAGTGAATGTTCCTAAATAAAAATCTAATGAGGAAACCCATACATTTTGATGAAATTCATTTGCAAGCCACGGTGACTATTTTTGGGCCAGATAAAAACGAATCAAATTTCAAACTTAAAAAATGATCCTTCTTCTTGAAGGTGAGAGGCTTCTCCTCCCCCTAATTATTTGCCTTCTGTGTAGATGGTTAATGAATTCAAATAAAGATGTACATTTATAAAGGGATTTGAATCTTTCGTATGGAAGGAGATTCAGTAAGGAAGTTTTGTGTGTCTGCTTCTGTCTTTGAGGAAGGACTTGAGGATAGCCCCTGGGTTGATGTGTTTCTGAGCATTGCTTAGCAGCTTTCTGTGGGTGAACAGTAGATGGGGCTATTGAGCCTGCTTCAGCTGTTAGCCGGCAGGTCTGGATGCCCTTGGAAGATGGCGTCTTGGAGGATAAGTAGGCTTTTTAAAGTAGTAATAGAGCTCTGGGCTGGGAGGCCTCAGCATACAAGCTTGAACAACTGGCTTTGCTCTTCAGTGCTGGCCTTTAGTATTTTCTGCTATTTCTTACAAGTGCAGAGGGACCACAGCCTAGTTAGCCATCACTGAACATAGATAAGGTGGCCTCAAAATCCCACTCTAGGCCTGGGAGTGGAGAAACTTCAGCTCCTGTTAGGTATTTTCTCTTCAGAAGGTGAACTTTAGCAGGAAGGTAACTTTTGGGTTAACTGGTTTTCAGATGGTCTGTGCAGCTCATGGAGACTTAGTGTCTCCTAGTGTTTTGCTGCAATTGGTTGAGTATTGAGCTGTCACTATGTGAGCGTTCTTAATCTAAGGAGGTTAAAAGTGTTGACCCGACTCTTGGTTTCTTATTAGCTTCTTGTCAGCCTGTCTACTCCATGACTCCCATTTAGATGATTGACTTCCAGATGGTGGGGTCTCTAAGCTTCCCTTTGCTGTTAGCTCACAGTGAGGCTGCTAGGAAAGCAGGTCAGGTTGCAGTTGTTGTTCTTGCTACTAAGATATATTTTAAGATGTACCAAGAGGGTGTTACAGGAGTTCAGCGGAAGCATCTCCCATTTCCCACTTGCAGTCCCAAGGAGACTAATTCTCATGCTTCCATGCTCCTTCATCCCACCAAGCATGCTCAGAACTTGCTTTGGGTTTATGGACAACCCCGTGTATAATTCATGCAAGACAGTTTACAGTGGAGCGTGTTACCCTTGCTACTCAAGCATGGCTCAGTAATGCGGCCCAGGTTTCAGCCTGGAAGTAGGTTTTATTAGTGTTTAGCCTAATGTTTCCTGTCTGGAAACCTCTCCTTTCCATTGACAGGGTTGTTCACTCAAGTACCTTTAAGGGAAAAATTCTGCTTTTGCCTTGTCCTGTTTGGGATTCAGGAAAAAGCTGTTTGCTTTTGGAGGAACTGGTATTATGGAGAAATAGGCAGTAGAGACTGTTGCAGTAGGCAGGATAGCCTGACTCAGCTGGGTATAGCCAGTGTGATGGGCAGGTGTCACCTGGGCCTGTCATAAATGTGGGATGATTTGGGAAGTGATTATTTGGTGAATAGCATCCTGTCTTTTCCGTTTTACTGTTTTGCTGCTCTTTGACATGATGGGGAGCACTGACAGCAGTAGACAGCAGAGAAGTGAAGACTTTGTGTCTCTATGACATTTTTTTCCCTTCTGGGTTTTCTGTAAGGCTGAGTAGATACATATTAGTAGAAGAAGTCCCTGAGAACACAGAGAGAAAGGTGAGGGTATCTGACAAACAGATGCTAACCCCACATGAAGGGTTGGATGGAAGACAGATAAACAGATGCTAACCCCACATGAGGGGTTGGATGGAAGACAGGTAGGTGATTCACTACAGAGGAGCCTTCCTTTTCAGTGAGCCTTGTGGTTGACACATGGTGTAGGTAGGGGTGGGGAGTCAGGGGACAGGTGCGAGACAACTTGTAAATTGCACGGGAGAGCTAGATTTTATCTGGAAGACATTTAAAGATGCTGGGCAAGCTGATCTGATTTTTTATTAACTGTGTATTCTGGACACACCAAGGCAATTGAAACAGAAGAAGGATATAGGGGGAAAGTTGTCACATGGCCCAAGTAAAAAAGGGCAAGAGTCTGGACCAAAGGGGAAAGAAAAACCAATAAGGTAGAGGGACTGTTCCTGGTGAATGACAGACTTGGTGGCTTTGAGGGGCGGAGTCAAGGATGACACCCAAGGGGTCAAACATGGGCAAAAAGTGAATTGTAGTGATGTGTTCCATAGTAGAATAGAGGAAAATAGAAGGTAAGGAGATTGAGTCGATTGTTGTTTAATATGAGCTGAGGGGACAACACTGTTTTTTCTGAGTAAGGACCCCAATGACATGTGCTTATTCTTCTCCTAGGAGAGATTTTGCGCTTCACAAAATGTTACCTGTGCAGTTCCACCAGCCGGATGCATACGTTCCAAGTCCAGAGACTATGGATTTGCTCACAACATATAAACATGATTTTAACTACCTCCCTACCTGTCCAGTTGGCCTCATCAAACCTCAGGACAGTAAATTTCTGCGTGGTGACAAGATAATACAGTATCTGCCTACCTACAAAGGTGAGAGAAGGATTAACAAGAGGACAGGCCAGGTCTATAGATCCACCAAGACATGGGTATATACATATCACCTTAGGACAAAGGTCAAGAAACCACTACCTGCAGGCTAAATCTGGCTAATGGCCTATTTTTGAACAGATGGGAAGCTAAGAACAGATTTATAGTTTTCAATAACTGAAAAAAGTTATTTCAGGACATGTTGAAAGTTACAATATTAGAGGTTCACTATTGGCAGGTACATTATATTGGAACATGGTCATATTCATTCTTTTATGCATCTGCTATAACTGCTTCTATGCTACAGTGGCAAAGCTGGGTAATCATGGCTGAGGCTCCCCAGGTGGCAGAAATGCACAGTATCTTGACTTTATAGAATTATTTTATGATCCTTTTTTGACTTGCCTTCTGTTTGACTCTTACAATGGAGAATCTGTTCAAATTTAAGCTAATTAGGAATCTACAATTTCTTTGTTTAATTCATCCAACCATAAGAAAATTGAATATAACATACAGAAAGTGAATGCATTATAGTTACATAGATCAATGGATTTTTACTGTACATACAGTGCTTGACCAAAAAAATACCACATCTACAGAAGTAGAACATGACCATTGTGGTTTTTCTCTTTTCCATGCTGGGTATTGAAACCAGGTCCTCCCAAATGCCAGACAAATTAACTGAGCTACATTTCTTGCCCCACTATACCATATCATAGTAATTTAATACCATAAATTAGTTTTGCCAGTTTAAAATTTTTATGTTAGATTGATTTATTCTTTTGAAAATATCTGTATTTTAAATTGACACATAATAATTATACCCATTTATAGGGCATGAGGTGGCATTTTAATAATATGTGCATTGTATAAAGTTTGCAAAAATGTTTTTACTTTTAATTTATGTATTTAACTTACTTTTGATTTGTGTATGTGTGTTTATCTGTGTTGAGAATAAGGCATGTATGGGCATGCCCCTGGAAGCCAGAAGGACTTCTATTGTATCTCCCAGAATTGGTGTTACAGGTGATTGTACTGCACAGATGCTGGGAACCAAACTATATCCTCTGGAAGAACATCTCTCTAGCTCCCACTTTTAATATCATTATTATTTTGGTGTAAGGTTTTCATCCTAAGTGTGGTATGCCAGAAACACAGACACTTTTGCTTCTCTCCACAGTGCTAACATTTATTGAAAACCAAATCATAAGGCATTTTGGATTGATTGGTTACACATGGCCAATTAGTCTTGACTTCCCTTTGAATCTGGCCAGAGAAAACACAGTGTCTTTTATTCCAATCCCTCTATGACTATTAACTCTCAGGTCATTCATTACATATCACCTGACAATTATATCCCTCTCTATGTAGGTTTCAGAAGGGCTGCAAAAGAGCTCAGGATGCCATAGACTTCAAAGGGGCCTTACGGGGGCAGGAGCTGTTATAGATACAGAGACTCTCTGAAGGTGGTTAGATACAGTATCAGCCCAACTGGAAAGCTGCTGCAAGGTCTGCAGAACTGAGCTGCAGTGATGTGGAGCTGTAGAGATGCAAGGCAGTAGAGACCAGGTGTGGAATTGGGTCCTGATGGAAGACTGGATGGATGGATGGATGGATGGATGGATGGATGATAGACTGGGTTATTTAGTTGACTTCATTAATCAGTGGGGATTATGCTGAGCTTGAAGTCCAGGAGACGAGTGGGAGTTCTCTGTTGGTGGAACTTTTGAGGGACATCCTGGGTGGTCAGATGACAGGTCTATGGGGGCATTGTCATTGGAGTGTTATAAATCCTACTCCCTTTGGTGTTCAGGTAAAGGCGTTACACTCCTTGTTCATCTTTGTATGTTTGATAAGTTCTTGGGCCTGTTTTTCTGATTTAAAAAAAATTTATTTACTTTTAATATATATGATATATATATTTATATATATATCATATATATATAAATATATATAATATATATTTACTTTTAATATATATAATACTTTTTATATATATGAGTGATGTGCCTGCATGTATGTATGTATGTATGTATGTATGTATGTATGCTTGTCATGTGGTTGATGGGCATAGAATGTAGGTGCTCTGGATTAGCAGCCAGTGTTGTTTACCATGGAGCCATCTCTCCAGATCCCTGATGTGGTTTTAGTACATCTATGTACTCCCATGTTCCAGGCTACTTTGGTAAGTTTATAGGTGACATCTTTGTACTTTTAAGGAGAGGTTGTCATTTCTGTGTCATGGTTACTGCTAGACAGTTGGTATCTACAAGAACAAGAAAGTGCAGAGTCACCCTCTTGTCTTCCTCTGCACTCAAAATGGATTCAAGTACTGCTTTGTCAAATGTCACCTAGGACAGAGCCCAGTCTAAAGAGTAACCCGGATCTCTACAGTTTTAACTAGGGTAGCATATCTATCTTCTCAAACATCTCTTTAGGGCAAAAACGCTCAAAATTGTCTTTATTCTTGCTTTTTCTTTTAGTTAGCATATATTAATTGCATAAAGAAATGGGTTTCAGCTAAACAGTTCATGTGGGGCACTATGAGGGCTCTATGGGGCTGTATTGGAGGTCTTTTAAATTAGTCAAGCCAAGTGTATAGGCTGGAGGTCGCAGAGGATATGGGAGGCTGTAGTGATGGGAGAATCTTCTGGACTGCTCCTGAGATGGCCTGCACTCTGCCCGTTTCACTTACTCATCTTCTGTGTCCCCTTCTTCCTCTGTTCCACAGCTACCTCTGTCAAGCTGTATTCTGAATGTTGTTATAATCTGAAATGGTCCACCTACAAAGGATTTGTAAACCCCAGTATCCTATATTTCTGGCTTGCTCTCATCTGCACCTTTGATGACAGTCCTCCATATTGCTGGAACTTCTGTTTCATTGATACTTGGGCCCTTTCCACCATCAGCCATCTCTCTGTCTGTCCCTCCCCGTGTAGCTTCCTTTCTGATATTTCACGGCAGTTCACTTTTTCAGCAGTGTCTCAAACTTTCTCGCTTCTATTGTGTTGTTGCTTCCTCTAGCAGAATCCCAACCCCACCTCCTTATGGTGCCTTGACTATGCACCCGAGCATGGCTCTGATCTTTCATCTCGTGTCCTTTCTGAAGCATCAGCTGAGCCACAAAGCGTTAGACAATTAGACCTTGCCATCAGCTCATTAAGTCTCCTGGATCGTTATGGTTCCTAAGATATCAGATCTTCACTAACTCCTCTGCAGCTGTGTAGGTTCTGGCACCTGCTTGCCTGGGCCCCTCAGTTTCAGCCTCTAGTACCTTGCTCAGTTCCCTTCGTACCTTTTCTGCCAGAGGACACTGTTAGTGTAGTTCCTCTGTGGGGCATACCCATCCTCCAGTAATGGTTGCAATGACATGCTGTCAGAGGATTTCCTAGACTCCCCAGGACAGACTACACATGCTCAGGGCACCGCAGCACACTTGTAAGTATTGTGCAGGCTTGTATTCAAATATTTCCTTGGATAGGCCAAAAGAGTTCTCTCTCAATCTCTCTCTCTCTCTCTCTTTCTCTTTCTCTCTCTCTCTGTCTCTCTTTTACACACTCTCTCTCTCTTCCTTTCTCCATCCAAATTATTTTGTATTTTTTACATTTTGTTTTAGTTTTTATGTTTTGAGATAAATCTATGTATAAGTCTCACTATGTAGATTTGGCTGGCCTAGAACTCACTATTTACACCAGGCTGGCCTTGAACTCATAAAGATCTATCTGCCTCTACCTGTGCTGGGCTTAAAGCATAATCACCATACCCAGCTATTTTTTACAAATTAAAAAATAAAACAAAATTACATCATTTTCCTTCTCCACTTTCTCCCACTAATTTTTTCTACATCTTCCCTACTCCTCAAATTAATGGTCTCTCCGTTAATTATTATATATTAATTAATTATATATTTATTATATATTTATTATATAGCATCTATTATCTATTAAATTATATAATACAACTTGATGAGTCTGGCAACATACATAATCTCCATATATACATATATACATATATATATCCATCTATACATATATACACATATATACATATATATATCCATCTATACATATGTGAATGATTTTTCAGGGCTGACTACTTGGTATGGAACAACCAATGAGGGAACACCTCCCTAGGGAAAATGAATGTCCTTCACTCAGCTGTCATTAGTTGCATGTAGTTCTGTATCTAGGGATGGGGCTCAGTGAGCTTTTCTACATTAGCATGTCCATTGGTGTTGTCATTGTTCATATCTTATTTAGGCATATTATTAAAGTATATCCTTGGTGATGTTTTCTTGTCATTTCTAGGAGAGACATTCTTGCAGTAGACTTCCTGGTCCTCTGGCTCTTATCTTCTCCCCCTCTTCTGTGGTATCCTTTGATCCTTAGGAGCAGTAATCATGTTATAGATGTATCAGTTGGGGCTGGCCACACCTCAATCACTTGCTTTCTACCTTTTGGGCAATTCTTGATTTCCATAATGGTCTCTATGTGCTGCAAAGAGAAGCAGATGAGGGCTGGAGAATATGTTTATCTGTAGGTATAAGGATAAGTAATTTTACAGTAATTATACTGGCTTTGTAAAGTGGCTGTAGTAGGGGTTCCTCTTAAGATTTCAACAGTCTGGATAGTTGGCTAGATTTCTATTACCAGGCATGATCTCTCTCCTGGGAGTGGACCTTAAGTCCAATTAGACAGCTGTTGATTACTTCCAAGATGTAAGCAGCTGTTGTGTACCAAGGGATATCTTGCCATACTGGTCATTGGTTGTGGTCCATAGGCATCACAGCTGGGTAGAGATATTGTTTGCTTCCCTCCATTGGCAGCCTGTATAGCACCTTCCTATAGTGTGAAATCTGATCCTCAGTGTGAAGGCTGTAAGGTCTGATTCAGCTCCAATCGTCTGACTCCAAAGTATGTATGTCTTCAGCAATAGGGACTTAAAATCAACTCTGGGAGGCAACGAAGGGAGACAGAAATAGCCTGCATTGTTTAGGAATCTCTTGGACACCCTTAACCAGCCCAAAAGGAGGTTCCTCATGCCTGGTGCTGGGATTTCTACCAGAAAGTCCATAGTCTATGGCTTTTGGGGGACAGCATTATTATTCTAAGTGTCTAAGTGGTGCAGAATAGTCGACTGATTATATCTGCCAAGACAGAGTAATCAGCCCTTAATAATTCTGCATCACTAGGTCTGTCAGATGATCCTGGGCCAGAAGGCTGAAGATCGGATGCTCCAATGTTTTATAGTATAGGGACTGTCCAGGTGTTCAGTGGTCTCTATAAATTGGCTAAGTTTTAGAAGCTATGCTTTGTGCTTCTCATAATTTCAGTTAATTCAGTCATTCTGGATTTCTGACGGGGTTGAAGACTTATAGTCTCATAGCCTATCCCAGCTATTTACTTTGAGAGAAAAGACTTGAGAGGATGTTTTTCAGCTGACATTCATTCTAAAGCCAAGAAAAAAGCCAGGTTCAGAACTAAGTCTTTTAGTTAGGAGAGATGACAGAGGTTCTGGTTAGTCAACAAAATGATGGACTGGGTATTAGGTCTATCTATCTTGTACCTTACTGATAAAAATTGGTATAGTTATGTTCCAATTGTATTTTGAGAGAAAAGTTTATCTTAACAGGAAGGGAGGAGCTTAGATGGGAGGAGTAAGGAGAGGAGGAGGAGAAGGAGAGGAGGAGCTAGGAGATGAAAGGGGGAGGGCAAGGGGAACATGGAGGCAGATGTTCGCGTGTCTCTGCCAGTCAAAGATAGTTGGTATATCTAGGTTGGGTTTTGGGTTATGCTTCTGATTGTATGGGCATATTGTTATTGAGCATTACCAAACTTATAAAGACTTTGATTAACAACAAAAAAAAAAAAAGAATTTACAAATGGGACCTCATAAAATTGCAGAATGGCCACCAATAGATTGGGAAAAGATCTGTACCAATTCTACATCTTATAGATGGCTAACATCCAATATATATAAAGAACTCAAGAAATTAGACTCTAGACAGTCTAATAACCCTATAAAAATTGGGGTACAGAGCTAAACAAAGAATTCTCAACTCAGGAAACTCAAATGATAGAAAAGCACCCAAAGAAATGTTCTTTGAAATTTTGCATCTATTGTATTGCTAGGTCCTCAACCTAGAACTGACCTTAATACTTGCATGTAATTAAAATGTATAAAAGCAAAAAGGAGGAAGGGGGATGGGATATGGGGGTCTGGGGGGGCAGGGAAAGAAATGGGTAAAGGGGATGATACCTGAAATGTAAATATATAAAATATTCAATAAAAAAGAAAATTAATTGCAACAAAAAAGTATCTAAGTGGTACAACTTCATTAGAAGAATATATATATATGTATATATATACACACACAAACATATATGTATACATATGTATATATAGTTTTGTACACAAATGTGCATAAACTTATATATTTTATGTAATTTTAAGTAAATATAAACTATGATTCCCTGTGACATTTTCAAGCATTCTGTTATCTATTCTCCCTCTGTATTTTTCTGTAATGATCTCCCTCCTCACCTCTTAATTAAAGCATCCCCCCATTTTTCCACTTTCTCCCTTTCCCTCTACAACTCTTCCCAATTCCTATTGTCCCTTTTTCTCATCTGATTTTTGTGGCTATTCTGGATTATGGAATCATCTCTGATGATTTAGAGCTAGGAACCACAGATAAGAGAAAACATATGGTATTTGTCTTTTTCTGAGTCTGGATTATTTCACTCAATATAACATTTTATTACCACCCCAATTAACCCAATTAAGAAAGAATTTCCTCACAGGCATGATCTAGCATATGCACATATACACATATATACTCTCATACTCATGTATCCACATATCTCATTGAGATGGTCTTCCCAGGAGATTCTATGCTGTGTCAAGTTGAAGATTACAAGCAACAATCACAGCTCCCTCACAGCACGATGGACAGGTGCTTTACAAAGGAATTAAGATAATTAGTGCATCATGGGCCTGCATGCACCTCTATAGGGTGTGCTCATTCTCTGTTTCAGCCAGTGTTTATTTGAAGATGGAAATGGGGTATCTCAGAACCCGAGAAAGTAGGACAGCTGAGCAAAAGCGGAGCAAGCAGAGGAAGGCAGTAAGGCACTCTGATAAAGCATGCTCAATTACAAATTCTCCTTGCCTTTATGTATATTGTGGGTACCTTTGCTCTCAGTGAGGTGATAGGTTTTGCAGAGGAACTTACTGCTCAGTTTAGTTTTCTTGTTCCTATCCTGTGCACCGACAGGTCTGGGGATGAAGACCAGGTCTCACTTTTCTTAGTCAGTAGTAAGGATGGAGAAAGTCCTGTGGTGTTATTCAAAGAAAACTCTTCTCTACTGTCCCCAAGACACTATTCATTCCTCAAAATAAATATACAGAAATTACAAAAATAAATACTCAGGCTTCAGATTTACCTTTAGCTTTCCTACATGCCCACATTGTCTATCCAGCTCTGCCTCAGACTTCCCCTATAAAACATAGACATTCCGCTGCTGAAACTAACCTTGGCTTGCAGTAAGAGGCCCGCTTTCCTATTCCCCCTTAGCCTTTGAATGCCTGTCAACCATAGTCCGGTGAGAGCCCTATCCTTATTCCAGGATGGTATTTTGTTGTGTTGTCTCATACAGGTGACAGGAAAGGAATAAAGTGCCTGAGCGATTTCCCTTCAGCCCTTTTAAGGGACTGCTCCATTCACGAGGACAGGGCCCTCAAGACTGGTTACTTCTCCGAAATGGCTCCTTCTCTTTATATCACTATGGTGGAAACTAAATTTTAATATTTGCATTTGGAATGGAAGGTGTGATTCAAACTATAAAAAGCACTTATGTTTTTAAACATGTGAATAGTTTATTTTATCTCCTCTAACACTATGGCTTCCACAGGTCTGCCTTAAATTCTCTATACCCATTCTCATCATTTTAGCACAGGGACCTCAGCAGAGGGATGTAAGCGAAAGAATAAACCAATGGATATTTCTGAACCACTGCTTACAATACTCTAGATGACAGTCCATGCTTGCCAATAACTATATTCCGATCCCCATCCTGCCAATTACTCCACAGGTCCCAGCCAGGAGCAGGAGTGCAGGTAGGGGAAGGCATATGACATTTACCTGCCCTTGGGTCAGTCCTGAGTCACTTTCCGCACGAAAGAGGCACCGTACCCTAGCTTCATTTCTTGGTTTATTGCCCCTCAAATGACTTTTGCAAAAATTTGCTGCTTTAGTAACTCTTTTAGCAGTAATCGTTACAATTTCTGCCATATATTACTGTCTGTCTTTCCAAAGAGGGCTGTCAAGGACAGAAACTGAAGACCAAATATGTGCATTTCAATGCATGCCATTTATAGTTTGCTTATATATTTTATTTATTTTAGTTCTATGAGAAAAATATTTAAGTCTTTTCTACTCATGACTAGTATATTTATTGTAGTGAAGGGAAGAAAGAAAGAAAGAAAGAAAGAAAGAAAGAAAGAAAGAAGAAAGAAGGAAGGAAGGAAAGAAAGAAAGAAAAGGAGAAAGTAAAGAACCTACCAATAATATATGCTCAGCAGCATTTGGTTGTAATTTGTGACATTTTCAAAACGCTGGGCAATTGAAAAGATGGAGAGTGTAATTGTTTGATGCTCAGCTTTAGGCTTTGCTAAATTTTTTTTTGCACATTATTATTGAATAGAATCCCTTTTAAAGATGGTCTTGCCAATTACCCACATGACACTCCAGCCTTAAAGGGCTTTACTGGTGTGTAAAGAGTGGAATTCTGAGGGTTTTTGGGGCCTTGTGGAGTTTTTATTTTTTTTAAAATAGTTTCTAGGTGGAGAAAGTCAGGATGCTGAATAATAATGTGGTTTCAACTATGTAGTTGGTGATCAGGAGTCCCATGAGGCAAGTTTGAGCTTAGGAACCTGTTTTCTTAACACTTCATCCATCAGAGGAGAGGTCCAGAGAAGTTCTGTTCTCTTCATCCTTAAGCATCTCGAGGCAGTGTGATGGTATCTACAGGTAGATACCGCATCTCAGGGCGACCCAACGAGTGGTGGGTTGAACATGTGGTTTGTATTCAGCAAGATGGTTCCTGCTAAGGCCCCCTAATGCTTTCAAGATGCTGATAGAGCCATTAATGGCTCTTGGAGAGAGATTAGATTTTCAATTAAAATGAAGCCAATTTTGAATAGCTAGTTGGTAGTATTACTGGCCTAAAATAAACTTAGGAGTATGCCTGGGGGGGGGGGGGTAGGAATATTGGGTTTTCTGGAGTGGTAGAAGTTTAGTAAACCTCCTCTCCCCAAAAGCAATGATAAAACTTGACAAAGTGGTAAAATCAACTGTTTTGAGACTCTGGAAACCAACCAAAGGCACAGGACAGATTGAGAGCAAGCACTTACTCAAGAGACACGATTGACTTATGACCAGTGGGCGTCGATGGGATTTATCCTGGAGTAGCTCCTGTCAACTCGCCACCCTCCTCTCCCAGTTCCATCTGTGCAGTAGCTCTGCTGGGGCAGGGGAGGTTGGTGGGGGTTGGGGTGGGGGAGCAGCAGCACTGTTAGAAGGGTCTGAGTTGATTGTAATGAGAGTTTTGACAAAAAGGAAGTTATGTAATGGAGAAAACCGTTCAGAGATAACAACTTATGCAATGAATCCTAGGTTTATAAGAATAATGGTGAGCAAAGTAAGTTGATATATGAGAACTTTTGTAGGGAGATGTGCACAGAAGGCTTTGATAAGGTCAGAGGTAGCCTGGCTATCTGAAAGGTTGTTTTTGTAGGCCAGGCTGTGCGCTGTCTCAAGAACCATCAGAGGAAGGGCCTTTCTATGTACTCAAGTGCTCTGGCTGCATGTGAGGCCTCACATCATGGTGGCAGAGACATGAAAAAAAAATAGAAAAAGCAGTTTTGATTTGTAAAGCACTTGATTTCTCTTCTTTCTACCTCCACAGAGAGAGATGCACCTCACTGATTTGAGGAGTATGAGTCTAACTTACCATCAGTTGCTGGCTAACTACTAAGCTATGGAGAATGAATCTCAGAAAGTGGGCTTAACAGGAAACACATCAGTGATCACATACTGCAGAGGAAAAGATTATAGAATGGGTACAAGGGATTCCAAATAGGAGGAAAGATAAGATCTCCTAATGGAGGGAGCATATATTATCTAAGGCACTATGTCTCTTACAGAGAGGAGATGGAAGGGGAGGGGGATGAGGAGGAAGAGAAGAAGAGGGAGCTAGGGATCGAGAGACAGGGAGAGAGAGACTTGGCCCAGGGAGTGGGAATATTAGGAGGTGTGGACTTGTTGGAGTAGGTGTGCCACAGTGGGCATGGGTTCTATAATCCTAGTCATAGCTGTCTGGAAGCCAGTCTTCTATTGACAGCCTTCAGATGAAGATGTAGAACTTTCAGTTCTGCCTGCACCATGCCTGCTTAGATGCTGCCATACTTCCACCTTGATGGTAATGGACTGAACCTCTGAACCTGTAAGCCCGCTCAATTAAATGTTGTCCTTATAAGAGTTGCCTTGGTTATGGTGGTTGCTCACAGCAGTAAAACCCTAACAAAGACACTCATCAACTAGGAAGTACCAATACAGGGAAATCATAAAGAGTAAAAGGAAAGATCCAGAGTTGGATAATAACTATTTTTTTTTAAATTAAGTTTATCAGAAATGTTGTTGACAGAAGTATCAGTGAAAAAGGCAAATAAAGTTTATTCAACCTGAACACAAAAGAATTAAAAAATAAACAGAACCTAAGAGATTTGAGAAAGCCATCAAGATTAGCAATGTACTCATAATGGGAGCCTTCCACCCAAAACAAGAAGGGATAGAGGACTATTAAAGAATTAATTGTGGAAGTACCCCAAACTTGTGAAAAATTTACCAATACAGTCAAGAGGCACTATACAAATAGTATAAACATGAGGAGATTCTTGCATTATTGTCAGACTGGAAAAAAAATAAAGACAAAGATTTGGAAAGAACCAAAGAGAATCGTCTCATCACACAGAGGGAAATGAGGTTCCCATCCAGGTCACAGGATATTCTCTTCAGAAATAATGAAGAATGAGATGATCAGTGGGCTGGCATATTGAAGTGCTGAAAAACACCAAGAATTTTATACTGAGTGTTTTTTATGCTTCAGAAATGGAAGGCAAAATGATGTCCCCAGATGAAGACAGAGAGGCCCTATCTTAGAAAGTCCTTAGATGAAATCTTTAGGCTCAAAGTAAATGATACCAGACAGAATGCAAGTCTATACGGAGATAATGCTTATAAACATGACTGTAGATATATGTCTCTATACAAATTTTGTTTTAAGACAGGGTCTTGAACTGGCCTAACTTACTATGTAGCCTAGGCAGACCTTGAACTTGCAATAGGCTAACTCATCCTCCTGCTTCAGTTTCCCAAACGCTAATATTAGAGATATAAATAATTACACTCAGCTACTTGGCTTTTTATTACTCTTAATTTTTAACAATCAACTCTGTAACAGATTATGAAATGGGGGAGTTAATTTTAGGAAGGTAAGATAGAGGTGTAACGTCAGAAAGTCAATTAAATCCAAACCTCTCACTTGCCTTAAACGAAACAGAAACAAACAACAAAACAAATCCAATCAACCACATAAACAAAATGCATGTAGATTAGAAGGGAGACAGGAGGGCTGGCACAGTGGCTCAGCAGGAAAAGGTTCTGGGCACCAAGTCTGTCATCTGAGTTCAATCCCTCACATGTGCCCCACAATAAATAAAAATAAAAATGCAATTACAATTTAAAATAAGGATGAAATTGTCTATTTTCAGAGAATACAGTCCTGTGGATAAGTCTGGAGAGTCTTCAAAAACAAAAATATAAATAGAACTAATAAATAAGTTCTGTTGAGATGGCCTAGCCAGTAAAAGCGCTTGTCACACAAACCTGGGGACCTGAGTTTGATCCTTGGATCCTACATAAAGATGGAAGGAGAGACCAATTCCATAGAATTGTCCTCAGATTTCCATATTTGCCATGGCACATGTGCTTACACACACAGAACACATGCCCATAGGAATAATAGTACTAAAAACCAAGAAGTGATGCATTTGTTTGTCATGTCGGTCTCAAGAGTAATATATAAATCAATTTCATTTCTATATGTTGACCTTGACAAGCAACATGGAATTGAAAAAGACATCTCTGGGGCTTGGAGATACAGCTCGGTGGTAGGGAGTGTTAGAGCATGCTCAAGGTCCTGTATGTGATTCCTAGCATCATTCATTCCCAGAAAATGTTTCCGTAAGAAACAGTTCTCCATGCCGAGGAAGTGCTTTCCTGATGAAACACGAGGACCTGAGTGTAGATCCCCAGCTCCCATCTAAAATGTCAGCATAGTGGTGTGCGCCTGTAGCCACAGTGAGGGGTGAGGTAAGAAAGCGAGATGGTGGTCCTAAGGCCTCCCTGATCTATGGGGAGAGAGACTCAATCCCCAGGAAATAAGGTAGAGGACATCAAAGGAATTCAGTGGTACTGGCTTCTAGAATCCATGTACAGGCATGGATGAGTGTACTACTCACATAGAAACCAGTCTTCAATAGCTTGAAGTGAAGACAATATTTAATAAACTGAAAGGATAAATGTATGAGGTATACATTGAAAATTAAGTACGGAGAGCAGTCAGGTTGTAAGCAAAAGGTGAAATATAACGTATTCATGCATTAAGATTAAAAAACGTTAAGGTGGAATTGTTTCTACTTAAGAAGTTGGTTTTATGTTCTACTGTGTATGTGTGTGTGTAAGTATGGGTACCTGGACATTTGTGAGTCAGTTCTTTTCTTTCAGTGTGGATTCCAGGGATAGATTCAGGTTGTCAGATTTGCCTGGCAAGTGCCTTTTCCAGCTGAGCCCTCTTGCTGGCCCATTATTTCTAAATTGAGCTACACACTCTTTACAATTGCTTAAACATTTCAGTAGCATTTTAAAAAATAAATTGGTAATACAACCTAAATGTTACATATGAAATTCAATAAACCAGTGAGTTAGTTTAATTTACACTGGACTTTAAAAACTGTATTATAAAGCCGTGGTGATGGGGGCAGTGTGTTATTGTCATGGAGACAGGTATAATGGCAGTACAATTGAACTGGGAGTACAAAAGCAAGCCCCCAGGAGAACTGAAAGCCTCATGCAAGGATGGCTAAGAAGTGCAGCATGGAAAATGAGAATACTTTCTGTAAGTGGTGCTGGGACAAGTGGATAGCTGCACACAGGAAGATGTGCATAGACTTGAACCTTGCCCCATACTGGAAAAAGAGGGTTGAGGAAGTAGCTGGGGGTGCAGCCACTTGACTGCCACGCATACAGCTCAGGATTTAATGCCTAGCACTGCAGAAATAAAATAGAGTTAAAAGACAAGAAACTTAAACATAATTGCCCCAAAGACAATCTTAGAGAAAGGAATAAGTAGACCTTCAATACAATAATAGTGACAAATTTCAATGTCTATTCTCACCCAGATCAAAAGCTGCCACAGACACTTTAGCATTAAACTACCCTACATATTAAATAAACTCAATAGGTATTGATAGACTATTCTATTTAGTGACTGCATATATACTTAAAAATGTGTGGAATTTTCTCCAAAATAGATCATATTTTAGGCTACGAAGACGTCTCAAATAAAATATAATTAGAAAATCTATCATTACTGCTTTTTTACTTTTATGTATATATTTTATTTTTTAAGACTGTGACTCATTGCATAGCTCTGGCTTAAGACCAATTTGGCCTTAAATGCATAGAAATCTGCCTTTCATAGCTTCCTGGGTGCTGGGATGAAAGGCCACCACCCCAGCATATCTTTTATCTTATCAGATTCTAATGTAACAAAACTAAAAATGAACAGCAAGAGCAACTATAAAAACAGGGAGATTAAACAGAACATATTGGGATAATTAGTGGATCATTAAAGAAATTAGAGAAGTTAATACATTTCTGGAATCAAACGAAAATGGAGACACAGCATCAAGATCTGTGGGAACCGGCCGAGCACATTCTAACAGGGAGCTCTGTGACTGTGCCTGCTTACATGAAGTCAGGTTTCACCACACAATGTGATGATGCAAAAGCTGTATGGCAAAAAGCAAAAACATTCTCCCAACCCTCCCAAAACAATGAACCAACCACCACCACCACCACCACCACCATCACCACCACCACCACCAAAACCAAAAAACCAAACCCCAAAAAGACCCAGAATGCAAATCAGGAAGAAGTAAACCTATACCTATTTGTAGATGTTAGGATTCTATAATCTGAATATTTTAAAGATTCAAACAAAATACTTTTAGGCCCAGAATGTTCCACAAAGTAGTAGAATGCAAAATAAACACTAAAGAAATTGTGGCTTTTTAATACACCCACAATAAACCTGGTGAAAAAGAAAGGAAAATAGTCCCATTTACAAAAGCTTTAGAAAGAATAAAGTAAACCTAACCAATGAGCAGAGAGAGACCTTTTCAGAGAAATCTATAAAACACCAAGGAAACTAAAGAGCATCTGTGAGATGGAAGGGCTTCCCATGGTCATGGATCAGTGGAATTCACATTGATAAAATGGCCACCATACCAAAATACCTGTGACCTTCTTCTCAGAACTTGAAAAAAGAACTTCTGGAATGGATGTGGAAATACAGAATACTTCAAATAGCTGAAACTGTCCTAAACAAAAAGAATAAAGCAGGAAGCATCTCAGTACCTGATATCTATCACACTATAACTGCAGAGCAGAATCCAGAGTTGTCTAGGCATAAAAGTAGACGCATTGTCCAATGGAGTAGAGTTGAATACCCAGAAATGAATCTAAGCACCTCTAGACACTTGATATTCAATAAAAGTACAAAGAAAAATGTATCCTAGAAAAGAGAGCTTTGAAACAAATTATGTTGGGAAAATTGAATATTCACATGCAAAAGATTCTCTCTCTCTAATCTCTCTCTCATAGAAAGATTTTTGAAATTGATGGGAGACCTTATAAGAATACCAAAAACTTTGAAAACAGGAGGATAAATACACTCATTCTCAGCTGTGACTGAATGCCTGACAAAACAACTTACAGAAGATTTGAGAATACAATCCATCATGATGGTTTTATACCCCAAAGTGGTGTACATGGTTTATAATATGGTAGTTCTATTTTCATTTTTTGAGAAACCTCCATCTTGACTTCCAGACTGGCGTGCAGACTTAACATTCCCACCAGTAATCAACAGAGGTTCCTGTTCTCTTACCTCTTGCCAGCATTTGCCATTTGTTTTCTTGATAATAGCTATTCTGCCTGTGGTAATGTGGAATCTTAAAAGTCTGAATTTGCACTTTGATAATGGCTAAGGATGCTAACACTTTTTCATTGACCATTTTTTTTCTTCCTTTGCAAATCTTCTATTCAGTTCATTGATCAATTTATTGACTAGATGATTTACTTATTTGAGCTTTGATTATTTTGCAGTTCTTTATGTATACTGAGTATACTCTCCTTTATGATCTGTAGTCAATAATGAAATTGTGTGTGTGTCTGTGTGTGCGTGTGTGTGCGTGTGTGTGTGTGTGTGTGTGTGCGTGCATAAGTGTTTTACTCTTTAGGTTATTACTTTACTCTGGTGATTGTTTCCTCTGTTGCTTGGAAGCTTTTTAGTTTATATAATTCCCTTTGGCAACCAGTAGCATTATTTTCCATGTCATTGAGGTGCTGGTTAGGATACCCTTGTTCTTTCTGCCTTCATGTTAAAGTATTTTGTTTACATTTTCTGTTAACAGTTTTCAAAGATTAAGGATTTTGATTTTTGTGTAGGGTGAGAGATGCGGATTAATTCCATTCTTCTGCATATGGAAATCTGGTTTTCCTAGCAGCATTTGTTGAAAGGACTCCTTTTTCTCCAATGCGTGGTTTTGAAAGCTTTGTCAAAATGACGTGGCTGTGACTTCCGCTTCCGGTCTGGGCCCAGGCAGCAGATCCCTGGAGGCAGCTCTGCACTGAACCTCACAAAACCCGGCAGAAGTGGGGCACCCAGCAGCTCTGACCCAGGCAGTATCTCTGGTAAGGAGACAGCAACACTCACCCCAAACAGGGAGTAACTGGGACCCACGGAGACCCACTGAGACCCAGGGATTTACTCCTGGCCCGGAGCACCAGCTCCTTCCGGTCTGGGTCGGAGCTCCCAGCAGATCCCAGGTGGGAGCTCTACACCAAATCCCACAGAACCCAGGGGAAGCAGGGCCCCTAGGAGCTCTAACCCAAGCAGCTTCCTACGCAAGGAGGCAGCAACACTTGCCCCAAACCGGGAGTAACTGGGACCCACCGGGACCCAGGTACTCACTCCTGGCCCCAGCACTGGTTCCTTCCGGTTTGGACCTGAGCGCCCAGGAGATCTCGGGCAGCAATATTGCAAACAATCTCACAGAACCCAGAGGAAGCGTAGCTCCAAGGAACTCCAACTCAAGCAGCTCCTTAAGCAAGGAGGCAGCAACACTTGCCCCAAATAGGGAGTAACCGGGACCCACTGGGACCCAAGTACAAACTCCTGGCCCCAGCACTGGTTTCTTCTGGTTTAGGCCTGGGCGCTCAGCAGATCGGGCGGCAACTCTGCGCCCAATCTCACAGAACCCAGAGGAAGCGTGGCTCCCAGGAGCTCTAACTCGAGCAGCTTCTTAAGCAAGGAGGCAGCAACACCTTCCCAAACAGGGAGTAACCAGGTCCCACAGGGATCCAGGAACTCACTCCTGGCCCAGAGTACTGATTCCTTCCGGTCCGGACCAAAGCACTGAGCAGATCCTGGCCCTAGCTCGAACCTCAGCAGCGACACCCAATTTAAACAGTTCTGACACAACCAAGAGAACAGGAAAGACAGGTTCCAGCCAGAGACAGCACAGGAAGCACCAAGGAGAACCAGATGGCAAAAGGCAAGAGCAAGAATACAAGGGCCAGCAACCCGGAACACATGTCATCATCAGAACCTAGTTCTCCCACATTAAGTCCTGAACTCCCCATATCACCAGGAAAGCAAGAGTCAGACCTAAAATCACTTTTAATGATGATGATGGAGGACTTTAAGAAGGACATAAATAACATTCTCAAAGAATCCGAGGAGAACACAGGTAAACAGGTAAAAGCCCTTAAAGAATCACAAGAGAACACAACCAAACAGGTGAAGGATTTATACAAAACCATCCAGGACATAAAAATGGAAATAGAAACAATAAAGAAATCACAAAGGGAGACTACTCTGGAGATAGAAAACCTAAGAAAGAAATCAGGAGTCACAGACGCAAGCATTACCAACAGAATACAAGAGATAGAAGAGAGAATCTCAGGTGCAGAAGATACCATAGAAAATATTGACACAACTGTCAAGGAAAACGAAAAATGCAAAAAACTCTTAACACAAAACATCCAGGAAATCCAGGACAAAATGAGACGACCAAACCTAAGGATAATAGGTATAGAAGAGAGTGAAGATTCACAACTTAAAGGGCCAGTAAATATCTTCAACAAAATCATAGAAGAAAACTTCCCTAACCTAAGGAACGAGATGCCCATAATCATTCAAGAAGCCTACAGAACACCAAATAGACTAGACCAGAAAAGAAATACCTCGCGTCACATAATAATCAAAACACAAAATGCACAAAACAAAGAAAGAATTTTAAAAGCAGTAAGAGAAAAAGGCCAAGTAACATATAAAGGCAGACCTATCAGAATTACACCAGACTTCTCACCAGAGACTATGAAAGCCAGAAGATCCTGGTCAGATGTCATGCAGACCCTAAGAGAACACAAATGCCAGCCCAGGCTACTATACCCAGCAAAACTCTCTATTACCATAGATGGAGAAACCAAGATATTCCATGACAAAGCCAAATTTACACAATATCTTTCCACAAACCCAGCACTACAAAGAATAATAGCAGGAAAGACCCATTACAAGGAGAGCAATCATACCCTAGAAAGAGCAAGAAAGTAATCCACCTCCAACAAACCCAAAAGAAGATAGCCACACAAACAATGCCTCCCCTTTTAGCAAAAATAACAGGAAGCAACAGTCTCCTCTCCTTAATATCTCTTAATGTCAATGGACTCAATTCCCCAATAAAAAGACATAGACTAACAGACTGGATACGCAAACAGGATCCGACTTTTTGCTGCATACAGGAAACCCACCTCAGTGACAAGGACAGACACTACCTTAGAGTAAAAGGCTGGAAAACAATTTTTCAAGCAAATGGTCCTAGGAAACAAGCTGGAGTAGCCATACTAATATCGAATAAAATTGACTTTCAACTTAAAGATATAAAAAAGGATAAGGAAGGTCATTTCATATTTGTCAAAGGAAAAGTCAACCAACATGAACTCTCAATTCTGAACATCTATGCACCAAATGCAAGAGCACCCACTTTCATAAAAGAAGCCTTACTAAAGCTCAAAGCACATATTGCACCTCACACAATAATTGTGGGAGACTTCAATACCCCACTCTCAGCACTGGACAGATCAGGGAAACGGAAACTAGACAGAAGTACAGTGAAACTAACAGAAGTTTTAAACCAAATGGACTTAACAGATATCTATAGAACATTTCACCCAAAAACAAAAGAATATACCTTTTTCTCTGCACCACATGGTACCTTCTCCAAAATAGACCATATTATTGGTCACAAGACAGGCCTCAACAGATATAAAAAAATCGAAATAATCCCATGCATCCTATCAGATCACCATGGTCTAAAGCTGGTCTTCAATAACAACAAAGACAATGGAAAGCCCACACTCACATGGAAACTGAACAATACTCTACTCGTTGATAATGGGGTCAGGGAAGAAATAAAGAAAGAAATTAAAGACTTTTTAGAATTTAATGAAAATGAAGACACATCATACCAAAACCTATGGGACACACTGAAGGCAGTGCTAAGAGGAAAGCTTATAGCTCTAAGTGCATACAAAAAGAAACTGGAGAGAGAACACACTAGCAGCTTGACAACACACCTGAAAGCTCTAGAACAAAAAGAAGCAAAAACACCCAAGAGGAGTAGACGGCAGGAAATAATTAAACTCAGGGCTGAAATCAACCAAATAGAAACAAAGAGAACTATACAAAGAATCAATAAAACCAGGAGCTGGTTCTTTGAGAAAATCAACAAAATAGATAAACCCTTGGCCAGACTAATCAGAGGGCAGAGAGACAGTATCCAAATCAATAAAATCCAAACTGAAAAGGGTGACATAACAACAGAAACCGAGGAAATTCAACAAATCATCAGATCCTACTACAAAAGCCTATACTCAACAAAATTGGAAAATCTGGATGAAATGGACAATTTCCTAGACAAGTATCAGTTACCAATGTTAAATCAGGATCAGATAAACCATCTTAACAGTCCCATAACTGCGAAAGAAATAGAAGCAGTCATTAAAGGTCTCCCCACCAAAAAAAGTCCAGGTCCAGATGGTTTTAGTGCAGAATTCTATCAAACCTTCAAGGAAGATCTAATACCAATTCTCTTCAAACTATTCCACAAAATAGAAACGGAAGGAACACTACCCAATTCATTCTATGAAGCCACAATTACGCTTATACCTAAACCACACAAAGACCCAACAAGAAAAGAGAACTTCAGACCAATCTCCCTTATGAATATCGATGCAAAAATACTGAATAAAATTCTCTCGAACCGAATCCAAGAACACATCAAAACACTTATCCACCATGATCAAGTAGGCTTTATCCCAGGAATGCAGGGTTGGTTCAATATACGGAAATCCATCAACGTAATCCACTACATAATAAACTCAAAGAAAAAAACCACATGATCATATCTCTTGACGCTGAGAAAGCATTTGACAAAATTCAAACCCCTTCATGATAAAAGTCTTGGAAAGATCAGGAATTCAAGGCCCATACCTAAACATAGTAAAAGCAATATACAGCAAGCCAGTAGCTAACATCAAACTAAATGGAGAGAAACTTGAAGCAATCCCATTGAAATCAGGGACTAGACAAGGCTGCCCCTCTCCCCTACCTGTTCAATATAGTTCTGGAAGTCCTAGCCAGAGCAATTAGGCAACAGAAGGAGATCAAAGGGATACAAATTGGAAAGGAAGAAGTCAAAGTTTCACTATTTGCAGATGACATGTTAGTATACTTAAGTGACCCCAAAACTTCCACCAGAGAGCTCCTAAACCTGATAAACAACTTTAGCAAAGTGGCTGGGTATAAAATTAACTCAAACAAATCAGTAGCATTCCTCTACACAAAGGATAAACTGGCTGAGAAAGAAATTATGGAAACGACACCATTCACAATAGTCACAAATAGTATAAAATATCTTGGGGTGAATCTAACCAAGAAAGTAAAAGACCTGTATGACAAGAACTTCAACACCCTGAAGAAAGAAATCGAAGGAGATCTCAGAAGATGGAAAGATCTCCCATGCTCATGGATTGGAAGGATTAATATAGTAAAAATGGCTATCTTGCCAAAAGCAATCTACAGATTTAATGCAATCCCTATCAAAATTCCCACTCAATTCTTTACAGAGATAGAAGAGCAATCTTAAAATTCATTTGGAATAACAAAAAACCCAGGATAGCGAAAACTACACTCAACAATAAAAGAACTTCTGGGGGAATCTCCATACCCGATTTCAAGCTGTACTACAAAGCAATAGTGATAAAAATGGCATGGTATTGGAACAGAGACAGTCAGGAGGATCAATGGAATAGAATAGAAGACCCTGAAATGAACCCCCATACCTATGGTCACTTGATCTTCGACAAAGGAGCTCAAACTATCCAGTGGAAAAAAGACAGCATTTTCAACAAATGGTGCTGGTCCAACTGGAGGTCAACTTGTAGAAGAATGCAAATTGATCCATACTTATCTCCTTGTACAAAGCTCAATTCCAAGTGGATCAAGGACCTCCACATAAAACCAGCTACACTGAAACTAATAGAAGAGAAAATAGGAAAAAGCCTTGATCACATGGGCACAGGGGAAAAGTTCCTGAACAGAACACCAATGGCGTATGCTCTAAGATCAAGAATTGACAAATGGGATCTCATAAAACTGCAAAGCTTCTGTAAAGCAAAGGATACGGTCAACAGGACAAAGCGGGAACCAACAGACTGGGAAAAGATCTTCACCAACCTTACATCTGATAGAGGGCTAATATCCAAGGTATACAAAGAACTGAAGAAACTAGATTCCAGACCATCAAATAACCCTATTAAAAAATGGGGTAGAGAGTTGAACAAAGAACTCTCAACTGAGGAAACTCGAATGATTGAGAAACATCTAAAGAAGTGCTCAGCATCCCTAGTCATCAGGGAAATGCAAATGAAAACAACACTGAGATTCCACCTCACACCAGTCAGATTGGCTAAGATCCAAAACACAGGTGACAGCAGATGTTGGCGAGGATGTGGAGAAAGAGGAAACACTCCTCCATTGTTGGTGGGATTGCAAGCTGGTACAACCACTATGGAAAGCAGTCTGGCGATACCTCAGAAAATTGAATATGGTGTTACCTGAGGACCCAGCTATACCCCTCCTGGGTATATACCCAGAAGATATTTCAACATGCAACAGGGCCACATGCTCCACTATGTTTATAGCGGCCTTATTCATAATAGCCAGAAGCTGGAAAGAACCCAGATGTCCTTCAACAGAAGAATGGATACAGAAAAATGTGGTACATTTACACAATGGAGTACTACTCAGCCATTAAAAATAATGAGCTCATGAAATTCTTAGACAAATGGATGGAGCTAGAAAATATCATCCTGAGTGAGATGACCCAATCACAAAAGAACACACATGGTATGCACTCACTGATAAGCGGATATTAGCCCCAAAACACACAATACCTAAGATGCAATGCATAAACCTCATGAAACTCAAGAAGAAGGAGGAAGACCAAAGTGAGGGTGTTTTTGTCCTTTTTAGAACGAGTATCAAAAGATTCAACCAGAGCTCCCAGGAGCTAAACCTCCAGCCTGAGAACAGACTGGCAAGCTGTCCTCTGAGAGGCTCTAACCACAGCTGACTCAGACAGATACAGACATCCAGAGCCAAACAGTGGATGGAGCTTGAGGACTCTTAAAGAAGAATAGGTGGAAGGATTGTGGGCCCTAAGGAGATAGGAACTGCACAGGAAGATCAACAGAGTAAATGAACCTGAACCCTTGGAGCTCTCAGAGACTGAATCACCAACCGTGGAGCATACTTAGTCTACACAGATCTACCTCCATGGGCTGAACCTAGGCCTCCCTGCACATATGTTGTAAATGTGCAGCTTGGTTTTCATGTAGAAAACATCTGGAGTGGGGGCTATCCCAAAACATGCAGCCTGTATATGGAGTACGGTCTTCAAAAAAAAAAACAGTTGTTCAGTTATTCATGGAATATTATTTTTTTATATCTCTTGTATTCAGTTTGCAACTACTTCAATGAGAATTTTTGTATGTATATTCATGAGGGATACTGGACTATAATTTATATATTTTTGTTGGGTCTACACTTGATTTCACTATTTCAATATTATTTGCTTTGTGAAGGAGCTTATTGTAGTTCTGAATTTTTTTAAACATAACTCAAAAAGTGTTGCTTGTTTGAAGGCTCTATAGAATTCTTGTATAAGTATATCTGACCCTTGGTATTTTGCTTGTTTGTTTATTTTCATTTTATTCTGTTTGAATGCTTTTTAAATTTTTTTGATTTGCTGAAAATAAAAATTAAAAAAAAAAATGACGTGGCTGTAACTGTGCATTTATTCTTGGGTCTTCTATTGTATTTCATTGGTTGGCAGTTGTGGTTTTGGACAAGTACCATGCTGGTTTTATCACAAATTTCTATATCTTTATGAATTTCCCCCCTGATTAACATGCAGTGGTCTTTTAATATCATCTAATTTTGAACTGTGGCGATTTTATCAGATAACAGAATAACTACACCAGCTTGCTTTTGGGTTGAGGTTTGCTCCATAGATTGATTTTCATCCTTTGACTTTTGGTCTCTGTGTCTTTATTGATAAGGCATAATTATTGAAGACAATAGAAAGTTGTATTTACTTTTCTAATCTGGTAGTTGAGGCCACTTACATCTAAAATTATTGAGAAATGTTTACTACCTCTTGGTGAGTTTTTCTTTCTTTCCCTTTCTCTCCTTCCCTCTTCTCTCTCGGTCTCTCTTTCTGTCTCTCTCTTCTTTCTTTCTTTTCTTTGTGATATGTATGTATATATATCAAAAAATATTTTTTTTGAAAATATCTCCTGTAGACTAGGCTTGCCTTGAACTTGTTATGTAGCAAAGGATAATCTTGAACTCCTGATTGTCTTGCCTATACCTTCGAAGTATAGGCACCAGATTGGCACCACTATGCCTGGTTAATTTTCCCAATTTTGTTGATTGTTTTTCTAGTTGCTCGGATTTTTTTCTTGACTCTGTTCTGAATTAGTATCAAGGGATGCTGATTTATTGTGTCAGACATGTTAGACTTCTCTCTACCTTTGTAAGTCATTTATCTTGTGAAATTTGTTTTATTCTGTGATCTATGATTGTGACTGTATTTATTTATTCCCTCAATATATAGTATTCTTTTAAGTCTTCTGCAGTGGTGGCTGTGAACTCTCTTTAATTTTTGTTTGTTTTGATGAAGCCTTATTTCTTCAACCAATTCTTTTTTTTTTTTTAATTTATTTAGTTATTTAAATCACATCATAATTTACTTTTTACACAGGGGTTATAAACACAAAAAGCAGGATGTGGGGAAGGGAATGGCACCGGAGCATAGGTGTTCAGGGGGAGTACAGATACCTTTCAAAACAGGGTATCAGCTGGGTGTAGGTTCAGGGGACAGGTCACTATGACTCTGCCTATGATTCACTTGTCCTTATCTAAGTTGGTACTGTCCACTGAGACTGCCTATTTATAAGACCTATGACTACTTGGGCTGGTAAATTTCCACAGAAGCCGCCTGTTTACAATAGCTTATAGCCTGCTGTTTCAGTGTTTTTCCACAGAGACCCAAGACTTGGTGTTAGCATGCATGTATGTCAGGACTATTGCTGACTTTAGGCCTATGGCTGATTTTGGGCTTTTAGTGTATATGTAGGGCTGCTCCTGACATCTCCTCCCTTCTCTAAGTGTAGAAGGTCCTTGACGATTCTATTCTTGCGAAGGTGGGGATAGAGGCCTGACCTCCAATAATTGAAGGGGACCTTGTAATGGCTCTGGTCCTCCTGTCGTTGTCCAGTGAGGCATGAGGGCCATACCCATCCCGATGTCTTTTTCCTGGAGAGGGGATACTTTTGACATCAACCCCTATGCAGTCAGGCTTGTCCCTCAGGGAACCCAGATAGATATTTTAAACTTTTATTTATATTCCCTTGCAGTGCTTAGCTTCGCAGCCTAAGCAAGAATTCAGATTGCAAGACAGAGAGGGTTCTGGGTAGCCCCTCTCTGCTTGGTCTAGGGGTGGAAGTCTCCTCTTTTAGGTTGGGTGGAGATGGGTTTGAGGAACACCCTGGATAGAGTAACAACCTCATCTTGAGTCTCGTGGTCCTCCATAGCTAACTTATGATAATGTATCTGAATAGGTTTTGCTACCGAATTATCTATCTGTTGTATCACAAAGTTAGTCAGCCTATTTAAGGCCTGGGACTAAAAGAAATCAGCAAAAATAACCCAATTAATGGTCCCAAGATGGGAGGAAGTGGGGTTGACATCCATGGAGAGGTTGAAAACCAGTCCTTGTGCCAGCTCTCATCCTTCTCTTTCTCTTTCTGTCATTTCTCTGGGCCTTCTCTGACCTTTTTCATGTTCTCTTTAACCATCCCTGTCTTGTCTATGTAAGGGCAACATTCTTCTTTAAGGGCTGTACACAGTCAAGAGCTGTACACAGTCTTTTCTATTGTAGAAGAGTAAATCAAGTCCAATAAAGTCCTTTGCAATTTTTGGAGATCAATTCAGACATCAAAACGAGGGATTTCTTCAGATTAGTGATGTCAATCTCTATCTGTTCGGTCCTTGTCAATGGCCCATCAATGGTCTGAGTAGAATAAGTCTGGAGGCCAGCATCAGGATTAGAGCTTCTACCAGCAGACATCACGGGTGTTTCCTTTTTACCTGTTCTCAGGCTGGAGGTTTAGACCCTGGGAGCTCTGGCTGAATCTTTTGATACTCATTCTAAAAAGGAGAAAAGCACCCACACTTTGGTCTTCCTCCATCTTCTTGAGTTTCATGAGGTCTATGCATTGCGTCTTAGGTATTGTGTGCTTTTGGGTTAATATCTGCTTATCAGTGAGTGCATACCATGTGTGTTCTTTTGTGATTGGGTCATCTCACTCAGGATGATATTTTCTAGCTCCATCCATTTGTCTAAGAATTTCATGAACTCATTGTTTTTAATAGCTGAGTAGTACTCCATTGTGTAAATGTACCACATTTTCTGTATCCATTCTTCTGTTGAAGGACATCTGGGTTCTTTCCAGCTCCTGGCTATTATAAATAAGGCCACTATGAACATACTGGAGCATGTGGCCCTGTTGTATGTTGAAATATCTTCTGGGTATATGCCCAGGAGTGGTATGGCTGGGTCCTCAGGTAACACTATGTTCAGTTTTCTGAGGTACCTCTAGACTGCTTTCCATAGTGGTTGTACCAGCTTACAATCCCACCAACAATGGAGGAGTGTTCCTCTTTCTCCACATCCTCGCCAACATCTGCTGTCACCTGTGTTTTGGATCTTAGCCATTCTGACTGGTGTGAGGTGGAATCTCAGTGTTGTTTTCATTTGCATTTCCCTGATGACTAGGGATGCTGAACACTTCTTTAGATGCTTCTCAACCATTTGAGTTTCCTCAGTTGAGAGTTCTTTGTTCAGCTCTGTACCCTATTTTTTAATAGGGTTATTTGATTGTCTGAAATCTAGTTTCTTCAGTTCTTTGTATACCTTGGATATTAGCCCTCTATCAGATGTAAGGTTGGTGAAGATCTTTTCCCAATCTGTTGGTTTCCGCTTTGTCCTATTGACAGTGTCCTTTGCTTTGCAGAAGCTTTACAGTTTTATGAGATCCCATTTGTCAATTCTTGATCTTAGAGCATAAGCCATTGGTGTTCTGTTTAGGAACTTTTCCCCTGTGCCATGTGATCAAGGCTTTTTCCTATTTTCTCTTCTATTAGTTTCAGTGTAGCTGGTTTTATGTGGAGGTCCTTGATCCACTTGGAATTGAGCTTTGTACAAGGAGATAAGAATGGATCAATTTGCATTCTTCTACAAGTTGACCTCCAGTTGGACCAGCACCATTTGTTGAACATGCTGTCTTTTTCCACTGGATGGTTTAAGCTCCTTTGTCGAAGATCAAGTGACCATAGGTATGGGGGTTCATTTCAGGGTCTTCTATTCTATTCCATTGATCCTCCTGACTGTCTCTGTTCCAATACCATGCCATTTTTATCACTATTGCTTTGTAGTACAGCTTGAAATCAGGGATGGTGATTCCCCCAGAAGTTCTTTTATTGTTGAGAGTAGTTTTTGCTATCCTGGGTTTTTTGTTATTCCAAATGAATTTTAAGATTGCTCTTTCTATCTCTGTAAAGAACTGAGTGGGAATTTTGATGGGGATTGCATTAAATCTGTAGATTGCTTTCCTCAAGATGGCCATTTTTACTATATTAATCCTTCCAATCCATGAGCATGGGAGATCTTTCCATCTTCTGAGATCTCCTTCAATTTCTTTCTTCAGGGGCTTGAAGTTCTTGTCATACAGGTCTTTTACTTGCTTGATTAGATTCACACCAAGGTATTTTATATTATTTGTGAATATTGTGAATGGTGTCGTTTCCATAATTTCTTTCTCAGCCAGTTTATCCTTTGTGTAGAGGAATGCTACTGATTTGTTTGAGTTAATTTTATACCTAGCCACTTTGCTAAAGTCTTCAACCAATTCTAAAAGATAATTTTCCTGTTTATAGCACACACTGTTTGACTGTTTCTTACTTTCAGGGTTGAAGTGTATTTCAGTCCATGCTTAGAAGGTTGCTAGCTTTGAGTTTTGCTGACCAAAGAGCTGATGCTATTCTTATGTTTCTGACTTTGTGAGTTGGTGTTCTTTTCTTACTAATATTGTTTCTTTGCTTTGTTTTTTGTTTTTGACAACTTGACTATATAACGTCTTGGGTATATAGTTCTTTTTTTTTTTTTTGAGTTTTTTTATTGTATATTTTATTTACATTTCAGATGTTAACCCTTTACTCCATTTTCCCCCCAACCCAGGAACCCCCTATCCATCCCTCCTCCTCCTGTTTCTATGAGGATATGCCCCCACCCTACCCACCCACTCCCATCTCCCCACCCTCAAATTCCCCCACACTGGGCATCCAGTCTTCATGGACCAAGGACCTCCTCTCCCACCTATGTCCGACAAGTCATCCTCCCTACATATAAGCTGGAGCCATTGGTCCCTCCCTAGGTGCTTCCAGGCTGGGGATATAGTTCTATTAGGGTTTTAAATGCCTCTGTTTTTTGAATGCACACCCCTCCAAAGTTTGAAATGTTTTTGCTGTAATTTCACTGAATGGTTTGGGTATTCCTTAGCACTAAGGTATTTGACTTCTGCTATCATATGGATTCTTAGGTTTGTTCTCATGATCCTATCTCAGAGGTCTTGGACATTGTGCTCATGCTGATTTGTTTGTTTGTCTTTATTGACATTTATTTGATTATAGAAAGATTTATTTTTACTTATGTAGGCGTAAGTCTTTATGTGTGGTTGCCCATGGAAGCCAGAAGAGGGAGCTGGCGCCTCTGGAGATAGTTACAGGTGGTGGTTGTGAGCTGCATGACACAGGCGCTGGGAACTGAACTCTAGCTCTCTGCAAGAGCAGTAAGCACTCTTAAGCACAGAGCTACCCACCTCTTCAGTCTCCTTAGTGTTATGTCAGCGAATACTTTGTTCTCCATATATTATATTGTTTCTTTCACTTGCTTGAGTCAGTGGGTAACAGTTTTCCTCTGCATTCTTTAATTCACTGAGTTTTCATTTCCAATATTTCCTTTAAAAAAAAAAAGAATCTCGCCAGGCGGTGGTGGTGCACGCCTTTAATCCCAGCACTTGTGAGGCAGAGGCAGGCGGATTTCTGAGTTCGAGGCAGCCTGGTCTACAGAGTGAGTTCCAGGACAGCCAGGGCTATACAGAGAAACCCTGTCTCGAAAAAACAAAAAACAAACAAACAAACAAAATCTCAACTTCCTTGCTGAATTTTTCTTCTGTGTTACTGACATTTTCTTCACGACTTCTGCTTTCCTCTTCCATTTTGCTGACTTTTCTACCATGGCTTTTTTTTTTTTTTTCATATCTAGGTTCGAATTGAATTCATCTACTTGTTTATACTTGTCTAGGTCATTGATCAATTTTTATCATAAAACCTTAAATATTATCTGGAATTTTATTTATTTCAGTTCAATAGTTGAGTTATGACCTTCTGGAGAATTCATCTTAGATCATTTTTTACATATTTCTTATGTTTCTGTGTTGGGATTTGTATGTCTGATGGTTTGATATGACTTCTGGATTTGTGGGGTTCTTCGTGTACAGCCTACTTTTGGGGGCTTAAGCCCCAGAACCACTCAATGAGGAAGAAACAAACCATGGTGACAGAAAAAACAACCAAGCAAAGCAGATGCCTAAATACATGCGTGTCTCCAATGATTATAGGCAGAGGATGGCAGCTGCTGGGTTATGTGCTGTGTGGTTAGAAACTGTCCTGGGTAGGAGTCGGAATAGTAAAGGAATGAGGTAAGGGAGGGAGATGGAATGAGGGGAGAAGCAGCAGCAACCTTGAATAGACAAAGGCAGTAAGAAGACAGGAATGGAGGAGAGAGGAAGAGAGAAGAGGAGAAAAGAGCAAGAGATTAGAAAGGAAAAAAGGTAAACATGAAAAGATTTCCCAATAATAAAATAGTTTCAAGCTCAAGTTAGATAGATATCAGAGGGGAATAATAAATGGGAATGTAAGAGTTGTAAAATGGTCAGGGGCTAGCCTGATGCCTCAGTGGTTAAGAGTGTTTGCTGCTCTTTGAAAGCATATGACAGCTCATAACTACCTGATAACTCTAGTCCTAGGTGTCTGAACTTTCTCTTTGGGCCACCATGACTCCTGCACCCATATGGTGCACATAAACATACAGAGACAAACGTGCACAGATAATTAAAACAAACAAAACAAAGTGTAGTGGTGCATGATGTTAATCTCAGCACTTGGGAGGCAGAGGCAGGTAAATTTCTGTGAGTTCTAGGCTAGCCTGGTCTACAAAGTGAATTCCAGTACAGCCAAAATACACAGCTTCGTCCCCATTTAAGTAAAAGAGAAAAAGAACTCAAAATATGGTAAAGTAAAAATACTACTAAATGTAGAGATGGGGAAAAGCAGTAAGCCCAGGGACAGAAAGAAAAAGAAAAAACATGAAGAAAAAAAGGTTGTTGAATAGGAAAAAATGCAGAAATGAAATGAGATGAATATAAAGTTTGAAAAAAATACAACATATTAAACATGTAGGAATAAAAAAATAAGTTGAGGTGTCGGATCATCTTCTTTCTGGGAACTGAGAACTGGGGACAATAGTGACAAGGATGGAGGTGGGGGGTGGTTTCTTCAACTTGAATTCTAGTGTTTCCATTGGTTTATACCATTGCATTGAATTTCTGTAGGACATAGGTCTGATGTCTGTCAAACATTATCTTTACAGTAACAGTTTTCCTTCTTTGCGTATGAGGAGTCTCTGCACACTTAGTTTTGTACTCCGTAACTGGGCAGAGTTTCTCTTGGTCCCTGCTCCCCCACCCCAAGAACCTGGTGACTGTGTTAGTTGAAGGATATCTCCCAGCCGTGTCGGAAGTATAGAAAGCAGGCACAGTACTGTGAGGATGTAGGTTGACTACTTCTCAAACTTTGATAGGCTCCCATAGGAGGGAAATGTTGTTGGATATCCATGGATACCCCTGAAAATGAAGAATTCTTGGCCTTTACAGCAGCAAACCCAGGTAGATAGGTAACTCTAGACTTTGATGCACTGGCTGCCCTCAGGCTCCGAGTTATCACACTGCAGAGTGACTCTGTTGATAGGCCTGCTTGTGGCCACTGAGGCAGGGCTGTCTTTTTCTTGTGCTTCCTAACCTGAGCTACCCTTCCTTGGCTTGTGCCCTTCAGTTTGTCTGTTCTCCATAACTGTCTCTGGACCTTCCCTCGCCTAGGGACTGTGGCAGGCCAAACTGAGGCTTTTTAACTAGTAGATATTCCTGGGCTCCAGGATAGCTAGTTTTGCACAATGGGTTCCTCTCTTAGCCCACAGCTGCCCTCTGAAACCATGTGACTTGACAAAATGGAATTTCTTTCTGTTGCTGACTGGAGGAGTTGTAGAATCGTCAATACTTGTAACTGTATCGAGACCCTGATGACTGTGAGCTCATCTAGAGGGCAGAACTGATCTGACTTCATCCGGTTTACCTTTTTTTCAAATGGCTTCGCAAGTCCATGTCCCTCCCTTGATGGAACTGCTGGGCTGAAGCTAATTTTGGTTTCTTTCTCTGCATGGTGGTATAGCTTTGGTTCTGTCTTTTATTTTAGTATCCTTTGGATTCTTTTGTAAATGTCTGAAGCCTTTCCTTGATTGAATCTCTTTGTGATAAAGTCTATTTTTTTTCTTTTTCTTACTCGAATCTCATTCTTGCTGGCACTCAGGAAAGCGGCCTGTAGTCTGCCCTCTGGCGCTGCATTCTCTCCTCCTCACATGTCTGCAGATCCGGAAAGCTGTGAAAGGATCAGAAGCCTGCCTGGCTATAATGCTTAAGGCCTGTTTCCAGTGCTCTCCATCTGCCAATCATGTCCTTCACCCCATAGCTTTCACGACCTCACTAAATAGCACCACCAGAAGGACATACAGGAACCCCTAGAGCAGAGTTTCTCAACCTCTGGGTCGCGACCCCTTTGGGGTGGTCAAAGAACTCTTTCACAGGGGTCACTTCAGACCATAGGAAAACACGTATTTACATTATGATTCATAACAGTAACAAAATTACAGTTAAAACAATTTTATGGTTGGAGATCACCACAATATAAGGAACTGTATTACAGAATCATACTATTAGGAAAATGGAGAACCACTACCCTGGAGCATAACACACCATAACAGGATATGTACAATAGGATCAATGGTCTATTATATACATGTATGAAATGGTTACAATGGAACCCAGCATACTGTACATCAACGTGTGCTAAAAACATACCCCAAAACAACAGCATCTGAAAACCAGAAATGTGTGGTGTTACAAAGGTTTCATAGGTGGCTCATGTTGTTATGTAAAAACAAACATGTTACAATTATCTTAATTTAATAATTTTAACATATTAAAATTATTCTTGTGGGCTTTACTCCTATTGATTATATAAGTCCAAGGGTCCTGAGAAGTTGTAGTTGGTCTACTTGTCCCAAGGCTTCAAGAGAACTTGTGGATTTGGAGGGCCCACTAGTATCATTCCTGTGACTCCTTAGCCTTGGTAGTTGATTATAACAATGGAGTAATACCAGCTTCGATTGTGAGCCAGGCATTATGAAAGGAAAGGCAGTCTTTATTTAAAAAATATAGTGTCCTGCTGTGACTTGGGAACATTTGGAAGCATGGCTGTGGAGTCAGGTTTGTGGCTTAAATTTTTGGGCAAACTCTTAAGTTTCTCTGAGATTGTCTTTTGGAAATCTGAAAAGTAGAGACAGTCATAATTGTCACAAAGGATGATGGTGAAGATGTCAGATTATGTTTGGAAAGACTTGAATACAACTAGCTGGCATATAATGTTCTCAAGGGTGGAGTGGATTTGACTTTTGAATCTAGGTTTGAACACCTGCTTTTGTTTTTTGTTTTTAAATTTGAAACCGAGTAACAGGGCATGAGTTTCTCTGTGCTTCTGTTTCTCCATTTATAAAATAATTATTTTGATAGTATGTATTTCATTAGGGGTTATGAAGAGAAAAACAACTAATATACAAAGAACTAAGGACAAGGTAGCTGTGGCAAGTCTGTCTTTAGGCAATATCACATACTCTTACTCCCTTGGAGCAGTGGATTTGGTGTATATGGATTAGACATGAGCAGTTTGGGGAGGTAATAGTAATTATTCTAACTAGGTAGACCTGGTTGGCTTGGCTGGTAGATCATCAGTGGCGGATTGTGATTCTCTGTGTTTCTGCACAGCACATGCATCTTTTCATGCACTCTGATGGCTCCTTCCTTGCACAGGTAAAAGCTGCCTTTGGGTCAGACTTTTCTGTTGAAGTAGGTTCAGTAGACCCTAGGTCTCTTAAAATCTCTGTGCACAGCATTGTGGCATATGAGGAGAACTTCAGTAGATTTGTCTCTCTTCATAGCAGGCTGCAAGCACCATGGTATTGAAATAGCAAGCTTATGCACAAGATAGTAGCAGGGATCTACTTTGTTCTGTTAGGCCAGAGATTTTCATTAGAAACTGGTTTGTGGCTTTAGGGCTCTTTAAAACATATTTAAGTTAGGAGACCTGATTGATCAGTGATTATCTCTTCTTTAATTTCAGTTGATTATTTACCCTGGAACCAGCCAAGACGGGAGCTTCTTCGTCCTCCACACAAGTACCGGCCAGAGTCTGCCAAGTTTGAAAACAGAACCACACATCAGGATGACTATACCATGAAAGGCCTTGTGACTACTGTGAGCTGTAAACCTCCAGCCAAGGCAAAGCTCTACAACATCCCCTTAGAAGATCTGACTAACTACAAGATGAGTTATGTGCCCCACCCTGTGGAGAAGCGATTCGTTAAAGAGGCAGATAAATTTATACCCTGTGATATCCCCTTTGAGAACCTGACCACCCATAAAGAGTCCTACCGAGGCCTCCTAGGGGAATCTGCCAAGAGCACAAAACCTCCAGCCAAGTTCCCTGTGCACGATGCACCTTTCTCGAACATCACTGAGGTTCAGGAGAAATTCCAAGCTTGGCCAACGCCCCAGAGAGTCTGCAAAACTCCCGTTGTGTACGTCCCTCCTGAGGAGAAGATGGATCTTCTGACAACTGTGCAGACCCATTACAAACACCTCAAGGGTAGCCCTGCCATCACTTGCCGACCTGTGCCTTCCATTAAGAAAAGCAGCCGTTTTGAAAGCTCCACCACTTCTAAGGATGACTTCAAGCAGTGGGCGGCCGTGAATACAAAGCCAATCAAACCCATTCCCCACCTGAACTTGCCCGTTGAGCCTTTGGACTGCCAGACCACCACTAAGACGTGCTACGTGGCTCATCCGCCTATCATTACTGAAAACTACAAACCCGCCTGGGTTGGCCCTCGAAGAAACATCCCTGTAGAGGGTCAGACTACTTATTCCATTAGCTTTACTCCCAAGGATTTGGGCAAGTGCCCAGCATCGTACTTAGATCCTCCAGGCTATATCTTTGAGGAAGTGGATAATTTGGGGCACAAGATATATAGGTCAATTTCTCTGACAGGTTCTAGGCAGAACAGCTCTATTTCTATACATGATGCAGAAAAGCCTGTTCAGAAGGAACTAGAAGTATCAGCCTGACTTTGAAAAAAAACCTTTAAAACCTGCAAAATACCTTTAAAAGCAGACAACTAAAAATTATCCACTGAAGAAGAATTTCCCAAAATGAAAAAAAAATTAAAATACCTACTTCAGAGTGAAAAACAACATCACTGATTCCAGGATATTTGAAAAACATGAGAATCACTTGAATAAAGGAAAATGACATATACTCATTGGCTGATTAACCCCCTGTATCCCTCCCTCCACTTTACCTCTCTAACCCCTTCAGGTCCGTTTTGTTCATGGAATCAAGGATGATCTCAGTGACATTTCTGGGATCTTGATCTAATTTAATTATTGTATGAATTGACATTAATCTTTGCCAGGTTTGAAGTGCCAAAGAATAAACTTTATTTTGGGGCATTGAATTTTTAGGTTTGTTTGTTCACTCTCATGTGTTTTCTATACAGAGAGTAGTTTACCAGGGACTTTCCCATACTCCATCCCAGCAATGAAAGGGGTTTCTTGGGCTCAGTCTGGGGCTGTGTTTGGGTTTTCTGTATCTAGGTCTCCTTCACAGGACATCTGTCTACTCCATTCCTGCATGACATACTAGCAAGGATAATGATGTCTGATTGGGTATGGTTCTTGTCAGTCATGGGTAAAGAAAGGAGAAGGTCCTGTGGGAATTCTATGGTTATGTAGACCTGACAAACTTCAAGTGTAGGCTCTTGTTCCAGGGAGAAGAGGGGCAGAAAAGGGACCCTTGTCAACCAGGAAGGTGAGACCTGGCCCCAGATCGGTGAGCAGAAACTGTGGGATCTTCTAATGCTCAAAGCCTAGAATGGATTGCCCTAGGCAGTGAAGATTTATGGAAACTCTAAGCCTGCTTACTCTAAAATAATAGCTGTGACCTGTGACCAGATCTGTGATAAAGCCTGATATGGCAATGCACCAAGCTCTGCCTTGGAGATTTCTTGGGCCTAAGAGTTTTTTTTTTTTTTTTTTTTTTTTTAACCAACTTTTGATTTTTAAGGTTAAGTAACTTGAATTAGACAGAACTGAGGAAAGATAATTTCAAGTGGGCCTTTTTTCCAGGCCTAGATGGTCAGAAGATGCCAACCAACACTGGGCATGCCTACTTGTCTTTCTTTCTTTTTTTTCTCCTGCTTTTTTCTTTTCTTTTTTAAAATTGGATATTGTATTTATTTACATTTCAGATGTCATCCCCTTTTCCCACCCCAAAAACTCCCTATCCCATCCTCCTCCTCCTTTTTGCTTTTATACCATTTTAATTACATGCAAGTATTAAGGTCAGTTCGAGGTTGAAGATCTAGCAATACAATATATTCAAATAGTCAAGGAACAAGCAAGAAATTAAAGTTCCATGATCACTCCCATGATAACTATTTATAAGGGCTTATGGGAATGACCAAAATATCTGAGCCAACTTCCCTGTCCTAGCACAAAGTCATTTTCTTTCTTTCTTTTTTTAAATTATTATTTATTTATTTAAATAAAATCGTAATTTTTACTTATTCACACAGGGGTTATAAACACAAAAAGGCAAGGACATGGGGAAGCGCAGGTGTTCAGGGAGAGTACAGATATCTTTCAGAACAGGGTATTGGCTGGGTGAAGGTTCAGGGGACAGGTCACTATGACTCTGCCTGTGATTGACTTGTTCTTATCTAAGTTGGTCCAATCTGCTGAGGCTACCTATTTACAAGGTCTATGACTACTCAGGCTGGTAAATTTCCACAAAAGCTGCCTGTTTACAATAGCTTATGGCCATCTGTTTCAGTGTTTTCCCACAGAGACCCATTGCTATTTTAGGCCTATGAATGATTGTAGGCTTTCAGTGTATAAGCAGGGCTGTCCCTGACATCTCCTCCCTTCTCTAAGTATAGAAGGGCCGTGGTGATTCTAATCTTTCGAAGGCTGAGATAGGGGCCTGACCTCCAATAATTGAAGGGGATCTTGTAATGGCTCTGGTCCTTCTGTGGTTATCCAGTGAGGCATGAGGGCCATACCCATCCCGATGTCTTTTTCCTGGAGAAGGAAGGGATACTTTTGACATCAACCCCTATGCAGTCAGGCTTGTCCCTCAGGGAACCCAGAGAGACACAAAGTCATTTTCATGTCAGAAGTCTTCTTTGTTCGAGCCTAAGATTTAGATTCCTGCCTGAAATTACTTCTTTGTTCTAGCCTAATGTCAGATTTGTGCTAAGCAACCCATTTCCTTGTCCTTGGCCAGTGTCAGATTCTTGCCAAGCAGCCCCCAAAGCTCTCTGCCTCTCCTCCTTTTTTATTTCATAAACAAGACTGAGCCTGTCTTAGGTCATTCTGATAAGAATGCCTTCCTTATATGTGGTGGAATGTGCATTATCAAAAGCAATGCACTTCTGTCTTAGGTTGGTAAGGCTCTGTGCATAATATTACCGTCCTTGGCTTGCCAGCTTGTTAAATTAATAACTCTGGGGGTCCATTTTCAGTTTCAAGTGATGTACTTTGGCTGTCAACATGTTGATGCTGTTAAAGACAAGAATAACTTGGGCAGGAATAAAAGTATTCCCAGGACAAAAAGGGATAGCATGCTCAAGCTATATGCCATTCTTGAAGCTTGACTAAAATGGAAATACTGACCTCAGGCCATGGGTAATTTTATCAGCAGCATCTGCCACATCAGTGTTCAGCAGAGCAGCATTCTTTAAATTTATAAGCTCACTATGCAAAGTTAAAACATCCAGAGAGGTGTTAGAATTATGCCAAATACCCTGCAAATGTCTTTAAACTTTTTCCTAATTGTAATGACTATCATTGTAAATTTTAGAAGTAACACAATTCCAATGGTATTTGGCATGACACTCGAGATGGCTCCTTATTTTTTATTTTATGACGATATTGTTTTAAAGTTCCATGGGCCCCTTCCACAGTCCCTTGAGGATTACAAGGAATCCCAGTAATATGGGTATTATTAAATTGTTGACAAAAAGCCCCAAATGCTCACTGCAATAGCCACTTCCATTATCTGTTTTTTAATTGGATAATTTATTTATCTACATTTCAGATGTTATCCTCTTTCCCCATTACCCCCACTCCAGAAACCCCTTATCCAATTCCCCCCATCCCTGCTTCTATGAGGGTGTGCCCCCACCCATCCACTCACTCTACCTCCCCGCCCTCGAATTCCCCCACAGTGGGGCATCCAGCCTTCATGAGACCAAAGCCCTCCTCTTCCACTGATGCCCGACAAGGCCATCCTCTCTTATATATACAGCTGGAGCCATGGATCCCTCCATGTGTGTTCCCAGGCTGGCTGTTTAGATCCTGGGAGCTCTGGTTGGTTGGTATTGTCACTCTCCCAATGGGGCCGCAAGCCCCTTCAACTCCTTCAGTCTTCTCTCTAACTCTTCCATTGGGGACCCTGTGATCAGTTCAATGGTTAGCTTCGAGCATCTGCCTCTGAATATGTCAGGCTCTGGCAGAGCCTCTCAGGAGACTGGTATATCAAGCTCCTGTCAGCATGCATTTTCTGGCATTCACAACAGTGTTTGCACTTGGTGATTGCACATGGGATGGATCCCCACGTGGGGCAGTCTCCAGATGGTCCTTCCTCCAGTCTCTTCTCCACACATTGTCTTTGAATTTGTTCCCATGAGTATTTTTTACTCCTAAGAAGGATCAAAGCACCCACACTTTGGTCTTTCTTCTTCTTGATCTTAATGTGGTCTGTGAGTTGTATCTTGGGTATTGTGAGCTTTTGGGCTAATATCCACTTATCAGTGAGTACATTCCATGTATGTTCTTTTGTGATTGAGTTACCTCACTCAGGATGATATTCTCTAGTTCCATCCATTTGCCTAAGAATTTCATGAATTCATTGTTTTTAATAGCTGAGTAGTACTCCCTTGTTTAAATGTACCACATTTTTTGTATCTATTCCTCTGTTGAAGGACATCTGGGTTCTTTTCAGCTTCTGGCTATTATAAATAAGGCTGCTATGAACACAGTGGAACATGAGTCCTTGTTATATTTGGAGCATCTTCTGGGTATATGTCCAGGAGTGGTATAGCTGGATCCTCAGGTAATACTATGTCCAATTTTCTGAGGAACCACCAGATTGATTTTCAGAGTTCTACCTGTCTTTCAAGTCCACAGAATCTAAATACTCTCATGGCCCCAGGGAACTTGGGGTTAGGGTGGAGGAGGTGGGATTTCAGCTTAAGATTTTTGGCTTAAGCCCAGAGCTGGGTTTTTCAATGAGAAGCCTCTATCTTCTCTACCTAGGTCTCAGTTTGTCCATGGCTCTCATGCTTGGCCTGGGCTATTTAAGTTCCTCTTCTACCTTCACCATGAACTTAGTTATTAGTGGGTTCAGATCTGCATTATTTATTCCTCTTGTTGGTCTGAGGTCTCATCTAGATACTTTATAGGGTGGGGAAGCTCAAAGCCCTTAAGCACATGCTCCAAAGCCATACAGAGAAAGAAACAAAACCAGTATGTAATCTAAGTTTTCTGAATTCAGATCTGCATTTCCACAATGCAGGTATTGTTCATCTTCTGTGTCTTAGACATCCTGGCTCCATGAACCATGTCAAACCATATATCCAAGTGTACTGGGATCTACAAAGTTAACAGAGAGCATGAAAGTGTGGCACCACACATGTCTCAGATGGGAAATGTTCTCTCAAAGCTCATGTATTAAAGAAGTGGGAACTTGTGGGAAGTAATTGGATCCTGATGGTTCTAATGTCACCAATGGATTATTCAATTCATAGCTGAATGGGCTGTTGATGAGAGGCAGTAGAAACTATAGAGGCTGAGCCTTGTTAGAGGAACTAGACTCCTGTTCTTGAAGGGCTTATTTTTGCTCCCAGTCCCTTCCTATCTCTTTTTGCTTCCTAGGTACCATGTGATGATCAGTTTTGTTCTTCTATGCATGCCCCACTGTGATGCCAATTAGACTTACCACAGGACCAAAAACAGTGGAGCAAGTGACTATGGACTACAATCTCTAAAGCTGTGAGCCAAAATGTATTCTTCATTAAAAAAAAATTTGAGAGCTTGGCACCCATAGAGGTTTGCTGGAAACAGGACTTCTGAAATGCAGAAAGAACTGAAAAGTATTTATTCTGAAATGGAAGGCCATTTTTTGCTGGCATAAGCAAGGTCACTGGAACTAGAGAGAGTGTTTGGCTCTGAACATGTTTATGCCTGAGATGAAACTGAACTCTATTCAGGGAAGAGATGTGTTAATGTGTATAATACAAAAACAACCCAGTGACTCCTGGAGGCAAACCAGACAAAGCCAGAATAACCTGGGAAAGGTAACTCCAGCCCACAGAAACAGTGGCATGTTCTGAACTAAATTCTGCAGCAATCTTCCCCCTGGTACAGAGTCCAAGATGTTGTCCCCTCCTGGACTTAAACTAACAAAATGTAAGTAAGTAAGAGTGGGTTTGGGCTTTTGTAAAAAGGAAAAGAATTGTGTTTGGTCCTGGCTTGGTGTCTCACACTTTTAATCCCAATACTAGGGAGGAAGAGACCTACAGATCTCTCTGCACTTGAGGCCAGCTTGGTCTACACACTGAGTTCCAGGACAGCTAAGGTTACACAGACTCCATCTAAAACAACAGCAACAGTGACACCAGTGGTACCCACTCCCATTCCCCAAAGCTCCTGAAACAGACATCAACCCTCTTAAAAAAAAAAAAAAAAAGAGTTTCTCTTCACTCAGCTGTTTTGTCACAGTGATAACAGGGAATGTATAATAACAGATTTTATTTTTGTTGCATCTTAAAAAACCACATATTTATCTGAAAATGCTTATGCCAATCCAGCAATCTACATCACAGTCCCACTCTGCCATTACACCTGTACAGAGTGTACTTCTGCCATGCTGGCCATGTGGGTCATGGATGTCAAAGCTGGGTGGGACTATTAATTACATCTGTCCCTTGGTGGCTTGTACTTTCCCTTATTACTTTATGGTGCTATGGAGGGCTGAGCTTTATCTATTATTTTACATTCCATTAGTTTAGATGTGGTTTTCTTGGGTAGCTATGGATTTTAAGTTTTTGTAGTATCTCCCTTTCCCTGTTAGATGACAGTGTTTGGGAACCTCAAGATTTTCTAATGCTTCTGATTGCTAAAACGAAATGATGCTTTTCAGCTGTATGCTTGCCAAGAACAAGCAGGTGAGGCAGGTGGGGTCAAGCATAGTCCTAATTGCAGATTAATGGCTCCCTAGTCCCTCCAGCTATTGCCCAAGCTCCATATCTGCTTAGCAGGCCTTCAGGGGGGGAAGACAGAGGCCCTTTTGAGCATAAATGCTAGAGGTGGAGGAGGAGCAGAAGGAGTGTTTTCTTTGGCAGAGCAGACTGTAACTTTTCGAATGGCTTTCTGAGCAGGTGCTTGGCTCCTCCTTATACTGGAGGTGCAAAGAGGAGCCCAGGAGCCCATGAACCTTCTAGAACATGTGTGTTGCATTCTGGAAAAGGCATCAGAGCAAAATGGTGAGCTGGGCTTTTCTTTCCATTCAAGTCCTGAGACCCAGGTGCCTGGAGTCCTTGACGCTGGATCTTTAGCTACTGACTTGAGAAATCTTGATGTTTTCTCCCTGACAAGAGTGGCTACAAACCCAGCTCCAGTCTTTCTGACGGATCCATGGATTTCCTACTCCTTTGCTTGCATCTGTATTAGCTGTCTTGCTGCCTTCTGCTACCTGCTTGGGCCAGCATTGTGTCTTCAATGACAAAGAAAGGTGCAATTACTTCATCATTCCCCAAATCTCCATCCACTCTATTATAGGACCATAAATTGGACGGGAGGGGTGGGGAAGCCCACAAGTACTTTTTAAGCAGGCAAATAGTGACTTGAGACTTAGAGGCACACAACATGCCTGAAAAATGTCTAAAATCTGACTTGTGTGCCAATGGATGACTTATAAACCAAGGAATGGAATTTTTCTTTGGACTATGGGTCCTCTTGGGTTTAAAGAAGAAGGGAAAAAAACCCACTTTATTTTACAGTTTCTAAGAACAGCTCAGTGCTTACTGTTAAATTAGAGTTCTTATTTTTAGTGAAGACTGCAACATTTTCTACAGTCGAGGTCACTCCTGTTCAAAACTGTTTTAACTGTTCAAAACCAAGCAGGGACCTGGAAACCAGCAGTCTGTAAGGTGAACAAATCACCCTTGACTCGGATTCCAGGTGCTGCCACTCAGCCTACACAGTGTATCTGCTGCCTCAGCTGTCACTCTGAACTCTGCTCTGCCATCCTGCTCTTCCCAAAGACTGCATGCCCAGGCACAGGGGCCTTGAGACTTTATGGCATGGAAAAGAGAACCCTTGGGGTGGAAGATGTTACATGCAGATTTGCTTCTCTGTAGCCTAAAAGTTGTGAATCCTATTGTGGGGAGATTGCCATGTTGATCTTATCAGGGAACTGTGGGATCCTAAAATCCTTCAGGAACTGTTGTCAGCGGCCGCGCCTACATTCTGCTCAGGAGTTGCTCAGCCCACCTGAGGTTTTTGGGTTATTAGCCCTTTAACCACAGAGGAGTCTGAGGGGTTGCAGCTAGAGGGAGACACATTTCTAACAAGGAATGATAGCTGATAACTTGGCAGTGAGACTAGAGACCAAAAATATTTTAAAAGGTGGAAATCAAAAGTATAACAGTTCAGGAATTATGACCCTGATACAATAAAGAGAAGTCTGTATATGTGTGCACATATTTTATTAAGTCTGGGAAACATATACTATGGTTTGTGCTTATGACCCCAATTTAGGAAAATGACTAAAAAATTACACACATACATTTTTTAAAGGCTGGAAAAATGCATCAACAGTGTTGAATAAATGAATTCCCATTTGTCTCGTTTATCCTGAATAACAAGGGAATGGGGATTTGCAGTATTTTAATATTAGGTTAACAGACAGGTAATGTGTATTAGCCTTTCTTAAGGTGCTTTCTTGTGGACTGTAAGCCCCATGATATGGTCTTTCCAAAGCAGTTCATTAGACAGTATGGAGAGTGCTTTCTGTGTATCTTCCTGATGCAGATCCATAATGCATGTTTATATTTTGAAGTCTCTGGGATGCTCTAGAGTAAAGAAGCCTTGTTTAACTTAGTGTAACCCATAGTAGGAATTAGCATGCCTGTAATAATAAGTGCTCAAGGAAAAACAATTCATTGGTTCAGACAACTATACCATCTAGGACTTCACTGTTGGCTGTAGGTGTAGTTGGAGGGAGGGGCTCCATCGATGTGATGAGGTCTTGCTCTCTGTTGGCTTTATTTTTTCCCTGTTGCTTCCTAAGGAAAGTGTGAGCATTTCTAGCAATTCTAAGCTTACAGTGTCCTCTCACCTCGATAGCCCAGAGGTTCCAGTAAAGATCCTGGAGTGGAATCTTTTGCTGGCTTTAAGTCTCATGTTGATTCCCAAGTTGATTGTCATGGCAATAGAAAAATTGCCTATTGTCCAGGCCTAAACTGGGGTCCACCCCTGCACGGAGGAGTATGTGTGGGGTCAACCCATGTGAACCACGTGAATAACAGAAGGCTGGAGGTGGGGTGAGCTCTCGAGGGAGAACTGAAATGTAGTTTCCAGGGAAGGGAGGGATGAATGCTGAGCAGACAGAAACATCATTTTTAAACTCCGACAATAAGTCCTTTTTATTGTGTAAAACCTATTGGAACACACATCAAGAAATACTGCCAAGTACTCTTCATAAATTTTTTTTCAAGTAAGTTTGGAAGACAATAAAATACACATGCCACACAAACATGTGGTGCAGTCTTCTTTGATGATCCAGGGACCTCACTGGACTCTGCAGGGCCTTAGGGTCCTCCCTGGATGTTGAAACATCCTGGCTGTTGACTACTTAGATTGTGGCTTCTTGATAAATGGGAGGTTAGGTACAGCCAGAGTGCAGGCTGAAGGGAGCCTGGGAAAGTTTCTGAAGGGCTATGGGCTTGCATGTGTCCTATGTAAAACCCTGTGGACTACTGTAGAAGCAGCACAGTTTGTGCATCTCCCTTAGTCCACACTGCACCCTTGCCAAGCAGGCAGCAGAGGCCTAGAGAGCGACTTGGCAAATTCCTCAAGGATCACTCAGGGGATTAGATGAAATAACTGTATATAAGGTGAACCTGAGAGATAGAGAAGCACTTTTAGATGGTCTTTTGGAAGAGAGATGGAAAGGCCATTAGATTGGGAGTAAAGGAGTTAGGGATGAGTTAAAGGAATGTAGTTTATAGATACGTTACTTTGAGCATGGAAGCTGTGTGTGTGTGCGCGTGCGCACGCGTGAAACAAGTAGTGCCTGCTCTACTACAACTTGTAGGGGTCAGCATTCAAATTTGTCTTGTCATATAATGTATATATTATATAATATAATTATATATATATATATACACCTGACTGGGGAGGGGAAGAAGGGGAAGGGGAGAAGAGATCAGAGACAGAGAAAAAGAAGAGACAAAGACAGAAACATGAGATAAGACGGAGACACAGATTAAAGTGTTGATTGAATTACAATAGGGCTACTTTACACTTTACACAGCTTCCACTTCTTTGGAAAAGCAAGAAAGGAAGGTATTTGAAGGAAATGTAAAACAACAAAAAAAAATTTTTTTTCTTTTTCTTCTTCTTTTTTATTTTTTTTTAAGGCAGGGTCTTGCTATATAGCTCAGACTGGCCCTAAACTCACTGTCCTCTTGCTTTGGCCTCCTTTATACTGGGATTATAGTAATGCATGACCAATGATCAATTCAAAATTTTAAACTCTCTGTTCAAAACAGTTTTTCTTTACTGTAGAAGATCCCTTTTGGGGTTTACTGAAGGAAAAAAAGGTATTTTCAACTTCCTTCCTTCCTTCCTTCCTTCCCTCCCTCTCCTTCTTCCCTCCTCTTCTCCCTCCTCCCTTCTTCCCTCCCTCTTCTCCCTTCTTCCTTCTTCTTCCTACTTCCCTACTCCCATCTCTCCTTCCTCTGTCCTTCATCTATCTATTTATTCATTCCTTCAGAAAGTACATTTACAAAGTATATTTTTGAAGTACACTTCAAATGCTGTGTGGTGATTCAGAGTACCTGAGGAGACTGTAGGTGGCCTGGCTGAGTCAGGGCTTGGTGGCAAGCATGTGTTTTGGAGCATGAGGCAGGCTGACCTTATGGGGCAGACGTCTGGAAGTCATGAGAGTAGTGTTAATCGTGGATATGTTTCAAAGGCAGGTCATGGGTGTTGCTGATTAGAGAATGATCCAGAATTTTGTCTGAATAAGTTCAGGGTCACAGTTGCTATCCATTGAGATTATGGAGGACTGAGGTGGGGCATTTGAATGCTGGAGGAGCCAATAGGCTTCTTCTGTAGAATGAAGCATCATGCTTCTACATGAATCCTTGTTGTCTAGTTAATAAAGAGTGACCACGCTCTCCTGTGATGTTTGGAAGCTATGTAGCTATGTTCTCTGTTTTCCCTCTACCCACCCAGCCCTCTAGGAGAAAAGATTCTTCTGGAAGGAAGGTTTTCAGGCACCAGGGATGGGTAAGTAACTTTGATTGTGCTCTGGGTGCTTCAAGAAAGAAAGAGTGGGAGTTAGGCCAGATGGCAGGCTTAATTTTATCCTTTAATCATGAATCCAGTAAGTAGTTGTGGGCAGTGGAGGGAGGGAAGACCAGGGAATGGAGGAGAAGATACCTTTGTAAAGAGTCTTGTTCTTTGGCAGCAAGAATTATAGATGAGCTAAAGCAGGGCTGGTATAACCTGCATCATCCTTTGAGGACATTTCTTTGTGCATTGAAGTCACTTTTTGCAGAAGAGAAGGTGCAAGTAAAAGTGAGCCAGAGGCTGAAGTGCTGTGTCTCTACTTGCATGGTCTGACCAGCAGCAGTGGTGTGTGACCACAAGGCCAAATTCTAGAGTAAGTAATGTTAATAAACCCAACCCAATGCCATTGAATACCCTGCTCCTTGTATTTGAGTAAGTCCTATTGTTAATATATAGTGGCTCCAAGGTCAGTGTTTCCATGGTAACAATAGGTGAAACCTCTTCTGGTCAGGTCAAATAAACAGAGTTGGGCTCAGAGAACCTAAATCAGCTGTAGCTAGATTTTGATCACAGTGCTGGGTTGATTCCCTGGGTAAAGCTGAGTCCATTTCTGTTGTAAGAATGCAGCAGAATGGGTAATTTATTAAAAAAAAAATATGTTTTCTCGTGGTTCCAGAGGTTAGGAAGGCTAAGGTCAAGCTGCCAGTGCTGTCTGGGAGCTGCTTTTGGCTTCCAAGATGGCACTTTGAAAGCTGTATCTTTGTAAAGAAAATTGTGTTCTCACATGGCAGATGCTTGGAAGGACAAAAAGAGATTCAATTCAGTCCATCAAGCTCCTTTTTTTGGACTGCTATTCTTGTTCCCAGTCATTTGGGGAGGAGCTGTCATGATTACCTCTTAGAAAGTACCACCTCCCTTCAGGCAGGAATCTGACATTTGGCTAGAACAAAGAAGTAATTTCAGGCAGGAATCTAAATCTTGGGCTAGAACAAAGAAGTAACTTCAGGCAGGAATCTAAATCTTAGCTAGAACAAGGAAGTAGACTTCAGACATGAAAATGATTTTCCATTAGGACAGGAACGTAGGCTCAGATATTTTGGTCATCCTGATAAGCCCTTAGAAATAGTGATCACAGGAGTGTTCATGGAACTTTATTTATTGCCTTGCTTGTTCTTTGACTATATGTGTTTATTGTCTTGCTTGTTCCTTGACTATTTGCATCTATTGTATTGGTAGTTCTTCAATCTAGAACTGACCTTAATACTTGTATGAAATTAAAATGGCATAAAAGTAAAAAAGGAGGAGGAGGGATGGGATAAGGGGTTGGGGAGGGGAATGGAGAAAGGGGATGACATCTGAAATGTAAATAAATAAAATATCCAATAAAAAAAAAAAAAAGAAAGTACTACCTCTTAGGACCCTCCCTGTGGTAGCACCTGAAGTTTGAAGGGGCTCATTCTAGTCACAGCATCAAGAACCTTAGTGTATTTGTGCCAGAGCAGACATGTTATTGTGTTCTTTCCAAGCCTAAGGCACAACCCTTTTTTTTTTTACCTGCGGATAATTAATGAAGATTGTATAACAAAACGGCTGTTCAGCTTCCTAACAATATCTGAAATGCTTACAATGTTTACTTCTGGAGGTGAATTATGATGAAGTATTGTACATGTTGAGGAACTACCTCCAGGACATCCATTTAATTTCTTTCCATAAACATGAATCTATACTGGAGTTTCTACAGAGAGAATAACAGTTCTGTCTTAAGTTGACATGGTTGTAGGAGAGCAGAGTGAGTTTAAAGGGTGAACTTTGTAGTCAGGTGAACTTGGCAAAAACTCCGTGGAGGAGGAGAATATGGTAGGCTTTGCATGCTGGAGGCTGTGGGAAGAAGCCCTGGAGCCTTCCCCAGAGCTTGGCAGACTTCTCATTTGAAATAGGATGAGCTAACATTTGTTGTGGGTTGTGTCACTCCAGGTGGACTGGGTGCTCTCTAAACCAGGGATTGGGTGCCCAGCTCTATATGTGTGGGTCCAGAGTTAATGGTTTTAATATAAAAGGTCAAAAGCAAGGAAAGGTGTGTGTGATGGGACTTGGGGCTGGGGAGTCAGGAAAGAGGAAATGAGTGAGAAGTGTAGAGACTCATCAGGCAGAGACAAGGCAGAGTGGGAATACCTGGGAGCAGATGAAGTCTTGGGTTGTCTTCCATGCCTGCTGCATCAGGGGCAAAGCAGACCCTCACTGTGCAAATGAATGGGAGAGTTGTTATGGGGTCTTGTTTTTAGGTGAGTATTTTTCCACTCAAGTAGGGAGGGGCCTGTGTAAGTGGAAAAATTCAGGGTGGGAATCCTTGGAGCTGGCTTCTGCCATTTGCCCTTGCATTATGACCTACTGATCTATAGCCACAGGACATGATTCATACAGATGATGGATGGAGCAACTTTATCTCCCTTCTGTGGCTTCAGCTAAGTCATTTATTGACCTTTCAACTGTTCCCTAAAAAACAACTGTAGCGGGATTGAGGGGTAGAAAGTCAAGGCATGACACACCTCTTGACCTTGACCATTAAACATTGTATGCAATTGCTTACCTGGTAACAAAGTCATTCAGAGGTTGTCTACTATCCTTCATGGGATTTGTAGAAAGGTCAGCCCTGGGTAACATGAAGTCCCAGAGGAGAAGGTGATTTCCCAGATATTCTCTGGTCTGAATGCTGACTGCTTGATCTCTGAGGCTTTGAGCACTCCATTTAAACAAATATTATTTACGTTCAGCAAGAGAACCATTCCCCATTGTCTGCCTTTTCTAACTCACATAAACTGTACATTTAACTTCTGTTTACATATATATAAACCATATCGTTAGGAGTAGCCTGGGAAATGCTTGGTTGGAGATGAATTTTGCCCTTTGAAAACACAGAAGTGAGTGACAGCTGTATATTGTCTTATCAGAGGCGTGACATTGTGCGGTTGATTGGGACCAGGTGTCTCACAGAAGCCATCTGAGTAAAACTATAAACTTCTGGTTGACAAGCAGGGTGATAGCCCAGCTCTTTTTAGCAAAAGATTGGTTGCCAGTATCTGCCTTCAGTGTAGGGTTATTGACAAAGAAACAAAAACTTGGGGTGCTCTGAGGAAGAAGCTAAGGGAGGCCAAGGACAACAGTTTGTGACAAACTTTATGACATGTTGATCTAGATTTGACCTATTAGAGCATCCCTAAGTGGACAAGAACAAGAATGGTGGGTGGGAGGGAGCAGAGGAAAACTTTGGGTCAAGTTTGGTCAAATTCTTGTTACATTTAATACCTTACTGTTTACTTCAAGGCTGTAGCAACACTGGTCATTTCCTAATTGGCAGTGTGTGACTTGGGAAGATCACCTCTGATTTAACTTATATCTAATGTATACTGAGTCTGAATCATGAAGTCTTTAGCTCAGCTAGCTCACCGAATAAATGAGGTATGAGAGTGATGAAAGCATTTGTTTTGCTTTCTAAGTCAGCTGTTTATAGGCTAGTTCACCAAACAGGATTCTTTTATTGTTCTTAACAGTGCTATCCTTCTCTCTACACAACCATTTTCTTGTCCTTTGTGGAGGACTCTGACTACTTTAGGGAACCCCATGGATTACTGAGATATAATATGTCTGGAATTAGCTGAGAATAATTAAGTTTGATTATTCCCTTCCAGTTTATTTGCAACACGAAGAGATGAGCTGTAGTGAAAAAAGGGAGATGTTCTTATTTTAGCTCATACAGTACTTGCATATTTGCTTATGAGTACTTTCCCATGTTTTATGGTAACTTCAGAGGAAACAGTAGTGATGTATACATTTGGGTATGTTGACTTCAGAGCAGACTTTACACTAAGGTTCTAAGATAACATTTGCACTAGGAAATATTTCTCAGTGCTTGTTGGGACTTTTCTTGGTTCTGACGTGGCTAAATGCTTTGATCTGGTTTTTTTTTTCCCCTCTAAGACACAGAGCTTGGAACTTGATCACTAACGTCTTTCTTGTTTATTCTGCTGGGCAACACTAAGCTTTGAAAGAAAGACTGGTTTCCTTCTCAGTTCAAACTGGAAACACAGAGGTGACAGTGGGAAATAACACGAAGTAGCCTGAACTGTCTTTTATCTCCCTGCCATTCCAGGGTTAGTTTGGATGATGATGATAAAAAAGACTATCCTCAGTGAGTTCTTCAGCACGTGCAGCACCTGATAATTCTTGAGCCTGGATGAATTAGCATTTTTTAACATCGTGCATCCTATGTGGTGCACTGCCCTTATAGATGGTGAGGCTAAAGTGTGAATGAGTTTTGGTGACACTTAACTGGTCTCATCCTAATGTCCCACATTATTTCTGGGCTCCTTTAGTTTGCTCTGGTTGCTTATAAGGACCAGCAAGGACTTTAGAATGATGAGTAATAACTCTAAGACAGTTGCTGGTCAAGTTTCCAGGCATTTATTCTGTAGCCTATGGCATCTTGGCAGGAATCTCTTCTGTTTTCTTATTGGGATCTGTGTCTGAAGCTGGAGACTTTTCTGCACATTATGTTTGAGGCTTCCCTGTCACTTGAGTCTTCTTGGGTTTCCCTTTGACATTTTGACTTCTCTCCACAGTGTTGTTGTAGGTCATTGGTTGCTGGTGATTATTTATAGATTTATGAATATATATATATATATATATATATATATATATATATATATATTTGAGCAAAACCTAATAATGGGAGAATGAAGAAGAGCTCTGAAATGTATTGTTAACACTACTCATTAGGAATGGACATGTTGGGGTAAGTTTCTAGAAAGCAGTCTAGAGTTCAGCTTTGAGGGTGTGTGTATGTTGTGGGTGGGGATTTTAGGGCCAGTTCTGGGCCTCTCTCACAATGATCTTGCATTGACATCATCCAGGCCTGGGGATATATTGCCCTTTGACTAGACCTATTTAGGAAGAACTTTACAAGTGTGCTTGTGGCTTTTCTGCACACCACACAGAGGCTCTATTGCTATAAAAATCTGTTAAAAATAAGGGATATAGGAATCTGAGCCCTGTAAACCAAAACAGTTGACTTTGGGACAGGAGAAGACAACAGCTCTCATAACGGTGCTTACAGTGTGGCATAAGTGTTATCTACTAGTAACCTCAAAGCAGTGGGAAATGATGGTTTGTGTGTGTGTGTGTATGTGTGTCCGTCAAGGTAGCTGTATGCACATGAGAATAATTGCATGGTTGCATGAAGATCAAATGTAGTGATCCATGAAGCTTAGTCTCCACTCACAACCAAAATTCCATCACATGGTTGCCTCCTCCTGTGCACACCTGCTGGCTAGGAGCTACAATGGAGTCTTCATCTATCCTGAGACACTGTCCCTTGCTTTTCTTCCAGAGGGTACTGTGGCTTTTTTCTAATCTATATAGGGCTGTCAATGAGATGACTGGTTCTTTTGTTAGACACTACTCAGTCAGAATGTGCACACATCTATCGCTGCCTTCCTTCAAGCTTACTTGAAGTAAGTTTAAGTTCACTGAGCTGACCTTTCTGAGCATGGATCCACAGCTTCCCAGGGAAAGGCTGAAAACTGCAATCCCTCCATTTCAGGAAGATACTTATAATTGGTTGAGAACCAACCAATTAGTAAACAGGGATTTTCTTCACCCCTTGCAGAAAGTATGACGAGAATGAGTTTCACAGAGACGCTGACACCATGATTTAAATAAATAAGCTGTATTATCTGTACAAAAAATATAAATACAGTTTTGTGTTTTAGAGGAGGAAGTGTCTCCTTCCGCATTATCCAGCAGCCCCAATAATTTGTGGTACTGCTGAGTCACAATTCACAGAACAAATATTAAATGTACATTCATGTCATGCAAGGAAGCACACTGCTTTCCACTCCAATCCTAAGCTTTCCAACTTGTTCTGAAAGGCACTTCCAACCTCACATTCTGATGGTGGCAGAACTGGAAGATGCCTGTTCTTTAGAAACTTCAAACACTGACCACCAATTTTTAATAGCTACTGAACTAATCAACTGTATTAGTATTACAGAATTTGTGTTCATTTCTTGTATAACTAGTGTCACAAATGAATCGGCCCTATTGCTCTCCCCCAATCCCATATTAGCTTTTACAAGGTACTCTGTACACAGTGGATCAGAGTTAAACATCTGTTTTGTTTCTTTTAAAATTAGGAAGAATACAATTATTGCCACAGAGTTTTTAGGAACACAGCTGCAGGAAGTTAATAAAATCCCCCAAAGAGTTGTTTTTCTGAATGACAATGTACAATTACTAATATTGCACTTTTTAATACAAGAAATCCTAATAAATATTCACAAAAGATATACATAGAAACACTCTCTTTAATTTTAAATAAACATTACACTGACTTTTAATAACACAATTTCTTAGAGCCTATTTTTGTGATGAGGAAGAGGCCTACCCTAATTGTCTATAGCACACCCAAGAAGACACAGATTAACATTGCCTTCCAAACTTAACTTCCAGGCTGGCTGGGAAATGCAGCCCTGATGTCAGTGGTGGCCCTGGGGTGATAGCATTTGGTGAGTGTGTTTGTGAGGGGCAGCTTCTCTGATGGCTACTGGGCTCTGCCTGCCTCATCTGCTAAACTAAGGCTGCTCAGGAAGGAAGCAAATGTTACTGTGGAAGCTTCTCTGCAGATTGAGGATTTGCCAAGGGCTTCTGTTTTAGCCAAGCCATAGCTGTTGCATGTTGCTGAGTTGTGTGTGCTGCTTAGCCCGCTGAGTGGTCCATTCACCCAGTCTGGTGTGCTAATTACCATAGTATTTGTGTAGTCCGCGGATGGTTACAAAGCTTTTGAGGGCTGTCTTGTGATTCTTTAGCTATCTTCTGGCTTTGCCATAGCACCTTATCATGCTCCCTACTCCAGCCTGCTGTATAAATAGGATGTACAGCAGCTCTTCTGTGGTTCAGAAGGGTTCTTAGTCCCAATGTGTGTGATGTTTGGGAGAGGAAGGCACACTGAGGGCATGCACGTCCCCTCTGTCCTCTCCCACTCTCTGGCTAGCTCTGTGGCAAAGGTTCCCACACCCTATAGATGTTTGCCAGCAAACAGGTTGCTTAATGAATCCTTTGTGAGCAATGATTCTAGTCCCTGGCCCAACAAGGGGTAGCAAAGTCATTCAGTTGGAAAACCAGGAGTACTCATGCTCAAATGCCCTTGGCCTACTGCAGCAGTTAGTTCAGGGCTAGTGATCCTTGATTTCGGTAAGGAGATGCCAGGGGCAGCCTTATTACACAGCCAGACCCAGACCCCTTGTTGGGTTTTTCACAGCTGCAGACACAAAAGTCACTTGATAGAAGAGGGAGTAAAGACATTTGTATAATCACACGAGAGCACACCTTCTGTCATGCAGCATGGGTGACCTGAGAGGACACTGAATACCCTTTCCCACCTCTGTTGAACCTATAGGACTGTGCACATGTACCAGGGCATAGGTTTGTCATATGAATCTCATGTGGCTGCTTGGAAAATCTGTCCTGCTTGCAAGCTCCTCCCACTGAGGTGCACATGCAAGCTTCCCTTCCCTCCCTCTTCCCAGCCTCTGTCTACTCCAAAGCTGTATGCCTTCTGCCTATTTTGCTTGTCTCTTTTGGCACAACCCACCTGTGCACAGCTCAGATCTCTTCTTGGTTTCCCACCCCGCCACCAGAACAGGATTCTAACCTGGTTTCTGCTCTAATATGCTGCTCCCCTGTTCTAACCACGAGGGAACAAAGGAATGGCACTCTTGGTTGACCTGTGCCTGTACCTATGTGTTATAAACTCCTTGCTGTCCCTATAGTTATGGCTTGCTCTTCCTATGTCTCTGCAGACCCCGATCGGGAAGGAGCCAGCTCTGTAAGGGAGCTGCTGTCTGCCTGGCCTGCTCTGCAACCCTCCTTTAGACATCTCTTTTAATGTTCTCAACACTTGCCTCCAGCTAACTGAATAAGAAAACACGCCAAGGTTCCCAGGAGCATGGGTGCAGGTGGACATGGGTGTGTGGGGAGGGGCAAATAAATAAATAAAAGGGAGAAAGCATAAGTCATGTCCAAGGTGGTTGTATGAGTCCTCTGTGTGGCCAGGGTAGAGTTCATCCCTGTGCCCTGTCTTCATGCTTTGCCACACGTTCCACAGCAGCGAGATCGGAACTGGCCGAGCTGGCAGAGTTTCAACTGTCTCACCTTCTCGCAGTACCTGGTGGTGTCTCTGCACTCAGCTGGGAAAGCAGGAGGGAAGGAGGGGGACAGAAAGGAGATATGAAAAGAGGCTCATGGATGCAGCTGCTGCTGAACAGCTAGGCACTCAGCAAGCTGCCTGTGGGGTCTACCCCAGCCATGGCTCTCCAGCCCCTCTGGACAGCCTTCCCTCTGGCAGCGAGTGCTCAGCCCTTTGCCATTCCCTCCCCACCAGCCTGCAGCCATTTGATTGATTGATGGCGGGGCTATCTCAGGTCCTTCTTTGCTTCCTTCTGATAGCTGCTTCTACTTCAGGCTGCTAGATTTAATCTCCTTCCTCTTGGGATCATCTCATCTCCCTGCTTGCTTTTGTCCCCCATGGGCTTTTGTTTTGGGTTTTTTTGTTTTGTTTTTTTTTTTTTTTTTTTTTTTTTAGTGAGAGATGTTCTCAGAAGGACAGAATTCTGTTCCTTGTGAGGCAACATGCAAGCAAGGACTTGGTTGAAGGTCCGTATCTTCAGGTGCTTGGACCTCTCCCTGCACAGCTTTCCTTTCTTTATCCAAGCCTCCTGTTCGTCAGCACACCAGGTCTTCCAGACACTGTGGCATTTCAGTTCTTAACCACTGGTGCAGCCTGTAGCTGGTAAGCTTTGCAACTCCTTGCACTGTAAGCCAGTACTTTCTGAACATGCCAACCATCTGATAGGAATACCAGTACTTCACCAGAGCATACATCATACATCTCCCAGTGTGTCGGAAGGGATGGACTATGTGCCTACTGGCTTTCTGCCTCAGTGTTGGAAACTGACTGCCCAGTGAAGTTTAGTGAGGGGGAAAACTTAGACTCTTATTTTAAGTTGTCTATACTTTTTGTGGGGAAATATCTCCCGCTTGGATTTTGGGTTCTAAGGAGGAGAGACTAGATCCCTACCTGACTAGAATACAAATACTGGTATGGTGCTGAGAGGCTCCAGACCTGAGGGTGGAGTGAATGGATGACTGTCAGAACCCAGGGGCACAGTCTCCTGTTCCTTTCCAGTGGATGTACATGGGCTGGGGAGGAGGGGGGTCAGCAGGTCCTTGTTTGGTGGGAAGCAGAACAGTGATGGGTGCGGAGCTGGCTGAGAGGCTGGCATTCTGCATGCTTCTTCAAGGTTAACAGTGCTCTGTCTTTAGTAGCTTGGTCTCTGTGAACCATTGTTTTAGTCTTCCCCTGTGGGCACCAGCCAGGGTAGACTGCAGGTGTGTTGGAGGCCAATTTTATCCAGCCCTTGGCTCTTTTAGGGCTCAGGATGAAGACAGTGGAAGCCCTTGGGACACACCCTGGCATCATTTGTGGTCTGAACATGTGTATACACATCCTTGCACACACCCGTGGACCCCACCTAAAATGTTCAATTCTGGCCCGAGCTGATAATCCTTAGGGAACTTGATCCAGTGCCCTGTGTTCAGGCTCAGTCCTAGGGATTGCCCTCTGTACCCGATGGCCTGTGGGGAATTTGCAGAATGTTCTTTGGGATTGGAACGTACTGTTTTCACATGGAGTGATGTTGCAGCGTTGCCAGTTGGCGGGTCGGGGCCCCCAGGAACACAGGTGCTCAGGCACAGCCTTGTTAGTGCGCACGTGAACACACTCCACCCGCCGGGACTGGAAGCCATAGTTGCCACAGGTTGCTGTGCACAGGGTCCAGAGGCTGACCCTCCAGTGTACACTGCAGGCCTCTGACCAGCAGTTTTGGGTGCTCACAGGCCTGTAGAAGGATAATGATGAAGGTAAGTTTCTCTGTGGGAACCAGACTCGAAAACAAACTACAAACCCAGAGATGTAGGTAGGTAAGTTGAGATCTCAATCTCTGCTCTGTTAAGGAATGAATGGGCATGGACCTTAAGGAGGCCACTGTCCTGAGCATGCATGTGCTCTTCTTTACAATCCTTCATGACCCGAGGACAAGCTCTACTCATCATGGAGACTAGCAAAGGTGGAACTTGGAGTCTCATCTTGGGCTAAAAGGTAGAGAGAGGTAAGGGGCCATTTTCCTAAGGGAACATCTACAAGAAAGTATACTAGGGGCCAGAAGTAGACAGGTACAAGTTGAGACCTAGGGACAAAAGTTTTCATATTGGCCTAACTTCTAGAGATAGGACGGCAAGATGAACTTGTTGAGCTCTTGTAGTCTGGTGGCCATGGCGTAGGTGCCTCTTGCTCACCTAGAGATGAATGTGAATCTCTTGTGGAGTCAGACCTCTTTTATGAAGAACACTTATGTGTACTTCATTCCTGAGAGTAGAAAGCCCAAGAAAAGCTCACTGTTTGCAGGAGGCAAAGGATTTAGGGTAAGATGGAGGCGGGCAGGGCAGCTGAGCCCTTGTGAAAGATTGAAGGAGTAACAACATTCTTGCATCAAGGTCTCTTTGCGTTGTCGATATTGGGGCTGTGTAGAGGAGGACAAAGGCTTTGTCTTACCTGGGGAGGGCACTGCACTGCTCTGATGGTAAGGTGATGCCATCCCGGGTCTGGCAGAAGACCTGTCTGTGCTGCACAGCGAGGCGAGGGCCTATGCAAGGCCCATTGCACTGGGAGGGGGAAAGGAGATGTATAGCATGTTATCTATGTCCAAGGGGGGAACGTTGCAAAGCTTAGCATTCCCTTAGGCACATACTAAGTATATACTTGTCTCTTAGAGGGCAGGATCATTGAGTAGGGTTTCTCATTAGTCTTCTTTGGATCAAATAACAGACACTCACTGGCATGTGCTTTATGTCACAACGGAACAGTTAACTGTCCTATAGTCTGTAGGCATGTGCTAGGGAATGGCCAGGAGAAATGTAGCATTGACCAGAGAAGGCTGACCTGGATTAACCTATGAAAATATTTTGCCATGTGCTGGGAATCTGATGGTAAGCTTCAGAGATGAAGACCTCTCAATACCATAGCTGGTAACGATCTATTTAAGCACTTAGAAATAACTTTTGTTTTTTGTAAAGTACAGTACATGTAAGGCAATGTAAGTAAAAAAAAAAGAATACTGCCGTGAGTCCTCAGAAAACAAAAATAGAGAGTCGACCTGTGCATGGTGCTACCACCTCCTTAGAGGGAACCTAGTCTTGGGTTAACACAGTTGACCATTCAACATCTGTTACTGTATTTGGCTAAGAGACTGCAAGAAAAACAGACACACCAAGTAACTCAGCAGCTTGCTTCCACCCACTCCTCTCCAGACGCAACTGATCCAAGGTTAAAAAGTCGCTGTGCCTCTATTCTCAATACTTAGTTTCTTTATAGCTTTGTAATTATAATACAAAGAGCACTGCTCCAAGCCTCTGGGGTGTGCTGCTTCAGGCTTCCAAGTATGCAGCTTTGTTGGGTATGTGTTTATACAGCCTGTACATGTCCAGATTTAAGAGACTTTCTACTTAGGGTTACAATGGCTTTTGCCTATTTCTTCTCTGGCCAATGGTAGATGGGTTTTCATTTGCTTTAAATTTTTGGAAGTTCTTGGATGGTTATATATTTTAAACATTAAGCAATATACTAAGCATATACTTGTATCTCATCTTGGTTTGATTTGTATCCTCCTGTCTACTAAAAAGCATTTAATATATTTTTATCAGATAACTTTTCACTTGGATAAAGTCTCCCTTCTTTTTTTTTCTATCTTTTTCCTTTAATGTAAATTGTTTTATAAGTTTCTTGTGTGTACCCCTTGCTCAGTTAGGAGTTTTAATTATTTTCTCTCTTATGAAGTTCACTGCATTCACTCAAATGATGTCTTCTCATAAAACCAAACTTTGATTAGTTCAGTTTATTAACTACAATTATGTGTTGTTGATTTTAAGTAAATGACTCTGTCTTATATTATTACTCAGCCATATATATACATATGCACATATATATATATACATATGCATATATATATACACACACACACACACATATAGTCACTTTTTGCTCAATGATGGAAGCACATTTTGATTTTTGGTATTGTATTGTTATGCAAACATCAAACTAAAACCAAGATGGCTATGACATTATCATATCATGCAATGATGAAATAAATATGTATATATGTGTGTCTGTGTGTTCATTGTATCCATTCAGGAGGCTGGCCAAGGAAATCCCTGGAACTGCAGTTAAAGGTGTTTTTGAGCCACCATACATAGATGCTGGGAGCTGATTCCCTCTGCAATGAGCACTCTCAACCACGGAACCATCTCTCAAACACAGGTGATGTGATCTTATGGGACCACTATTGTATATGATGGTTAGTCATTGGCTGGGGCATCTTTAATCGACACATGATAGTATTGTTTAGGTGTGTAGAGTAGAACTGTTATTCATAGGGCATGCAGCAATTGTTTTTCATTTTTTTATTATTTAACTTTTTGTCAATTTCATATATGTATATAATAAGTTCTGGTCACATTTCTCCCTCCTCCCTCTCCTTTGTTTTGCGTTCTTTTTAAACTTTTAAGGAACTGACACTGTTCTCCACAGTAGCTAAACTATATTTTATTTCCTATTGCCACTCAATATAAAATCAACTTTTTTATCTTCACTAAATTTTTCTCCCAGTGCAGAGGATCAAATGCAGGCCTTGTGATACTTGGTGAGTGCTCTACTGTACCCTAGCCAACACCAAAGTCCCTATTTATTTGATAAAGTCATCCTGATGAGTATAAAATAAAAAACATGTGGGGTTATTTATTCTCCTTCTCTTCCTCCTCCTCAAGACAGGGTTTCTCTGTGTAATCCTGTCTGTCCTGGAAGTCACTTTGTAGAGCAGGCTGGTCTTGAACTCAGAGATCCACCTGCCTCTGCATCCTAAGTGCTGGGACTAAAGGTGTACACCACCACCTCTCAGCTCTTTCTTTAATTTTGAGAAAGCATTTTTCTATTATGTGGCTCAGTATGGACTTGACCCTTTGAGAGTTGGTTGGCATACTGGATAATATCTCATTGGTATACAAAATTCCTTAATTTTGTTGTCTGGTATGGTTTGAATAGATTTTGAGTTTTTATGTTTGAAATTTAACTCACAGTGTCATATGTTAATAGTATTTGGAGGGCTTTGTGGGAGATAAGGCTGGGTGAGGTGTGACTTTGTAAGACTTGAGCCTGCATGCTTGCTTTCACACGGTGTGGTGCCTGACATGGCAGAAAGGCTTGTGATAGAGCCATATATTTTACCATCTAGGCACCACTCCTTGCCTGGTAACTTCACAGTTCCTAGAACTATAAGAAATACATATATTTTCTTTATAACTTATCCACATGTGGGATTTTGTTACAGCAACGAAAATGAACTGTCATATCTAAGAAATTATTGTCAAGCTTGATGTCTTGTTCTAAGAATTTTATTTTTAAATGAAATTTATAGGTGTAAGGAACTAGCTTTGTTTTTAACATCATTCAACATCAAATGTTGAGAAATGACTCTTTCTCTACTAAAATGGTCTTGGCACTCCGATGAAATCTCTTTGTCATATATATGAAAGCTTATTGCCAGCTTTTTAAAAAGCTCTTAAATGTGTATTACATGCTGAACAGAAATGTATAGATAGCTAAAATTCCAAGTTTAAATTTTCTATTTGCCCCCAACATCTAGAACTACACATGGCCAGTCAGAAAACTCACTGCCAATTAGTGCTGTCCCAGATAAACCAAGAATAGCCAGACACATGCTCTGTTGTTGGGCAATACCTGAACATCAGTCTGTTGGTATCTCTTACACCCATGATAGATCCCCAGTGTTTTTTGAACACAGATTTTGTGAATCAACATACAAGGATATTAGTTCATATTATAAACACCTCTACACTTGATTCTTGTGTGTGTGAACAACAATGTAAAACTGTAGAGGCTGGCTGCAGGCCATTTGGTGAATTAGATATACAAGTAGGTGATTATTAGTATCTAACATAGCTCTATACCAGGAAAAAGGTTCTGACAGGTGCATAGTCTCACCTGGACTAGACAAAGTACAACCATTACCATGCTCCCCTTGACTTCCTTCCTCTCCAAGAATCTTTTGGGTTGGTCTCCTTTTAAAATGACAACTAAAAATAATACTTTTTCTCAGTTCATACAGTTAATATATTGCCTCCATTTTATCTAAAGGAGGCTCCATTTGCAGATTCTAGTCAAATGAGGACCACTCTGTTGATCTTGGTGATAACTGCTAACATTATGTTTTAAGTTTAAATTACTGTGCTTAAGAGATATATAAGACAAAAATACTCTAACCTGTAAGCCTCACTTGCCCAAGGACAGATAATGTCCCAGAATGCTGGGAGCTGTTCTTGTAATTTCCTTGTCTTGTATAATTTTAATGAATCTGTTGTTCATGGGAACTAACAAACCGTGTGCTTTTTTTTTTTTTTTTTTTTTTTTTTTTTGCTTCTTTAAACAAGCTTGCTTGCCTATAATGGCACATCAACAGGATGCATGCTTGACTGCAGGTGGGTGGGGATGTGTGCTCAGTTATATGTAGGCAAGAAGTACGTCGGATGTGTCTTGCCCCTGATCGAACAAAGGAAGTGAATATTCAGCCTTGCGAGGTTTGCCTTTATAAGCCCCTGACTAATGCATTTTGGAACTTCACCTTGGGAATCTCAAGTATCGAGTTTAGACCTGGGGCCAGTATCAGAATAAAGCTTCTTCTTTGTTTAAAACTTATTCATGAACAGACTAGTGAATTCCTGAACAACTCCAGACCCCTCACAATCTCATCTGGGATTTTCCATGCTAGCATCTAGACAGGGGACTTGGGGAAGGAGGCCTCGGTTTCAAGGAGGTTCATCTAGGCTTCACCTTTTCCTGGTTTGGAATGATTGTTTTCTACCCTAAGTTGCAGATCAGAACCACAAAGACAGTTTCTAAAACCTGCAGTGTAGTTGACTTAGACCTTTGGGAGGAACAGCCTGGACATCAGTTGTTTTAAAAGTTTTCCCCAGTGAACTTTTTGTTCCATGGAACTGATTGAGAACCCTGGACCAGAGCAACAGTGCAGTTTCTAGGAGGTTCTCCTCTAAAGTTTCCAGAACTATCCTCAACACAGTTATAGGAGGTGGTCTTGGGGAATGTTGGTCCGAAGGTAGTGTTGGGGGTCACAATATCAGAAGGAAAAACAACCAGCCTGAGGAGCATGCTAATGCCTCAGAATAGCCTACACCCATTAGGACAGGGACGCAGGAGTGACAATGGGAGGGGTTAGTGAAAGATGTGGAGGTGGATTTCTCTTCCCATGGTGGCAAGGTTTTTATCTGATGATTTCCCCTCAAAAACAAAACAAAACAAAACAAAACAAAACAAACAACAACACAACACAACACAACACAACCAGCCTACCAAACAAAACCACCTGTCTCCTTACCTGGCCCCAGCTGGAGAAAGCCCATTCCACACACAGCTGCTGATTGCAGGCCTGGGTGTCCACAGGCCGTTTGGCCAGTTGGGTGCACATGTCATTGGACACTGGGGTGGAAATACCAGAAGCTTTCAACTTCTGACAGGTCACCCTGCGGGTCTGAACACCTCCACCGCAACTCCGGGTACAGGCGGACCAGGACGTCACCATCCATCTGAGGAGAAGAAGGAACGTGAGAGCAACTGCAGATGGTAAGGCTGAGGGTAGGAGGATGAACCTTGCTTTACCCAAGACTTACTCAGAAAAGTGGAAAGCATCCAGACAGTGTCATTAGAATCTATGAATGTTAACTTGCTTGCTTGCTTGTGAGATAAAGTCTCATAATGTAACACAGTGTGGCTTTGAACTTGTGATGCTCCTGCCTTGAGTACTGGAGTTACAGGCATACACCATAGTTAGGATTTTGAGATGAGATTATATGAGTAGACCCCTACGTACCCGTATCAGAGGGAGAGACATATTGGGGAGGGTAGCAGTATGACCAGGGAACAGGAGCTGTATTTTTATGTTGCCACAAAGCAGGCACTTTTAGACTGGCAAGGAGCAAATTCACTCAGAGGCTTCACAAAGGGCACGTGGCTCCATGGATGCCTTGATTTCTGGCTTTCAAAATGGAGTTTTATGATGCCATTTGGACAATTTTTTCTTGCAGCCCCGGGAGATTGATAAAATATGGACATTGAGAAGAAAATAACATTTTGAGGGTTGTTTGCTTTAAGTTGTCCCAAACAAGTGTAGTTGCAGATAGAAAGCTTTTAGTTAGTAACACACACTGCAGGGAGTCAGGGCAGAACACTTTCCTGGAAAAGTCAGATCCAAAGCCTGCTACCTCTTGCTCTGGGAGATTATCTGGGTTTCACTGAAGTCAAGGTTTTGTCTGGAAATTCTCTGATCACTTTAACCCTTGATCCAATGTCTATGCTTCATCTTTCAGAAAGAAAGATCAACCTAGCTTTCTCAGGTAATTCCTAGTTAGTCAGTCAGTGTAGACATCATCTATCTTGGAGGGTTATATGTACAGTATAAATATGCCCTCTTAACTATTATTTAAGTCCCTAGAAGTAAACCTGACCAAGACTATGACAAATGGGCTTTTCTCATAAAGCCATTCTATAATCTGGAGACACTGTGAGGTCCTTAGTAACCATGCAGGAACCCTCTTCTGTACGTGTAAAATATAATTCTCAAAGAGTGAGAAGCATTCAGAGGCATGGCACTTTTCAGCCAATTTTTATATAATCTAGGAATGTGCCATTAGTCTGGTTACCTGGAGTTTGGGACTAGAACTGTAAAGCAGATAGAACAGCTACCTGAGTTAAAACAGACTTTGGAAGATGCTCAGAGCAATGCCCGTGTGTACAGAGGATGCTAATGTGGCCCTCAAGTCAAATGGAAGCTTAGGGATTTCCCCGGCAAGTGTGGTCACATTTGATTTTTGAAAGAAGTGTGTGGAGAGAAGAACAGGTTCCTTCCTGCAGCAGGATCTGCAAATGACTTAGTTTGTGACGGTTTCTGTTCTCCGTGACCTGGGGAGGATGACTTTATGTGGATTTCTAGATCAGGAAACATTGTGTTTAGGAGGCAGGGGCAAGGTGTTTTAAAGTCTCTGGAAGTGTTGAAACCAAAGGTGAGCTGGCCACTCCTACTTCAGTTGCTGAAGTAAATTAGGCTGATTAACTCTGACCATCACCAAATCAAATCACAGAGTTCCTGGCATGTAAAAGATCTCTTCTTCATTTCATGCAGCTTGGCAAGGGCAGTCTTCCAGAGCCTTCTGTCCCTGGTGAATGTCAGGCCTGCGTTTCAATCAACTTTGATTTCTAAATATACATTTCAGTGATGTTTTCAGGAGCTGAGGTGGGGGTTTTGAGAAAGGAGAGCTATGGGCCACGTTGCTGTTCAGGAAGGGTATAAAAGGACATTAATCATTCCCGTGGAAACCTTCCCTCAGCAAGTCAAACTGCTGATATTAATGAGTGTGTTTCATATTTCATGGAGTCTCTCCTAGTCTCAGCTGCTCCTGTGACTCAGCTGGCAAAACACAAAGCAGTTGCCTGCACAGTATAGGAAAGTCCTACAGATAGGTCATAAAGGGGCATTTCAGATCCTAGCCAAGTCTCCCAGGGTGCAGAGCGCCATGCTGGTGCCAACTCCAAACCCATCCATTATCCTTTAGCTACTGGCTGAAGACGGGGGGATATGAGCTCAGTGGGACTTGTGGCTTCTTGAATCGGAGTTATGTGTGAGAGGAAGAGATGGTGGGTGTCAGTGTAGCCTAAATATGGATCTCAAATGCAGAGACTATACATCTAAAGTTAAGGCAGCTAAGGAAAAATGCAGATGTATTGCAACTTTAGTGAGATGCAACTATCTGTAAAAAGGTAAGTTTTTCTAATTAAACCTGAGTACTAACTGGCAGAAGTTAGACAGAAAGAGAAAAGTTGGGGTAGAGCCCAGTAGTCCTTTCTTTCAACATTTCAATACAAAATGTTTTAAACAACCCAGAGTCAGGTTACTATTGTGGCCTCTGGCCTCACCCTGGGAAGTTCTTTCTTTCTTTCTTTCTTTCTTTTCTTTCTCTTTTTTTTTTTTAATATATTTAAATGTTATTGCCCTTCCCAGTTTCCCCTCTGCAAACCTCCTATCCCATCCCCCTTACCCCCTCCTTCTATGAGGGAGCTCACCCACCCACTCCCAACTTGCCGCCCTAGCCCTAGAATTCCCTTATACTGGGGCATCGAGCCTCCACAGGACCAAGGGGAAGTAATTTCTTTACTGATCAGACTCTCAGGACTTAAGTCCAGGTAGCCATCAGCTGGCTGAGTGGTGAGGAGATAAAGCTGAGAGCAGAGGCCCACTCTGAGGATATTTCCAGCTTGGTGGACAGGTACCTATCGGTTGGAACAGCTCCTGGAATTCCATCTCTTCCTGCGTGGCACTAGATGATGAGCTAAAGGCAGGGCCAGTGTTTTGGGGGTAGGAAGGGTGCACTTACCGAGAAGGACAGTCTCTCCGGTTGCAGGCCACAGGCTGCACAGCGGGCCGTGGCTTTCCTGCACAGTGCTCAGGGTCAACCTCCGTGTTGTTCAGTAAACACCTGAGGCGTGGCTGATGAACACCTCTGTTACCACAAGATGCTGAGCAGGTCGACAGTCTATCCACAGACCACCAGTAATCTGTCACAGGGGGAGGATCAGAGGGGAAGAGGAGATGGTGTTACTGCCCACGCCAGTCCTTCTGGGCATACGCAAGGTAGACCGGGAGTGAGACAGAAGAGAGAGCTGAGAGGCGCTATTATAAAAAGAAGTCATCTGCCTGGAGGTTAGGGCAGCTACATTCCAGCAAACGTGGGGCAAGGCCGATGGACTCCAGGAGCCTCAGTCAACTCATCTAGAAAATGAACATGGTGTCTGTCACTTCATGACTTCATGACTGAGGCCTGAGCAATGGGAGGAAAGGACTCAGCTCCGTAAGTACCCAGCATACGGTATTTGATCAACAGCCATCGTCCTTATTATTTTTACTTGCTCAAGTACTTTTCTAAAATTTTAGTTCACCAGACAGTGACTTTATTGTTCTACAGAGAGGTATACATATACCAAAGTACTTAATCATATTTAAAAGCATGGATTCAAGTTGGGTTTTGTTAATCTTATGATACCCCATTTATCCAGAGAGTTCTCATTTATGTGAAACAGTGACATGAGTTGAAGAGTCCAGTTCCTTGGGGACTTGTGATGTACTGGGGTGGGATAGCCTGTTAAAATAAATGTAGGCTGGTATATTTGGGGTACACATTGCTAGTTACAGATGCTGAAGAAAGGCAAGGAGAAGAAGGGACATTTGCTTTCCTATTTGAAGAGTCAAGAGGCAAGCGAAGGTTCCTCCAGCAGAAGAAGGTGTGTGTACTTTGAAAAATCTCCCTCCTTCCCTGCAGTATTAGTAAGAACAGCCACCTTCTTACAGAGGCCTCAGTCTCAGAGGACACCCCATAGCATTGTGCTTTGTTAAAAATAGAGTCACTTACAGCACAGTAACCAGCCTATGGGAAGAAGCAGCCTCCCACACTATCCATAGAGAGGCCAGCTCAGCCTCTCTTCCTACTGCTGTCAGCTCTTTAGCAACTCTGGCTGGTGCAGTGATACGGACTTGCTCATCTGCTTACATTCCTGGAAGGTTTCCTCCTGAGCCATGCAGACATGCTGCTCTACCAGGTGTTTGTGGGTGTTTTTTTTTTTTCTTTTTGCCAGAGCCAAAGGAGAGGCACCTGGAAAGCCCTTTGCCTGTGACTTAGAGCCAAACACCCTGGAACATGAGGCCTGCATTGCTCTCTGCAGGGAGATGGCAAGCGACCAAGCTGCCTAGATCAAGACCTGCTTTTAAAGCAGAATCAGCAGAGAAGATGTGGGCTTTAAAAAAATATGCCATGTGTGGTCTTTCCTAGTTAAATCAACTTAAAGGAAACACGTGTAACTGATAAACAGTGATGCCTGCTCCGTCCTGACTTTTCCGGGTTCAGTCCCACTGAAGACGGTGGTATCGGGAGTAAGGTTTCACAATACGCAAACATTACCCACCGAGACTATGTCATTACGTCCTACTAGGGAATGGATTCCCAAGTAAGTCTGCTGCTCAAAGTAGCCATTTCTCACCTTGGATCACCAAAGACGCTTTCTGCACGAGTGTCCCTGCTTCATTCTGGGCCAGGCAGCTGAACTCCCCTTGAGGTCCTCCACTGAGATTGGCAACATGGAGGATCTGTCCAGCTCCCCAGATGTGGTGGGTCAGCTCTGGGGCAGTGGCAATTGGCTGGCCATTTTGGAACCAGGTGATATTGGGGGTAGGGTGACCTTTGATGGGGCAGCCTAGAAGAAAGAAGACAGTAATTGGGACAGCCAACCCCCACATTCCTGGTGGAGCTCATGAGTGTTTCCATGGTGCTGGGAATTGTACACATGTCATGGCTTTACTGATAGTATTTTTATTATGCTTGCTTTTCCCAAGGAGAGGGGGTGTTTCACTCTCTGGACTTCTGGGAGGGCGACTATTCTTCATTTGGTTCAATAAAAATGCTTTAAGAACACAAAGAGACTATTTCTCTTCCCGCCTCTATGCTACCTTCTAAAACAATGGCACAATTGGTATTAATTCATTGAAAAGTTTCCTCCCATTAGCTTTTCTACTGATTCACAGATTCATTTACAAAGGAAGTTTTTTTTTTTTTCAAATGTTGGGAAAAAAAACTCCACAATATTCTTAAATAAGACTTAAGAATCAAATTTTTACCAATTAAAATCTAATTCCTGCTGTCATGTTACTTTGTATTATTTTTGAAGTAACAGATTTTCAGCAGATACTAGGAAAATAATTTAATACATTGGCCTCACTTATCCACAAATGAAGAGCCTTGATTTTTTGATAACTCTTAACCAAGCATGGATTGGACATGTGCAACCCTACTCTATGTAGTTACAATATAGCTTGATATATATTGAATTCTAACATATTAAACTTAACATATATTATGAAATTGCTGAAATAGGTTGCCATTGTGAGGAAAAGATATTTCCTTCTGAATCTGGAGCACATGCTGCATTTGCAGTTGTAACCTCAATGGCTTAGCCTCTGAGTTACTTTGAAGCTCACGGTGCATGCGTGCCAAGTCATTAAAGTGTAGAGAAACTGAGGTTTTCCTTCAGTTCAGTTAGAGAGTATCTGCTTAGCACCTACACTTCTGGGGATTGTGAAGGTAGTTGGGACTACTTCCTCTCTTCCAAGGAGATCCAAGCTTGTATGGAATTAAAAAGACAAAGTGACTATTTGGGTGACTATTTGGATGTAGGAAGGGGACCAGTGTGACCAGACTGGGGGGATAGAGAAGGTAGTGTGGGGCAAATAAGAGCCAAGTGCAGTCACATACACACACACACACATACACACACACACACACACACACACACAGATTATTCTGCAAACTGAGAGCACAGTGACACACACACACACACACACACACACACACACACACACACACACATTATTCTGCAAACTGAGATTTGACTAATTGTCCACAGAAGTATCACAGTTAGAATATTTTAACACCTATAAATCTTATCTAGAATAGCTGGGTAGAGGTAGAGGGAGCAGCAAGTAGGAGCACAAATGCCCGGATGGCAGAATGGTGTTTAGTGTAGCTGGGTGGCGGGGCGGGGAAGTTCATGGGCAGTTTTATTTACTAAATATGCATCCACAATTATCCACAATCCATGTTTTCATTAATTAATTCATTGTATTTCAGGAATAACTCAGTGTCTAAATAATTTTCCTTATTTCTCAGTTGCTTTTTCCTAAGTCTGTTTATTTGACTCTTCTCAACAAATTAACAATAATTGCTGGACCAGTTCATTATTTCCAAGTGTCTTCTAAATGGTTTTTAATATTTCTTTATTATGAGTATGAGAGTTTTGTCTGCATAGATGCATGTATACCAAATGTACCTGCGGAGGTTGGAAGAGGGTGGCCGATTCCCTGGAACTGGAGTAATGGATGGATGTTAGCCCCTGTGTGGATGCTGAGAACTGAGTAGTCGGTGCTCTCAGTCACTGAACCATCTCCCCGGCCCTGGCTTTTCCTAAATGTCTTACAGTTTACTTAAAAGTTCTTGGTGGTTCCCCTTCCCTCACTTAGCACCGCTGAGTCAGCAATCACTTTCACTCTGTTACTCTGATTCTGAGAATCTTGACTTGGCTGCTGTCTAGAGACACACTGGGCACCCCACTCCCTGTCTGTCTGTCTCTTCCTCAGAGCAAATCGAGTTCTGAATTACGGATAGAATGCTTCTTGGGTCAGAGGCATAAGAGCTTCTAGTTCCATTCAGGAAATAATAGAAAGGAGACCGAGGCACAGAACAAAAAGGTCTGTTCCTTCCCCTCCCCCTCCAAATTGCTAATGAGGGTGTGTACAGCCAGCCAGCCAGCCAGCCAGCCAGCCATTCTTTTGGCTTTCTGTGCCGGGAAGAAAAGGAGAACACTACTTAAGGGATGCCAGCACCATAGAAGTTTGAAGCAAGTTTGTCCCTGAGCCTAGCAAGCATGGAATGCTGCCAGACCAGGCTGGACTGTCTTCCTGTATACTAGCACCTGAAACACGAATGTGCTTCTGGGTTAATTTCACAGGCGAGTGCACAGTGAAGGGGACTAACTCTAGGTGTCTGCTCCATGTGGACTGGGTCCCTGGGCCTAAGTGGTTTGTTGGCTGGTCGGGGGTGGCGTTGGGGGTGGGGGTGGGATGGCCCTGGGAATCTCTTTCTGAAATTCAGGTTGAACTGTGAGGAGTCCCAGAGGGGTACAGCAGTGGTGTGGGTGTTTGAGGTCTTAGTTACAGGTTGTTGGATATACACCCTAACTAAAACATTCCTAAAGTACCTTTACCCTCCTAAAACCATGTGCATTTGCCACATAGATGATGGTATTTCTTCCACATCAGGACAGTGACCACAGAGAGTGCACTTTTAATGTGTGAGATTACTCATCTTGAATTGAAAATCTCTTTTAGGAAAGTTTATCTTTGGTCTACTTTTCAAAGGCAGAAGCCAAAAAGCCATGCATTCTAACCAAAGTAAATAAACATTGCCCATCTCCCCCCTTTCCCGTCTTTCAGAGCTTTTGACTGTACACACAGTATCTCCTTAAAATGTCCACTATACCCAGAAGTAATGTTCTTAGTGCACATGTAGTGAAGGCCCCTGAGCTTTTATGTCCATATTTATGTGTGTGTCTCTCTGTGTGTACCATGGTCTCTGAGGACAGCCGGCAGCAATAGTCAAAATAAGGGTCTAACGTGAATTCCCACTGCGCATGTTCCCAGTGAATAATTACCCATGTTTCCTTGCTAATGAGAAAACCTGGCTTGTAACAGGGCTTCCTTCTGTCACGGATATTTCTCATTTGTTAAGGTAGAAGACATATCAATCATTTCTTTTTGAAGCTGAGCACTCTCTCTCTGTGCCATGTACAAGGACAAACAAAACTGCACGCCCATATTCCATGCCTCCAGCAAGGCCAAACAATAACCTCCAAATCCCAATTCCTGCATCGGTGAGAAGTTAGTAGTATTTACTGCAAGGGGTGTGAGGAAGGCTGGGCATCTCTCTTCCATGCATTCTTTTCAGCTCTATAAGTGCCAATCTTTCACATCCTTCAAGCCCCAGTGCCTTCTAGAGGAAATGAATGGTCAGAGGGACTGACAGTCACTCTGCAGGACTCAGCTCTTAAAGAACCAGGGTTATGAGATGGCTGAGGGGAAGCAGTGTTTGGGAAAGCTGCCTGGTTAACAAGAGTTCTGGCATCAGAAAGCCTCCCTTTATCAATTCTTAACCAGAGAAAGAAAATTCTGACTTTAAGGCTTCATTCCAAGGCCCACTGTGACTCTCAGTTGAGCCAAGGCCAGGTGATGTTTTGCTCTTCCAATTTTTTTTCATCATCATCATCATCATCATCATCATCATCATCTTCATCCTCCTCCTCCTCAACCTCTTCCTCCTCCTCCAACACACTGTGTAGTGAACAATACTTAGATCGAAAGATTATATATATTAAAAAATCCTTATTTCTGATAATTCTCAAGTGTAGGCACACCCATGTCTCCTCCTAATAATGCCTGTAACATTGTGTGCACAATAGGAAGCAGGGAAGAGTCCAAAGAGTATCTGGGTCTAGGAAGCACATGTCAAAGTCCGGGGCTTCCACATCATTTGCTCCACACGTGGCAGTCAGCGGGCTCCAGTGAGCGCAGAATTCCATCCAGCTGACACTCTAGCCCACTGTCTTTCATTAGCTCTGCATCCTGATTTTTACATTGGGTTTTAGAACGATAGTAGCCTGTCTCAGGGAGACAGCCCAGGTTTGTCAGGTGAGGGAAACACTGGGATGGAGAACTGGGTTGGCCTGGTGGCCCTGGCTTCCAGCTTGCTTGAATGCTGTATTTACAGGCGATGCTAAGGGACCTTAAAGGCAATGTGATAGGGCTGCCTCTGAGCGACTGATCTCACACTGATCATTATTCAGTAGATTTTTGTTGTTGCTGTTGATTTAATGGGCTGAAAACCACCAGGAGCTTTGGCAAGTGGCTTGGTTTGTGGGCTCCTTTGTAGGTCAGATCAAGCCAACTCCAGATTCATTAGCTGTCTGTCACTTGAGTGAGCCACATATCCGGAGTTCATTTTCGTTGAGTTCTGAGCCTTAATGAGGAGAAGTAAGGTTTCGGAGCACATATCCCTGCCTCCCCTTTTCCAGATGAAAAAATTAAAAAAAGAAAAAAAAATGTAGCTTAGGTTGATCTATCAATCACACAGAGCGAAGACCATGTCTGGGCTTCAGGAGTTCACGAGGAGGAAAGCTTTAAAAGTGGGAATCTACAGTATGGAGGAGGGGGAGGAGGAGGGGAGGGGGAGGAGGAAGAGAAGACAGTGCTTTGGGAAATTTCACTTCTTTCACTGCAATCTGAAGGAAAGGACGGCTGTGGCAGGTTGGGACATGCTGTGTAAAAATATTAAAGACGTGGCATTATTACTTCATGAGCTGGCTCCAGGCCTGTCAGCATTTTCATTATAATCCTGTGTTTTTCACGGAGTTAAAATGTTACTATAAAAATGATGTGTGTTGGGATGAAACTTGGCACTCGGTATAGTCAGTCTGGAAGTCCTTTCCTTAATTTAATTTTACAAAACTGGAAAACACTTGCTCTGTACTTTAAAATTTATAGAAGCCTCTCTGGTCTGCCAGTGGTCTGAGCTGGTGTGGGGGCCCAGGCTAGGGCCATGAGGTGACCAACCAAAGCAGGCAAGCTTTTCCACGGCCTCTTCTGGTCCCTACTTTTTTTTTTCAGCTTGGGTCCCCTGGGCAAGAAGTATGGTCTCTAAAATAGCAGAGAATAAGTAGGAACTGGCACCAGGCAGTGGGCTGGGAGAAATGATTAATTTATATTGGAAAACCCCAGTTCCTGACTCCCCATTTGTCAGCTGGACCCCAGAAGGCCATGGAAGAAGACAAGCAACTTTAATTTTCACTCCGATTTCTGGGACCTCCCAATAAGCTGGTCAAATAACCAGGCTAAGACTATTCCCATGCACACTTGCCCAAAGAAAACGAACTTTAAAACATTCCTGGAAAAATGGAACTACACAAGGTCGTTTTCCATTCCCCAAATGTCTTTCTACCCCTAAGGGCAAGCTTTGGGTTTCCATTGGCAGGGGGTGTATGAATGTCTCCCATACTCTTGGGAATGTGGAGGAAGAACTTGATATATTTCTTAGCATGAAAAGTAGCTCTGTCCAGATCTATGACTTGACTGAGGCCTTGCTTTCTCTATGATGGTTTAGGTCCTGCTGGTCGATTGTCCTTATGATCTGGATATTCTGTTACAGGTAAAGAAGGTGACATGCCAGTGTCTGAGACACAGGCATACTCAATCTTGACTATGAAGACAGGATTTCATTGTTTAAGGTAGAGTTTGGTGGTGATGAACACCAATTCATAGCAATTCACAGCTGCCTGGACCTCACTTCAGAAGGGGAAGCTGGGAGAGTATAGGGGAATGCAAAGTCAAGAAAATCGGCTCCATTTTTAAAATTCACAGTAAAAATTGTTTGGGATTTAACTTATCACAAGTGGATAATACACAGAATTCCCCTGGGTCCCTCTCTGCCAGTAGGCTCTTGGCATAAAGCTCAGCTCTTAAAAATCACATCAGCATTTTTAAAAAGTTTCAACTTTCTGGATTTATAAATCCCTCGTTGAGTTTACCTTCAGGCTGCTGGTAGGTGCTACCCAGCCTGCAGGAGGGAAGGGCAGGATGGCTCCAGGAAGGCCTGGCTGCCAGCTGTGTGGGGCCTAGGGAGGAGTCTCAGTCCACTGACCAGATGCCTGTCCAGGAGTCCCCAGACAGATGTGGATCACATGGGGCCACCCCACTCAAGTCAGAGAGCTCTTCTGTCTACATCTGCATTCCCAAGTCATATTCTGTAGGGAAGGAAGTTGGAGTTTCATGTCTGATTGGAAATGAATCGTTACTTCAGGACCTTGGGAGTATCACAGAAGCGCAACTGCCCTGACAGGTAAAAGCTATTAACCCGAAGCAGTGTGCATACCTCTCCTGAGCAAAGTAGCTGTGCGCACATACATTCTAGCCAATGGGAAGGCAAGCTAGAAAATATCCAGGTTAGGCTATGGGGAGTAAACGCAAGCCTGCTGCTTCCTAGAGCTAACATGCCTTCAAGAACTCAGGTTAGGTTTGGCTCTGTGTACCAGCGAGAGCCCTTGCAAAAGAAAGAAAAACCCATATGCGTGCACACACAAAAGGAACCTTCGCTTAGAGCCCTGTATACACCCCATTTCGATTAATTTCTATTGAACCAAAGCCACAGGACAGCAGCGGAGATGAAGGATAGCTAATATTCATAGCAGGTATCCTGAGAGGCTGCACTGGGGTTCACTGGCAGGGCACAGGAAGGAGCAACTGCTGAGGAGGAATTCCAGAGTGCGGCGGAGGGGCGGGGCTGCTGGGGCAACGTGAAGACCTTCGCTGAATTTATTATTTGCACATGAGCCTCCTGGGTCCTGAGGCTCCAGGACCTTCTCAACAAAGTAAAGAAAATAATAAACAATGTGGACGGAGAGAATAAAGACGAGAGTTAAACGGGCAAGCTGGAGGAGGGATGAGAGCCATGGGAAGTTTCGGGAAGAATGAGGGTAGAGGTCTGCTGTGACTGCGTGGAAGGATGCTGCTGGCTGACTGCTGCTGGATAGTAACACATCTGGCAGGTGATGTCTGGCCTCTGGCAGGCAAGCTTGTGTGTGGGTTTTCAGGGACCCGTAAACAGAGATATCTTAAGGTCAGAAACCCACAGCTCCTATTGGGAAGTTCATGACAGCCACTGGATAGGCATGTGATAGTAGCTGTTCAGCTGCATAGATGGTTGCTTGCTCTCTACATTTCTAGTGCTGCTCTGGCTTCTGAGCCACTTTAAGTATGCTCTTGGATTTCCCATGGATCTATATAATCCATAGATTCCCTTGGGGGCATTTAGCAGGCTTCCTGGAGGCATAAGGACATAGAGCATAGTTTAGATCCTCTGAGCAAATTCAGATGTTTGAGAGAACCTCTTAGATTTAGAGACCCTAGAACCTATGCTACCTTAGGAAATATGGGCTTTCGGGCACTCTTGGTCTGGGAGAGGCAAAACAAATACTGTCGAGATGGAAACAGGTAACTTTTGGGTTAAGTTTACTTCCTTCTGGAGTCTTTGTTGTCTGGAGCATTCTCACCATGAGGCTGAAGTCTGGAGTGGGATATTTATTTAAAAAGGTACCTGGTCTCTGGGTAAATGATGGCAGTGTCAGGTTCAAATTCTGGTGGTGAGACAGCAGCTAGTATTCCTCTGGAGCCCGTGAAGCCAGTTCCCTTTCAATGGCAGGAGCTGGGAATGGCTATTTGTGGTGACTATTGGCACACCAAGGTGCATGTTGTCCTCTAGGCCCCCTCAGCTATCACAAGTATCTAATTCTTCCCACCTCCTTCTCTCCTGTAAACCTCTCCAGCACAGGAGCTTTCTGCCCCTAAGCTACTCATTTCTCCTTACTAACCCTGCTGTTTCAGCCATCCTCTTTCGTTAGCTCCCTCTCTTACCTTCCTTTCTTCGTCCTTTCTGTCTTCATCTCTTGTTGCTGCCCCAGCCCCTGATCTCTTCTCCTGACCAGGCCCAGTCTGTGGCCATGTTCAATCTGCTACATTCTCTTTCTGCTCTGGACTCTCCCAGATGTCTCTGGCTGTACTCTTCCTCATATCTACAACAAAAATGTTCTCCTTAACCATACCTTGGAGTGGTCATGAGATCAGTTTATACAGAAGGGAGACTGAATGTTCCCACAGAGGTTCCCAAAGATGCTTAAATATGCTAAAGACACAGAAACCTACATGTCTAGGATTAGACAGAACAGGGGCCCTTAGTTTAGATTTCTATATTCTACTTTTAGTATATATAGATTTATAATTTTCTTAACATTTTACTACTAAATCTCTCTAAAGACCAAATACTGGAAATCCCAGATAATATATACAGGAAAACCACCTTTTCCTATGGTTAAGAGATTTCCCCTCCCCAAATGTGTTTTTGGGTTGTGATGGTGGGGAAAATGGTGAAGGGCAAGGTTCTGAAATGACACGTGTTTACAATAAGATGTTTATATATTGTAATCTGACTGCCAAAAACCATGATTGAAAACTGAGGAGTAGATTAGTGTCACAGCTGCTGGTAAGAAAGCCAAGAGTAGGAGGGCCTTTTATCAGTGAAGGGTAGATAGTGAATGTTTAGACCTGGCCATATGATCTCCATCATTGCTTTCACTGTAGCTTGAAAGCAATCATAGACAACATTTAAATGAATCAGCAGGGCTGCACACAAATACAGCTTTATTTCTAAAGAGGTGGCAGCCTAGAAGCTATAGTCTAGGACATGAGATCATTAGGGTTTCTTTACGCTGAGAACAAATGGTCCAGTAAAACCACAAATGCCTATGCAGTACACATTCTTACCTCCAAAGAAAACAGCCATTTTTACCAGAGAAAGAATTCGATACTTCTTTTCCTAGTTAAAAGTTTCATTTTGCTGCTTTAAAAAATACCAGTGAAAGTTCTTTATGGATTAAAAGTTCAAAAAAATCTAACAATTAAGAAACTCCTGGATTCCAACTACTTGGAAATAGGCGCCTCTGTATACTGTCCCTTCCAACCCCTCAGAATCTTCCCATTAATACATAAGAGATCTGCCCCATTCCTCAGAATTGTTGCCAAAGAGTCTAAATGTAAATGTATCTGGATTTTTATTCATAGTATCTGTACAGTTAATTACATAATCTCCAGTTTGTCACACAAACTATGCTAAGGGTAATTTCTAGCAGTTTTGTCCATGTATAATGATAGCTCTTACATCATCCACTGAAGGAGCACTGCTGGGGGAATAAACATCACTTAAGACTATTGATATGCATTGACAACTTATCACCCAGAAATGTGATGCTAATGTATGTTTTGGGCAACAAAGTATGATGGTTGGTAGTTACTCTTCTTCATTCTTGAATACTATAATCAGTAGACGAAACAATGGTTTCTGTCTTTGAAAGTTCATATCCCAATCCTGGCAACCTATCAATATGCTACTTTATGGGGTAATTGTACCTTATAGATATGATTAAGAAAGGATCTCAGCTGGAGGGATTATTCTAGAATATCATACAATTAAAGGGGTACTTAAAAGAAGGGACACAGAGGTAGTGTAGTGTTAGAGAATTTGTGATCCTCTCTGTCATCCTTAAAGATTGAATAACTGTCACAGTCAAAGAACAGAGGTAGCTTCTAGAAGCTGGTAAATTCAAGGGGAGAGATGTCCCTTTAGAGTTTTTAGAACCTTCTGGACCAACCTTGATTTCAGCCTATTTATGTCTATTTTGAAATTCTGACCTCTGTGGGACTGCGTAAGGGTATCCTGGTTCTTGGCTGGGCATGGGCCTAGAACGCTGAGACTCCGAGGGAGAAACGGCAGGAGTTCGGCCACGCCCCCAGAACTCAGGGTCCTGAAAAGCAGTCTAATCTCCATGGGCCTACATTATTCAGTCACGAAGGCCATTACAGCCCCTCCCAAAGTGCACAGGTAGAGGGTGTAACTACAGGCCTCAGGCCCTAGGGATTTACATACTAATGAAGGTCAGAGGGTGGAGCCAATTAAGCATTCCTGCCCTCCCCAGAACCTCCCCCTTCCTCCCTCCTACTTAACCCAGGCCTGCCCTGAGTTTTGGGGGGTACACCCAGATCCATCCACCATCCGCCATGACAATAAACCCTTTTGGAACCAAGGACTTCCTCGTATCATTGGGGCCTGCCGAGCCCGCCGCCGCCAAAGCCTCCAGCCATTGGAACCCGGGACCTTTCTCCGGAATGTGAGACAGGCTGCCTGGAAGCCTCCAGGCAGCCTCCACCTCACAGGTCCCGGGCCGCTGCCTCGTAGGCCCGGGGCCTGCCGCTGCTGCCGTGTGGGCCCAGGGACTCCACCGCTGCCCGCCATTTTTTTCCCACAGACCTCCACAACTAAAGCTACAGTTGTGTTGTGTTATACCATTAAGCCTGTGGTATTTTGTTATGGCATCAATTGTTAATTAATATAAAATTTGTGTTTTTCATCTTTATAAATTTCCTACCTGACATATAATGCTTCCCTTTTATCTGCTTTATTTTGATATCAAGAAGATTGAGTCTTCTGTTAACCCTTTCTGCAAGTCAGTCAGAAAATGTTGATGGATCACCGAATCTCTTAGATTCTTAAGAAATATATAGTCTTATGAGAAGGAAAACACATTTACATGTGTACTTGGGGCTCAAAAGTGCCTCTAACTCCTGGTCCTAGGCTAAGAATTCCCATGTAGACAACAGCAGTAGAAAGGGCACCACCACCAACAGTCTCTTACTCAGAGTTAGAAGGAGTACTTCCTAGATGATACTGGCTAAGATGCTGCCTGCCCGGGGGTTACAGAGGCTGTGCATCTCCACTCTCCTAGCTCTCTATTTTTTTTTTACTTTATAGCTCCCAGGTCTGGAGTCAAATCTGTTCTCTGTATTGCACCAGAAGTTTCTCAACCTTTTCCCTTTCCTTCTTAAACAAATCAATCCAAAACTCAGTATATGAGGTTAACTGAAGCCAAGGAGAGAGGAGAGGTCACGATAGTTGAGAATGGGGTACTGAATCTGAGCAGGGAAGATGGAAGCCACACAAAGGACATTGCTATGGTTTGACTCACATGTTTGAACATATGGTATTTGGAGGTGAAGGATCAGAAGAACAGAATCCTCATATATGTATTAGTGTTTTCTCACAGGAGCAACTTAGAAGTAAGAGTCTGGCATCTTTTCTGCACGTTAGCTCAACCTTCTGTTGAAGCAGAAAGATATCCTCATCAAGAGCTAAGAAGATGCACATGCTGTGCTCTCAGGGTGTCATCCCCCTTACCCCCAAAGTCTTCCTAGAATTATTGATCTCTCTCTCTCTCTCTCTCTCTCTCTCTCTCTCTCTCTCTCTCTCTCTCTCTCTCTCTCCTAAGCTCCTCATGATGGTAGTATGGAGGATGGTGAGAGGATGCAAATGGGATGAGGATGGTGTCTGTGTGAGGACAAGACAGCAGTGAGAGAAGACTGCCCATGGAGACAGGGTTTGATCAAATTAGTAAATATGTTAAGAACAGTAGAGGCCATAGACATGCACATACAAAAAGAGGAAACACAGATTAATTCTATAGTGTTATGTCAGAATTAGAAATATGAGGGAGAGCTCATGGTTTAATGTATAGATAAATATAGAAACAGTGTGCACAACTACGTACATACATGCTTAGGTACACGGCCAACAGTGACACCCAGTAGCCACTTCCAGAACTATTCTCTAGGTCAGAAGTAGAGAAAGTTTGAGATGAGCCGAGCCCATCTTCCTGGGTTGTGACAGAATGAAGTTTTCAGAGAATGATACTGCAGTGTCAAAAAGATTCAGTAGCCATTTTAAAGTCTCACTGGCTGCATCTTGGAATTTCTTTTATGTCAAAATAAAAAAGACAGCGAAGATGATAGCTCTCTGGATGGCAGGAATCCATCCATGAGTTATACAAATATAAATTACTTTTAACTTCATCCTAGAACAGAATATTTGCTACCACTTTAAAGTACCTCCCTATAAATATCACCAGTGACAAAAGAAATTGAATAACTTTACAAAGGAAAACCCAGAAGACACTTTATCAAGTGACCGGGATTCACATTAGCTGTGAGGCCATCACCGCTGTCATAATCACATGACTGGTGCAAGGAAATGAACCCAGTGCCAGGCACTTGTTTTGTTTCTGCCAAACATTCACAGCCTGAATCTAATCATGAGGTGACATCCTGACATCAGACACACCTGAATCTAAGCCTGTGCCCTTTAGAAGTCAAGGAAGTCCACCTAATTAAGAGCCAGCAGTTAAACACAACTTGTGATCCAGGATTTGGTGCTTTTCCTATAAGGATGCTACTGGCACAGCTAGCAAACTTCAGAGGAATATGCACTGGGTAATGGGGTCAGAAACTGAGGTCTCAAATGGACCAGGTAGAAAAATTAGTATTATCCTGTCAAGATTTATATAAACTTGAGACTGTTTCACAACAAAAGCCCATTAAAGAAAAATGTTTTATATAAAATCAATGCATAAGAACATGTGGAAGGGGAGCATAAAGTCAGCTGTCTCTGCCCAGATCTTTGATGTTGGTGTGAGTGCTGGCTGGTGCAGAACACAGGCACGGAGCCATAGCTGCTGGCATCTCAAAACCAGGCTATGGGCTTAGTGCTTATGGTGCTCGCATGCATGCGTGATTTCCCAACGTGGTCCCTTTCTCTCTCTACCCGGGGTTTGCTCTGAAGACAGGCATCGCTTCGGTCCCTCAGATATTATAGACAGTTCAGTGCCTTTATTTCACTCAGATGCTGATGACTTCTTTCTCAACTTTAACAGGTCTGTCTTAAGGTTGAACAAAAGTAGTTTCTCATCTGATGGCTCTGTTGATCGCAAAACTATGAGTTCTTTGGAGCAAAGCAACAGCCAAATTGTAACTGTTGGAATGAACAACGTTCTACTCTCTAGACCTAGAGCAGGCGAGTTCATGATGAGCCTTGAATAATTTCTTGTGCCAGGAAGTAATGATCAAGGCATGGAAGTGACAGGAGTCTAGGAATTACTGGCTGCATCTGGGATTATCTTTTTTTTCTAACATCAAAAATAAATAAAAGAGCAAAGGCAGCTCTATGGATGGCAGGAATCCATGGATTATGGAAATATAAACAAATTTTATGTCTACCCCAAAATGGAACACTTAGCCCTTGGTATGTCTGGGAGGACAGCTTCTGGACCCCTTTGGGTGCTGGAGGCAGAAAATGTCTAAGCCTCTGTATAAAGTGGCACAGTATCAACATGTAACGTGCACATATCCTTCTGTGTGCTTCCAACCATATCTAGTTATGCAAATGCTATGTAAATGGCATGTTATTTAGGGAGAAGCAACCCATAGAGACTGTGTGTTGAGTAGAGACAGGTTTCTTTTTCCTGACTACGTTTGATCTGTCCCTGGTTGAATCCTTGATTATGGAACATATGGATACAGAGACCAAAACATATCATTTTATAATCAAATCAAGTTTTGTATGGAGCACAGTTAGGTTCTAAAAGTAAAGAGCTCTGCAATAGTTGCTTAGTAAAAGCTTTGATTCCTCGGCTTTTCATTCACCTGTTTTTTTTGTATCATTTTCCCTCTCTGCTGTTGTACTGTCATTGGTATGATTTCAGTGTCCTTAGCAGAAGCACTTCACTACAACCCTGTGATACCCCGAATATCCATTATATCACTGTGAACTAACTGTCAGAGGATTTGAGAGGCTAGGAAGGTTTCTTAGGGTTGAGAACAAGATTATAGGGCAGGAATTAAGAGGATGTACAGTATTTGTTGTGCATATAGAAGCGCCATGGCCACCTTCTGCTGGGCCCAAATCCCTTTACTGGGCTCAGGAAGCTGGCAGGACAACAGACACACAGACTTGCACTGATTTATCTGTCTTGATACCACTTCAAAGAGTCACACATTGCACACAATGGTTCCTGCCAGGGTCCAGAAGGGCCTCGAATGAACTTTTGGTTGTATCTCCTTGGAAACAAAATATACAGGGAGCTCATTATTTCTGAGCTGCCCAGCCAAGAGAGAAGTAAAGAATTCCATAATTACAGTGGATTTTCACATTAAAAAGTTCTTGGTAGAATGGTGACCTTGGGGTTGAACTTGTCATTCACATACTGTTCAGAGATAAGGGGTTAGAAGTGGAGGTAAAAGAATTGGAACCACTCGTGAGATGTGGATGTGTTATTACAAGGTCCCATTTCACAGGTGATAGTTCAGCTGCTGCAATCATCATCTGATCCTTTTTGGCCCGATGCATCTCCTAGAGTTTGTTCTGATAGGCTAGCACAGGTGAGGAGTAGCCACAGTCATCAGCAGTCACCTTTTGAATAATAAATTTTTTCAAGAAGAGTGACAGTCCTTTCTAATTTAGGAATGTAGCCCACAACCTTTGCATAGTTATGTCCTGACAAAATGTCCCTTCTACCTTCTACAATTAATATGAAAGCAGCTATATGAAAACAAAGATGAACTACACTGCTGTACTCTGTGCTGTGATCTTAATGATGTCAAAATGTTATTCTGGCTTAATCCCTTTGCCTCCTTTCTAGGTACACAAGGGAGAGGCATTCAAAGCTGGCCTCTGTTTCTGGGACTCCGTAGAGTTGGACACCCAAGTCATACACTCTGGTGAGGCTGAGAGAGTATAACCTTCTTGGTACACAGATATATACGAAAGACATCTGTGCAACTGAACCAGATCTCCAGGTTTTAGTCATTTGATTTTGCATATTCCATACGCATGCTTGGGTTGAAATTTTCTCAGTAGCAGAGGAGAGGGAAATTCTTCCTTATGCCTTTCTCTCAACTACCTGCTTACTTACAGTCTTGCCAGTTTTGCATGTACCTGTAAAGTACCTCTTTGAAATAAAAATAGTAAAGTTGTATAATACATTTTAAACTCCAGGGACCTTAAGATTTGAGGAGGCTCTCAGGATTATAGGTCCATTGAAGGGCATAAGAGGAAGTTAGGAGTATATGTGTAGTGAGATGATTTCCAAACATTTAGCCAGAAGATGCAAAGGAGTGTAGCTAAGATGGAAGCTGGGTAGCATTTCTCCCGCTGGATAAAAGACAGAAGTTGGTCATGTAAGAGATTTAGCTCACCCTATTTCTACAATAGTAGCCAAATCCACCTCTCTAAACTCTAACTAAACACAGCACATGGAAACCCTGCTAGTCCCTCTTCCCAGGGGGATAAGATGGACTTCACTGGGGATCAGACTCTGCTGATTCCATAGACATCAATTACTTGTATACAACACACACACACACACACACACACACACACAAAGGAATCAAGGCTCCAGAGACCCAGCGTAGGACTTAAAACAGGAACATGTTCCTTGCTTTGTTTGCATCTTCATGGCTCTCCAGAAGAGGGATGGGGGGGGGGGGGGAGAGGTGTTCCAATTCCCACATGTGCTTTCTTGTCCCATCCCATCTAATCCTATAGATCCTTTATGATGCTGTATAGTTCCTATTTCTTCCCAAAGTCTTCTCAGATGCTGTTCTCTAGGGCAGAGTGCATCCTATTTCCCTTATAGAGAACACTCTCTGTCCTCAAGTGTGAAGCAAGGATTGAGAGGAATGAAACTGTTCTTAGCCAGGAGAGCTTTGTAAGTGGTCTGGAATCTCTGAGTTTGGCCTTTTTCTTGGGGTTCTAGGATCCCTACTTTATGATCATTCTTTCCTTTTAAAAGGTAGCTACTAAACTAGATTGGACCTTGCACAAATGTATTTATTCTGTTTTATCTCGTTTGGTTCTCAAACCAATTCTGAGATAGAGGCTATTGCCTCATTTTACTAGTAGGAAAGGAAGACTCAGAAAGCTATGTGACTCGACCAGAGAACTATACCAAAGTTCATGTTTTGCTTTACACTTTGGCTCAGTAGTGGGCTGAACCTCTTGCTTAATTTATCTGAGATGAGCTGGAACTCTTAAAGAGAAGTTGACTAAAATATAAGTGAATTTAACAAGCAAAGAGTTAAAGAACTAAGAAAGTGTAAAACGTATAAGTTAAGGAAAAACTAGGCTGACTGAGACCTGAATCAATCTACCATCTTCTTTATCCCCGCTGCTAGGACTTGGCTACCAAGTTAACTCAACTTTCTTCACTCTGCTGCTCCAAGAAGGGAAGGGCTGGGACGAGTGGGAGCCTACAGGAACTGTGCACACACCATGTTTAGAGACACTACTCCAACACTTTAATACTGTATTTACCCTTTTCAAGAGCTCCAAAAAGTTATGCAGCCATCCATCTTCACTTTACAGGCTAAGGCAGGAGAGCTTGAAGCATTTGCCCAGTTATTCAGTTGTCAGTAGGTGGCATAGCCAAGCCTAGTGGTTCTAGAGCCTGCTCTGATCACTGTGCCACACTCTGAAATGCAGGGGAAGAGCCCCATTAGGCAGCATGGACATTAGAGGATGGAAGGGAAAAGGTCTTCCATGAGAGGACAGAGCCTTGCAGTCTTGGTCTTTTATTAGTTTCCAGAGCGGCTGCTTCACCCTCACATCTCTTTCTATTACACTGCTCTCTCCTTATCACTCATAGGCTGATCTTTTTACTCAAGAGTCCCTTCATGTCAAGGGCACACATGGGGAAGCACCTCTGTGCTCCTACCCAGAAGGTACCACACACAGACCCTCTAATAAGGCATCCATCTTCTGAGCTACTTCTTACTATTTGACATGCCAGCCAGCAACTGTCCCTAAAATCCAAGGAAGAGCTTAGTGTAGGCCACAGCGAAGAAGAGAATAGACTTAAGAGTTTATAACAACAGAAGTACGAAGGGCAAAAATGAACACAGACTAACTTTTACTTTTGTACTGGGCAGTAAGCTAGGCACACTACACTTCTCATTTAAGTCTCACAAGCCCAGTTCTGTGGGCTGGGTTATGTATCAGCAAGGAACTAGATGCTGTGCATTTGGAAATAGCTCTTCCAACTGCGGCGCCTTTCCTCTATAAAGCTGGCTGAGAACTGAGGCAGGAGGGTCTGTCTCTCCTTTCACAGATCCTAACAAACCCTGGGACACAATCCTGCCCTTTCTCTTCTATAGTTTGCCTTTGGGTCCTGCAGCTGCTGTAAACCTGCCAGTCTAGCACCGTACAAACACAGAGGGGGCACGGAACACGAGGGGGTGTTTTCAAGAGCCATTTCATGGTGAGGAAGGATTTATTAGGGCAAGTGTAGAGTTCCTCATTTTCCCACTGGTGGCCTTTCAATACCTGTCTATTTTGGGGACACCAGACTCATTCACATCGTTCCTATTGGGTATGCTAGGAAGGGCAGTGGCCTGGGAATTCTGTCTTGGTGCCAAGAAAGGGCAGGAGCAAGTGTGAGTGAATTTTCTCAAGGTCTCCATTTCCTGATTATCTAGAATCTTAAAATAAGTCTATGCCTGGTTACTTGCTATGGCCTGGAACAGTGGCAAGTGGGGGAGATTTACTGCCTTGCTCTGTCTGCTCAGCTATTTTAAATGTCACTTATGCTTTGGTGTCTTTTTATATTTATGGATGTGTATTCCAGTCTGAAGAACTGCTGTACTTCTTCCCATGGCTTCCCCATAAACACCCTTTGAAATACTGACTTCGTTTTACATAGTCTGTGCTGTTGAGCTTCATCTAGTCCCTACTGGGCGCTGTCATCCACTTCAAATTTTACCTCAAGAAAAGAGATCAAAGTAAATAAACACGGGCTGTGAACAACCACAAAACACCGGTCTTTCTTCTTCATGGCAAAGTATATTCTCCTTGTGGGCAACACTTGAGGAAACAAAACTTGATTTCCTTGTGGCATGAAATCTCAGCCTCCCAGTATAAGTGAGGAAACAGATGCCAACCCTTCTTTGAAGAGGGTCAGGGTAAATGTCTTTTCTCACTGGCTTTCCTCATCAAGGATGCTGGTCCTGCCCTTCAGGTTGCCTTGCCCTTCCTCTGCATCACTTTCCCTGACACCTCTGGGTTGGGTCCCCATTGTGAATTAATTTTTACCTAACCTTTGGGCTTCAGGTCTTGTTGTTCTTGCAACTATCTTTGGAGAGGAAGTAGTGATGATTTTTGTCTTCCAAAGGATCACGAGAAACTGGTTTCCTAACAGATGTGGCCTAGGACACCATTGATGTCATAGCGTACATTTCCTCAGAACTGATGGGAGGAAGTGCCTGATGTAGCCTATACCAGGGAATCAGGAAGTGCGCTTCTAAGGGTGAGGGTGGAGATGTGTGGGACAGATGAAAAAGCTGTAATTAAAATAGAAATCGGAGATGGAGTGACTCAAGGCCCTGCTACCAACCTCTGTTTTAACCTGCTGGAAAATGGAGCTCCCTTTCTCCCTAGGATCTGGAAGCAAGCTGAGAGACATGATACAGACATGGAAATGTCTCTAGTAATACTAAGTCCTATCAGTGACTTAGAGAAGGTTGTCTATAGCTTTGATTCTTGCTTTGGGAAATATAATTTTACTATTATGGGACACAATCATATCCCTTAGTATACTTGCTGCATAGGACAGCAAAAATGACTCTATAGAGTAGGTGCAACAGGGGCAGGTATAACACACAGTGATGAAAATAGCTTGTATTTATCTCCTTACAGAAAAAGTTTGCCCAGCCTTGATGTAGAACAGGTGCTTAGGTGATCACTGGAGAATGATCACTCCAGGCTGGGACAAAGACCTCTAGGATTTAGTTTGAGGTCAAGAGAGGGTCTTTTGGGCAAAGAAGTCACAGAAAGTTCAAGACAATGACAAAGACCAGAATTTGGACAGAAATGGAGTTATTGTATGAGACAAGACAGGAGTAGGTAGGGAGAGGGATACATGCAGTGTCAGATTTAAACAGCAAAGAAGTTGGGTGCTAAGTTAGACGATTCTAAACGATGATGTATTCCATTTTTTCATTCTGAACATGTAGTAAGGAATGGGGAGGAGACTTTGGAAATCCACTCGACCCTGAGAATAATTTCTTTAAAAGTACTGATGCTTAGCTCCACCCCCAGAGATTCTAGCTTAATTGGTCTTTGTTGAAATAGTTTTAAATTTCCCAGGTGGTTCGATTATCCATTTGGGCCCCTCTTACTAGAGGGAGGAAATGGTTAGGCACGTGCCTGCTGAAGCTTCGGGCCAGGTAGGCTAGCAGGTGCCCAACACATGTGAGTCAAATTAAATCAGCAATATTGGCTTGTACCAGAGCCAGCTTGATAAGCCTCTGGTTTACTAGAGTCAGCTATATAGCACGCAGTTGGCCACATGGCTTCTAATAAAAGAAATCACGTCTGCCTGCCTTTGCCTAGTCCTGGAAAAGCTCATGATGCTCAACTCAACACTGAGTCAGTTTGAACATTGGACATTTAAAGACTTTTTCTCTGCTGTTTTAATGTGATCATTTACAAGGCCTTACAAAATCTGCCCTCTGCCTTCTTGCCTATCTGGTCGGCTCCCCAGCCTTCATCTCTTCTCTCTGTGACTCCACTCCAGCCATTGTGGCCTCTTTGTTGTTCTTGGATTACACGAATCACATCCTCCTGTGCTGGGAATACACCTAGCTTTCTTCCAACAGTCATGAACCATGCTCAGCAGCTTACTGCACATCAACGCTCACGGATCACAGTCTTAAGAGTTCCTCTGGTTGTAAAGGCAACCTCTTTCCCACACACTGAACTGTTCCCTGATGTACCTTTCTACTTTTAGGTGTTTACACACTAACACTGTGAACTCCATCTGTAGATTTCCAGCTCTGGGTTTTGTATGTTCCATGCACGGTGGCCTTGGATTGGCCACCAGTGTACCATTCTTTATTGGAATGACCCAGTTCTCACATAGTGCCAGAGGAAGAAATGTTCACCTTTTAGGATGAGATTATGGGTCACCATTGTTCTAAACAGAGGTCTTGGACCAGTTGAGCTTTGCAGTTGTCTAAAGAGAAATGAATGTCCAGAAACTGTGCAAGTGTGGACAGGAGGTCAGTGTGGAAACACAACGGTGTGAGCACAGTGTGAGCCCTGGCCCTGGTGTCTGATGGGCTCAGAGATGCAGAGAGCATGCTAGTGCTACCGTGTGAGGCTGTGGCCTGAGCTGGTTGTGTGCTGGAACCCTGCAGGGGAGAAGGGCCAGGAACACTGAGGATGGACTAGTCACAGACTCTCCCTGCTCTTTGGAAAATCATCAGGCATGAGACAATGGCTCCTGTGGGGCTGGGCCACATGCCTCTAGCAGGGATGCTTGTAAGGTCTTTGGAGTTGAGCTTGTTCACTCACAAAGGGGAGAGTGTTCTAAGAACAGTAGATCTCAACCTGTAGGTTGCAAACACTTTTGTAAATGATCCTTTTACAGGGGTCACCTAAAACTATTGGAAAACATAGATATTTATATTATGATTCATAATAGTAGCAACATTACAGTTATGAAGTAGCAATGAAAATAATTTTATGGTTGGGGGTCACCACAACATGAGGAACTATATTAGAGTTGCACATTAGAAGGTTGAGAATCTGTGTGTGTGTGTGTGTGTGTGTGTGTGTGTGAACCAGAGGATAGTATGTGACTGCATTTCTCAGAACTTATCTTATTTTCTGTGACTCGTCTCAGTGAACCTGGGACTCACTAATCTGGCCACACTAGCAAGCCAGTAAACACCAAGGATCCATCTCCCCCACACCTGGCATTTTACATGGATGCTAGGTATCCAAACTCAGGTCCTCATGGCGGTAGAACAACACTTTACTGCCTGAGCCAACTCCACAGCCACACAGCTGTCTGCATATATTGTTGCTGCAGTCACTGGGGAAAAATCCGGGGCCTATAGAACAGGGTGTTCCTCTTTCCTAATTAGTAGGCTGTTCTAAGCCTTTCAGGATCTTAAATATTAGGAAGAATGCCTAACTCAGTGGTCGGGCACGATGAGAGTGGAAAGAGTGTGACTTTGAAGCAGGATTTGGGATTTCTATTATAGACCTCAGCATTGTAGTTAATAATGTGTCATAAATGTTTTCTGCATAGGGCCAGATGAAGGATAACTTAGGTGCAGGGGCCTCAGTCATGAGTACTCAGCTCTGTTCTGTGGCATGGATGCTATTGAAGGCAACGCACGGGTCAGTGAATGAATGTAACATAACAATAAAATCTTATTTACAAACAGAACTTTACAAAATGAATAGTCTTTGGAACTCTGCAATGAACCCCCATCAATATGTTTAAGACTCTGGGTCTGTTCTAGATTTCTTAAATATAAGAATAATGCAAAACAGAACAAAAATATGAAGTAAAACCATACCAAGGTCTCAAGTTTTCTTCTCTTCAGAGACATCATTAAGAGAATGAAATGATGGCCACAGTACAAAATATCTGAAAATCATGTGTCTAACAGTAAGCTTTTAAATTATATAAAGATTTTTGAAGATTCAATTCTAAGTGAAGAAACACCCTACTTTAAAAGATTGATAAAACAACCAAACTGGCATTTTGCCTAAGGAATTAGGATGGTAAATAGGGAAAGCTGCTGAACACTACTGGTTATCAGAAAAATGTAAATGTGAACCACACAAAGATCACTACACACCCAGGAGACTTCCTAAAACTAACACAGCAAGGAGAGCAAGCTTTGCTGGAGACTCGGAGAATCTAGAACGTCACAAAGCGTTGATGTGGATATGAAGTAATAGACCACTGTGAAAAGCAGTGTGACCATTTATTAAAGTCCTACCCACACACCTGCCATGTAATACAGCCATGTCTCCCCTAGGTGTTTAGTGAGGAGAAATGAAAGCATATGTCCATTTAAAGACTAACGCATGCATTTTTATGCCACCTGCATTTTTAATAACTAGAAGCCGAAGTGACCATTCTGTTTCTCAGTTGGTGAGTGACTAAGCAGACTGTAATATATCCATACACGAAGTGCTAGGCAGCGAGAGGAGACATGCTCTAACAACAAATGTGGTAACATAGATGAGGCTAAATGATGTTATAATGAAGAAGTCCTAGCTGACAAGAAGGGGTGAGCAGGATCGGAGGAGGGAAGTGTTTGTGTGTGTGTGTGTGTGTGTGTGTGTGTGTGTGAGAGAGAGAGAGAGAGAGAGAGAGAGAGAGAGAGAGAGAGAGAGAATGAGAGAGAGACTCCCAAAATAAAAAAGATTCATAAAAGAAGTAAAATCCCCAATGGTGTTGTTCCCTTTATGTAACGCTGTGCACAGTGAGATTGCCTACTTTGATAGAGAGCAGATCGATCAGTGGTTAGCTGAGCTGGGAGGAGTGGGAGAGAGCAGGGTTTCGAGGAGTGATTATGAAGGGGTGGAAGGAAAAGAGAAGATCAAGCCAGGAAGGCACACAACAAACAAAACCAAAGGTATGGAAGGCAACCTTGGAAATGCTGTATGTTCAGTCTGTTGGCTGTAGGGGCAATTTCCATATTAGATTATGTGTGATTTGTTTCATGTCAACTACCAAATGGTTAAGCATGTATAAATACGTGTCTTATAAATCAATACAAAGGATAACTAGTTGTCATAAATGAGAAGAAGACATGAATGAGCAATTCCTAAATGAAATTAGGAGACTGAAAAATTTATTAAATTGCAAAAGGAATAAAAATAAGAATATACTTATAAATAATGTTTCTTGTATCTTACAGCATTGTACATTACAATTACAGTGGTGAATGTAAAAACTCTTGATTACAAGCCATGTAGATAACACTTGTGGGACCTCTCATTCAGTTCTTGTGGGTATATAAGAGGGATATAATTTTTCTGGGGGAAAATTAGACAATACATAGTAAAACCCAAACAGTATGAAGCTTTGACATAATTAAATCTACCATTAGGAATTTACCCCAAGCAAACAGGGGTCACATGAAGACATAGGAAAAAGCCATCATGCTTATTTTTAAAAATAGTGAAAAGACTAAAAAGAACACAAAATCCACCAGAGGACTGATTGAGTAAGACACAGTATCTTGTGTCAAGGCAGCCATGAAAAGTGAAATTATACAAAAGTTTTAGAGGCATAGAAAGATGTTTGTTGGTTATCACTAAGTGATAAAATTCTTAAAGCCAGTGTGCAGAACATAGTTAACTTTAGGTAAAAAATATAAAGGATTTAGACTGATGTTTAAGGTATTTGCACTCATGACTTCAGGGTTAAATCACTAGATATTTTGTCCTTTTCTTTTTTAAAAAATTTGATTTCTACTTTTTATAAATGGAGATATATTGCTATGATAATTACAACTCCAATTAAAGTTATTTAAGAAAAAACTATGATTCTACCCTATAATGATTCTACCCTATTGGCCCTGGTGGTCCTTCTAAAAACATTGCACTCTAAGTTACAAGAAGGTTTAGATACCTGGGGAAGTCTGCAATGCTTCTGTTCTGAAAATGGAGACTGTAGGACACTGTGTTAGGGCTGGACCAAAGGTGGTAGTGCCACAGGACTCATTATTCCTTCTAGAGAAACTGGTATACTCTTGAGCCTCCTGCAGAAAGGACAACTATCATCAAGTTCCAAAGAAGTGGTGCTTGTGTTGGTCAGGATGATGGATCAGGTAGGCTGGACCCACAGCAGACTCCAGTGGGCATTTCCTAATGGAACCCACATAGTCAAGAGTGAAGAGCATCAAGAGACTTAGTCCTAATTTTCTATGTTATTCTCATGGAAAGTGAGGCCTAAGGAGCCCACTCAAGTGCTATTCCATCAGGTGCAGCTGTGGCTTGAAGGGGAATCAATGTCAATATGCCATATAACTAATACAGCCAATTCTGGAAATAGATTCACTCATCCCCTGGAATCTCAACACTCAAGTCTCAGTGAATAAGGGCTAGGTCTGAGACATGGCTTTTAAGACTCCAATTCTCCCTTCTCCCTTCCTTTAATGAAATAGCAAAATCACAGCCCAGGAATCACTGCTCCTATGCCTCAAAACCACGTTGTACCACAGTGCATAATTAGATTACAGGCAGTTAGCCCCAAATACTAAGAAATACTTGAGCCAAACCACTTGCTGGCTCCACCAGGGCTGGCAAATAGCTTTCATCCATAAAATCAAGTGGATCAGGTGTGGATATTAATGAGTTCCAAGATAGTGCCTGTCCTGAGTGACAGAAGATATATATTTCAACCTTGATCTAGAATCTGTTACCCTTAGAATAAGATTGATCATTCACAGTGCTAGATGGATTTGTCTTGAGTATTTGTTTTACTACATCATCTTTTTGTAATGAAAAGCTAAGAGCTGGGCAGATGGCTCAGTGGTTAAGCATGGTCACTTCTCTTGCAGAAGATCTGAGTTTGATTCTAAGCATCCATGTCTGGTGAATTACAACTTCCTATACTTCCAGCTCCAAGGGATCTGACTGTACCCATGCACATACACAAACCACCACACATAATACTAAAGTTAAAACTCCCTAAGTATCCATCCTATCACAGTGCGCCTGCTTTTTCTAATGTCTAGAATTCAAGATGCTCCTTGATTTGATGCTCTTTACTGTTTAAATTTCTCAGTGTGAACCTCAGTGTGAAACTGCCTTCCTGGCCCATTTCTTGTGACAGAGGGCCCAGCCAGAGGACTAGAATCTGTCCACCTGGGAGCAAATGGGTGAACTAATCTGGATGAGTCAATGGCAAGGGAAGCTCAAGGCAGACAGAAGGCATCAGAGTGGTTGAGGTGAACTCTGGCTGAGCCTTGCTAATCTTGATGTCAGTCTAGCTGCCCATCTCAAGGCAAAAGTATTGCACAGTTATTTCTAGAAAGATCCCTGACAAATATTTTGCACAGTTCATCTCAGGATCCATGGCATCGTTTTCTTTTCTTGTTCTAATCCCGACTGTCCATTTCTCCTGCAGTCTGCCAGTTTGAAAGCTACTCACAGTTTTTTGCAAACATTTCCATAGCATCATGGAAGCTCTTGTCTGTGGAAACCCAGTTTTCAGAGTCCCGATATTTGACACAATTTCCTAACCCTAATTTATTTCCACAGTTGCACACAGAGCTCCCTTAGGTCTACAGTGCTGGGGCAGGGCTGATTTTTGTCCTGGCTGTTACACCCAGGGACTTTATGAACACTGGCTCACTGTCTCCTACAAATGGAGCAGTCTGGAATATTAAGGTGTCTTAACTGTTAGATTTAAATACCAGTCTAAGGTAACAAAGCATCATAAACCAGCAATGGAATGCAGCAGCAAGCACAATAAATCCTTATTGCCCATGGCTAAAATGAGACAAAAATATTATTTCAGAATAAGGGAGAAAGAAACTACAACCATCACGGAAGGCTATGAGCCCATGGACCTTTCCTGCTTGTAGAATGATACCTGAGTGACCCAAAAGAGTCATTCAGCTTGAAGATTAGCAACTGCTATGAGCTTTGTTAGTTACTGGGCTCTAACTAACAGGATAACAGGGAGTCTAAAACAAGGGTGTTTATAATGTCCATACTTAATTTGGAGTAAGATTATCATTGGGAAGGCAAAGAACTGAAATTTGAAGCTTGTGTGACTCCTGATCAGTAGGATATGGAAAAACGTAGTGCCAAGCTCCTCGTGCGGTGGTAAATGGAGGAGGGCCACTTGTTGATTCACCTGGTGGCTTACCTTTACCACGACCAGAAGAGAGAAGTCAGAAGTGTTCCCATCTGCTGATAAGGTATAAGGGCTCCCCACTAATTTCAGATAATAATGGAAATTGAAATGGAAGGAAATCTTTGTGTTCTAACTGTAATCCTATGAAGCTCTTGACCACTCTGATATCAATGTGACTGGTAAAACTTTGGGTGGGATAATAAAGAAACTTTAAATTTTGAGCCAAAAGAATAAATAATTCTATCTACTGTTACCATTCAGGGGCACATAGTGTGGAGAATTTCTCCATTTTCATGGTCTTAAAAAAGTCATTACAAGGTTTGGTTTTTCTCTCTAACCAGTGTAAGTCGTGGGCCTGCAGCACAATCAAACAGAAGGCATACAGATTTCCCATACATTCCCTGTTCTCTTATATGGACAGCTCTGTCTTTCCCATGATTCCAGAGTGAGGAGTTCAGATGCAAGCAAAAGACGTTGGCTACTCTGGATGTTGTTACCAGTTGTGTAGGCAATAGCTTGGTCCCCACTGTTTGATGGCAGGGAGGTTTTGCCCTGGGAACTCTATCTGGGTTGGTTATCGACTCTGTAGAGGGAGAGATGGCCTAGACAGAGACAGAATTTCTGGCCTCTAGACTGCGAACACTATAGTTTGCCCTTAAAGCTGATTCTAGCTGTTTCAGAGTAAGGGGTTAGAGGGCTCATGGTGTGGAGGGGACACAGAAAGGATTGTTCGTTGCTACCGTTTCTCAGAGTTCAATGAGTGCCCCTGAAGGAGAGGGTCTGGGCCATGGCATCAGCCCAAGAGGGGCCATATTGGAATCCAGACAAACTATAGAGTCCAGACTAAGAGCCGCACTCACCTCTGTGGAAAGTCAGCCAAGTTTCCACTGGTGAGTCTGGATTCTGTAGGCAATTTAGTGATTTCCTGTGGCCACCCCCCACTGCTGCCTCCCTCCACCTGCAGGCAGTCACCCATCCATAAATCCTGTCCAGCCCTGGATTTTTGCCCAATGTTTTAGAGGATTGGACTCACCAAGGAGAGCGGAATTCCCAGGATCCAGGACCAGCTGTGTTCCCAGAGGGGACATAAGCACCGAAGGAAGGTTCGGTCCAGTGGCTAAGAGCAAGGCCCTGATGTCTTCCAACTGTGTGGGGACTTGGGGGGGATCTGGGAGAAGACAGATGGTGAATCAGGAGGTTAGAACATATATGCTATGTTCAGGCCAAGAGAGGATAGGTATACACCCCTGTGTGTGTATGACAGGCATTGGCTACAATGGACTTGCAACCTCATTTTTCCTATAGAGAAGGTATACCTATGAAGGTGAGTTTCAAACTTAATATTCGATGCCTGAAATAACAAGGTCTGTAATAAGAACCAGGCCTGGGAATCTCAGGAGTTCTCACTTTATACTGCTTTACAGCACACTACCACTGGGTCTTTCTAACAATGTAGATAAATTGGAACATGTTACAATGATGGTATTTTTTTTAAAGGACAATTTTAGCATTTACTATATGCCAAGTTGTGAGATAAATAGTTTTAACCAATTTTTTTTTTTTTTTTTTTACTTAACTCATAATATCCTTAGGAATGAGGCAATTTATAACTGTCCCCACAGATAGAATACTATCCAAGAATTTATTTAAAAGGATTTGTACAAGCACCCTTTCAGTGAGAGACAATTAGTTGTGAGGTTGATTTGCTTTGCAGTCTAATTCTTATGACCAAGCAGGCCAAGCATATAAAAAGGGCAGGAACAAGTTACTATGGAGTGCCACACAAAATCTTCCAAGGAGTCAGGGCTGAAGTCTTCAGTGGTGGCTTTGGACAGGCCCCTACCAAGTGCTTGGCATTTTGTTAGCGCGTGTTAGCCATGTACATAAATAAGTGTTGATGGTGTCTACTTCAGGAAGAACATTTTTATCTTTATGGCTTTGCCAAAGACCATCACAGAGAAAACACAAGGGTGAACTGTGAATCATGTATCTACTTAAGAAACAGAGAGCATTCAATCCTTTTTTATAGGGAAAATGTGTGCTTAGAAATCCACATTTTGAACTTTGGCTGAGCCATCATACTTCGGCGAGTATGCAGTCTACTGGGCCTTAGCTGCTTCATTATAAACATCTTTTTGAGTTTAGCCACCGTCAAAGTATCTTTATTCCTCTCCCCTCCCTTATTTATTTATTAAAAACCAAAAGGGAAGGCTAGTCTTGTCTGAGAAATAATCTATTTTCCTTGGGCCAAATGTCAGCCTCTGTTTATGTTCCTACAACTTCTATGGCAATTCTTTGTGTGTGTGTGTGTGTGTGTGTGTATGTGTGTGCCTATTTTATCTTTCCAGTGGAAACATAAAATCTTCAGGGGTAGATTCCCCTTCATTTTTCCCCCTAAAACCTTATGAGTGTACAATTAACTTGGGCTGAGGTAACAGTCCAGACATCTGTCCACTGGTTACATGAATGAAGAAGAACCAATGCCACATCCTTCTATGCTGAGCTTTCAGACTAGATGTTAAGTCACAGGACTTGGCATGGAATTTCATTTTGATAAACAGAATTTCTCCTTTAAAAATTAAGCCATAATTATCACTGATAAAAAAGAAATATTTTCATATTGACATATTTGTTAATTACACTAAGACACCTAATAAAGAAAAGCCCATCAAAGCATCTGAACAGAGATCATTTTCTTCTGGGAGGTTTGATTATAATGGGGACGGAATCATACTCATCCACTGTATTCATGGTCATACTCTATTTGGAATGCAGGAAGAATTGGCTCGGAGAAAATACTTCATTGCTGATGCCACAGTAGTGCTCCTAAGTGCCCATCTTTGTTATCAGAGATGACAAGGAAGAAAAATCCTACCAGTGAGCACCATCACTCAGCGTGACCCCAGAATAACAGCTCAGTTGATGAAACCCAGTGGAAAACAAATGACATCCTTCTTTTCTCTGAGCCAATTTTCTGGGCTTCTTATGAAGTCTGGAGGTTTATGCAGCACCAGTGAGATGAAACTGCAGCTGGGCCCCTGGAATCTGAGTGGGTGGGGGTGAGGGTACGGCATTAGCAGTGGGTGTGAAAATCCACGTAGAAGTCCACAGGGTATGTTGATGTATACATGTGTGGATGTAATTATTATTTCTCACATTTCACCACCCCCCCATTAGAAGGAAAGCTCTTTCTCTGTGAGAGAATCAGGATATGGGCTCTAATTATTGCTCTAGTTTCAAAGGATAAGAGCCCATCTAGCAGCTTCTGTTCGATGTCACCCACTCACCCCCAGATTCAGTAAAAGGAAACAGAAGCTGAGCAAAGCAGGCTGTAGCTTCCAAGATGGCCAAACACTGTCCTGGGGAAACATCGTGGTGGCCAGTGGCCAGGGACTGTTCTTACTTGTAAATGATTATTTTATACAAGGACCTGTGACAGACTTTATAATAAGGAATTCTTATGCTTTGCATGCAAAGATTTTATGCAGATTAAAAACCTACCTGGAAATGGATGAGAAAAGTTTAACACATGTGACATTTTTTAAATTCATGTTTCTCATTTGCTTTTCAAAGAAAAGCCTAGCATGGGAGTTAAAAATTATTGTCTTCTGCCAGCTCCAGTTGATGACACTCGTTCCCTAGCAGTATGGGAAATCCCCAATTGTCAAGTTTCCCATAGAGAACAGCGTCTAAGATTTAAGAAGGTGAATAACTTGTCCAGTGCCGCAATGGTTAAGTAACCAGAGGTAGAGCCAGTTCTTACACTCAGCTTTGGCTGGCTCCACACAGTATTTCTGTTGGAAAGGCTGATTGCAGGACGAATGGATAAAGGGACGCTGCCGCTATTTTACTGTCTTAATTCAGTAAGGGAAAAGGGAGGTAGAGGGTGGGTCGTCACCACCCATGGTCCAACTGAGGGTGTGATTTTAAGAAGCTTTTTACCTAGAATTAGGAGCTGTGTACTCTCTGTTTGTTCTCCATGAAGATTAGCTGCCCTGCAGGAATACAGGCCTTGGTCAGAGAAGGACACATTTGTGAGCAGCAAGGAGCCCTCGTGCAGATGCTGGGAGGAGCTCAATTTGCTTTTATTTCTGAACCAAGTGACTTCAGCTTCAGGTACACCTAGGAAGACAAAAATATGCATATCAAACAAATGATCAGGTGAACCCAGGACATTTAGAGGCTCTGGCCAGCCCAGCCCGCTCTGCAGGAAGCATCTGTCTGGGCGTCTTCTAATGTACTTCAGCCAAACCAAATATCACCTTGGACTTCTCACTGTCTCTAGAGCTTTTGCTTTTTAAGACTTCTAGAGATAACGTAGGAAAGGGGAGGCCAGTTAAATGGGGAGGAAATGGTGGCAGCTGGTAAAGGACACTTGCCAAGTTACAAGAACGTTCAAGTTCTTTGGAGAAAACATCATGAAGTAGAAAAACTAAATATATACTTCATAAAATGAAAATCCTACAACTAAGTGAGACAAACATAGTGCTCAGTAAAAAAAATTCCAGATATAGGAATATATCCCACCTGATTTCATGTCTGTCAGTGATATACAAAAACTGATGGCATAATGCACTTGTAAAGTTTCACCAACATGGTTGCTTAACAAGACCGAAGCAAGACCACATCAATACACATGCTAACATGGAAAGCAGAACTTCATGGGGCTTCAACTCTAAGACAAAGAACTACAGATAACTAGGGAATACTGAGAGCAGGAGAAAGTCTTCCCCAGGGAAGATCGCCCAAACTGCTATGCAATATCAACTGGGCAGCCCAGAAGTCTTATATGTATGAATAGACAGGCTATATTTATGGAGGCCTTTAATTTGAGAGAGAGTGTCAGGGTAGTGGAAGGTGGGAGAGGCACATAGGAAGGATTGAAGGGAGGAGAGGGAAAGGGAAGTTATGAAACTATATTTTAATTTAAAAACAGAATAGAAAACCAAGCAGCATTAGTTTATGTTGTTAACAGGCAGGAGGAGGAGTCGTCATTCCTTTGAGGCATGGAATGAACACAGGACATTTGTGACACAGAGAGGTAAACAGAGGCTGGGTCTTTGCCAATGTCAGTTCTTCACCTAGAAATGGAGTTGTGGAGTGTTCACTTGGCATCTTTTTGATACATACACTTTTAAAAATGTACTTGCTATGTTAAAAATAAAGCTCAAAGACATAAAACATCAAGATACATCTTTGACTCAGACAAATACCTCAGATACCTCAGAAAATTGAACATGGTGTTACCTGAGGACCCAGCTATACCCTCCTGGGTATATACCCAGAAGATATTTCAACATGCAACAGGGCCACATGCTCCACTATGTTTATAGCGGCCTTATTCATAATAGCCAGAAGCTGGAAAGAACCCAGATGTCCTTCAACAGAAGAATGGATACAGAAAATGTGGTACATTTACACAATGGAGTACTACTCAGCCATTAAAAATAATGAGCTCATGAAATTCTTAGACAAATGGATGGAGCTAGAAAATATCATCCTGAGTGAGATGACCCAATCACAAAAGAACACACATGGTATGCACTCACTGATAAGCGGATATTAGCCCCAAAACACACAATACCTAAGATGCAACGCATAAACCTCATGAAACTCAAGAAGAAGGAGGAAGACCAAAGTGAGGGTGCTTTTGTCCTTTTTAGAACGAGTATCAAAAGATTCAACCAGAGCTCCCAGGATCTAAACCTCCAGCCTGAGAACAGACAGGGGCAAGCTGTCCTCTGAGAGGCTCTAACCAGCAGCTGACTCAGACAGATACAGACATCCAGAGCCAAACAGTGGATGGAGCTTGAGGACTCTTAAAGAAGAATAGGTGGAAGGATTGTGGGCCCTAAGGAGATAGGAACTGCACAGGAAGATCAACAGAGTAAACGAACCTGAACCCTTGGAGCTCTCAGAGACTGAATCACCAACCGTGGAGCATACCTAGTCTACACAGATCTACCTCCATGGGCTGAACCTAGGCGTCCCTGCACATATGTTGTAAATGTGCAGCTTGGTTTTCATGGTGATCTATTTTTATGTAACTACCGAGTCAAAGTAACAAGGAAGTTGATAACTGACTGATGCCTTCAACACCGTGAGTCAATAGGAATTTTTTCTTTATGAGTTGGTATCTTGAGTGTGTTGTTACAGTGTCAGAAGGGTGACCCAGGCAAAGGCTGTCCTCTCAAAAAAAAAGAGAACACAAAGTGGTGACTTCAGCAGGAGAGAAAATGGACCAAAGACTAGGCCTCTGCCCTTCCACCATTTACTCTTATATTTTGTCTGTGAGCATCAGGGAGACTGTGTACAGTCATGTGATGGGTGCCCATCCTTGGTAGCCAGATTCTATAATCTAGGAACAACCTGGGCTCCCCAGGAAGTTTCCTTTAAGTTGACAGGTAAGCAGTTTACAGTCTGTGACAAGAGCTCCTAGGTGGTCTTCTGAAGAGGCTCCACAAGAGGACAGGCTCTGAGGGAGCTGGAGGATTGAAAGTTTGGTGTGCTGACTCCCAGGCTTCTAGGCAGCAGAAGCTTCATCTCTTATACCACCCAGCCTGGTTTGCCCACAGAATTCTGCAGCAAGCATGCAAGTAATGTTTAGAATGTCAAATACTGGAAACTGGGGCCAATGCCAAGAAAAGCCAAAGACCTAGACTTTTAGATTTCCCAGAGCTGGGGCTATATTTTGTCCTTAGACAATGTAAGGTTGTCCCAAACAGACAACTTACAACTAGGGGAGCTGACCTCCCCAAGGAGTTACCTGTGCACCTACTATTTGCCTTAATTGCTCAGGAAGAGTAGGGTTATTAGGAGGAAATTCCAACTTGGATATTGAAGCCTTGTCACCCCAGGAAGAGACATACAGCGATTCATCTTGATAATACAAGGCCTGACTCCACAAGAGAGAGGCTGCCAGTATCTCCAGACACACCTTGAGAAAAGATGCAGGTGAGAGGGAGAAGAGCCGTTTCCATTGTAGCACCACTAGGGAGAGCAAGTGCATCATGATGTCTGCCCATGCCAGCTAGGCCTTTGAACCCTAAACTCAAATGTTTACATTAATTTTTTGTTATTGAAAAGCCCCTGAAAAGGAGTTGAAGAAAAAAAAAATCTAGTTATTTCTCTCTCAGAAGCATAGGGGAAAATGGGTTCTTATAAATTATGACTATGAGGGTTCCTTCCTCCTGTGTTGAATTACTTCCATATAGCACTTAGTTGGGGCATCCCTCTTTTAGTCCTCAATGGGAGCAAAAAGCTGTTTTTGAGAAAAATAAGAGGGCAAGGGAATCAGATGACATGAGCCTTTTGTTTGATGCAGAAAGAACACTGCTTAGGTAAACAGAGGAATGAGCGCCCTATGACTGCCTTGTTGGGACCTGGAACTTATGGTCCTAGAGGCATCAGTTACAGCCCTGTATGTGTATACAGACACTTCTGTGGTATGATGTCATCAGCTAAGAGATGCAGAGGAGAGAACAGATGTATGGCAAAGGGAGGAGGAACAGACAGAAAGGGAAAGAAGCCAAGGGTCAGAGCGCTCACAGAGCTATTTCTTACTTCTCCAGGAACTGACTGAAATTTTCCTGTTTCCTGTATTATTCCTTGCCTTATGACCCAGAAAGTCAGGCTTCTCAGTAAGGGCAAGATTAGGTATACCCTGGAAGGGATATTTCTCTGGTGAGATCAGATTAGGCTTCATGGGAGAAATGGAAATATTCAGGATAGCAATGGAAAGGGGTTTATAATACTCTTTACAGTACTTCACAATACTCTCAAGGAGAAGAGGATTATATGGAAACCCTTCTCTGGTCTGTTTAGTAGCAAACATTCCTCAGGATCATCCTTGAAGAGACCTGCATTGTGAGCTTGACAATCGCTGTCGCCACAGTTCAGGGATTTCTCATTTGGAACTATGGACTTCAGAGCAGAAAAGGACATTATACAGATACCTGGAGTGACAGCCAGCCCTTCCATGACTGGCTCTGACATTGTGAATAAAGAATATGGAATGAAGAAAATGAGCAAGGTACCAGAGAGCTAGTCCCCTTTCTCTTTCAAGGGATGGATGCTATGCTTTAGAGACTCTCATTAGCCCCTCGATGTGCCAACACATACTTGGAAAGGCACCAGACATTCTAGCCTGATTCTGATGTTCAGAATACCTTGACACCAGGAGTGTAACAAGCTGTGCAGAAATAGCCCACTGACATCATTAAAAATAATACTAACTAAGCATTTACTATAAGCCAAACATTACAGAGATGTAAACACTTATTTTCCATAATGATCTCAATAGGCCATGTACTAATGTCAACTCCATAATATAAAGGAGAAAAATGGGTCTCAGACTAAGAAATCTAGAGAGATAGCTCAGTGGGTAAAGTGCTGGTGCAGCTTAAGAACTAGAGTTGGCATCCCTAATACTCAAGTAAATGACAGGGTGTGTGTGTCAGCCTGTGTGTAATTCCAGAGCTTAGGAAGTGGAGACAGAGGATCCTCAGAGCAATCTGGCCAGCTGCTCTAGTCAAATTATTGGGCTCCAGGCTTAGGGAGAGACTCTACCTCCATGTATAATGACAAAGGACTGATTAAGGAATCCACCCAGCATCAAACTCTGACCTCCTAATATAAACCCACACATGTATACATGCATACACAAATACACCCACCTCATAAACATACATACTCAAAAGAAAAAAAAGTGCCTATAGTCGCTGGACCTTGCAGCTTGTTGTTTCTGGGCCAGTCACTAACCTAGCAGTCTCAGAGTGGAGATCTACATGGAGACACCTTCAATATCAGGAACTCCTTTCTCAACAAACACACTTCACAGCCTGTTGTCATGCTAGACTCTCTTTAGAGGACAATTTGCTTGCTTGTGCCTTGCTGCGATTTCTAGTTGCCTTTTTTTGCCCCCTCCAGAGCTGAGGACCAAACCCAGGTTTGCTTGGCAAGTGCTCTAGCACTGAGCTAAATCCCAACCCCTTGCTATGATTTCTAAGCCATTAGATTGTTAAATATGATCATATCTTATCTTTTTTTTTTTGTGGCCATTGAAGCACCAAACCTGTTTTGAGGAAGGGAGCCTCTAGAAGCTACAAGAGCTAGCTGAGTTAGCTATCTGTTGTTGGAAAGTTCTGTCATGTTTTGCAAATGTTCTCCTCTTCATCTGTTATAATAACATGCCAGTATACTCTACATAGAGTGTTGTCTGAGAAATGGCAGAAAACACACTCTGCAGCAAAGCACATTCTGGAACTTTACTGGTGTCCACCAATCACTTGTCCAGGCTCCCTGGCGAACTCCTTGGTATTATTCGTGTCTACGAAGGGGATGCAAACTAACCTGTGTCTGCTTTATCCCCCTGTGGCATTTCTTAACAGCAACACAGTGTTCTCCCTTGGAAGGACCAATAAATGGGTCTAGTCAGAATGGCTGGTCACGGGACCCGATTACAAGGATTAGTGCCTTTAATCTCTGCTGAGCTGCCAGGAAGCGTGATGCTATAATATCCCTTTCTTCTTTAATATCCTAGACAGGATATTCTTGCTAACTGGACCATTTGTTATACTTGGAGGGCTGCTTGTACCATGGCAGCTTGTCAGCACCTTGAAGTGGGGTGTCTAAAGGTGTACTTTTACATGATATGTTCTTGAAGTTTCTTAGTGTGTGTGTGTGTGTGTGTGTAGTGGGGGTGGTGCTTGGCTTAGTACAAGAAAGACAATGGATACAGTGATTTAAATATCAGCTTTGGTGACTAGTCTAAGGAACTATGGCAGCCTTGACAAAAGGCTTGCAGCTTTCTTTTCCCGATTTCTCTTTGGGAACTGTGGCAGATACTGGCGGTCATTCCCAAAACCTTTGTATTCTTTTTCACGAGTGCTCCCTGAGGCTAGGTCCCAGTATCTCTGTGAGCTATAAGTGGCCATGGCCTGAGGTATGTGAGAAGCATTAAGTGGCTCCTTTGTTATGGCTCTGAGAGCTTTCTCAGCTGAGAGAGACAGAGACAGAGAGAGAGAGAGAGAGAGGAGAGAGAGGAGAGAGAGAGAGAGAGGAGAGAGAGAGAAAGAGAGGGGCCCAGGGAGACCTTAGAAATTCAACAGAATGAAGGCTCCTGTACCCTATAACCCTGAATGATTTAGTGAGGGCAGATGCAGTCCAGCTGAACACTGTGAATTCTTAAGAAAGCCCTGATAATCTATTGTATCTGAAGCATTATGCACTGGGGGATAGTAGGATTTACTTTATACTAGACTCTAACCTACCCTAACTGATGCATTCCTCCTTGGCTCCTGAACCACTCATGCCTATACCACTAGTCCTACTATATCATCAAAACCCGTCAGAAGCATCCCGTGCTCTTAGGATAAAAATCTAAACTGTAGTATAATCCATGGGCACTTGTAATATCTAGTCCCTGCCCTCTTCTTTACTTCCCAGCCTCATGTGCCTTCTGTATCTCTGCCACTGCTGGCCACAGTTCATAGACTAGCCATATCTCACACACTGACTCCAGTTCAGTTTGTCAGATGTAGCGTGCCACAGGGTGTTTGCACACAATTTCCTCCATTGATCTTTGATCGTTTCCTTAGTTTTCTGAACTCTAACCACAGACAGAACGGTCATAAGAACGAGAGAGTGGGTTGGATCCCTTTTAAAGAAAAAGCCCCATCCCACCCTCTGATTAATGTTCTCTATGCTGAAGGGTTGGGAAGAGTGTGTCGGGCTGCATTTTACAAGTGGAGAGCACAAGTGTGGGAAACACTCTTTAATGAGAAACTGCTAATGGCTCAAACATGTGAGGATGTTGGGCAGTCTAGGCGAGGTATGTGATGTTCTTTAAATAGACTTTTATGTATCCTTTAGAATTAGGCTCATGACAGACACATGTTAATTAGGGAGTGGATAGGGAAGGGGAGGCTGCAGCGATGAGGGAACTATGTTAGAAGGTGCACTGTGGGAAGGTTGGAGAGGGGGACTGTGAGCACAGCCTCATCTGTATTTCCTGAAGTGTCACAACCACCCTGCTCTTCTAGAATAAGGATATAGTGATTATCCCTATAGATGGTGCTGCATTACTATGTGTTTCTGAGCCTTTCTTCTCCCCAGATGGTGAGCTTCCTGGTTAACCTTACCAATCTGTGCGCTCTTGGATTAGGAGACCTCTGGTCTAACCTTGATTAGGTATTCAGTAGGATACTGTCAATGAGTAAAGTAAGTGGACTTGACAGACAGCCTTCCTTTAAGTAGCCTTAATGAAGCCACTCTCCTGCTTTTTACAGGGTGATGTTACTAGGGCTGAGAGAATCTTACCCAACCAGGCAGAAGGCCGCTAAGCCCCAAGTGGGGATGATGAGGAGTAGGCGAGGGACAGAGGAGCATTAAGGTATCTAGATGAAAGCAGTTCCTGAGCCATGTCACATTTAGCAGTGTTGTCAGAACACTGGCTAGAGATGCAGGGAGGATCGTTGCCCTGCACATCCAGTTAATTTCATCAAAACTGGGATTTCCCTCGACCACTTTGGATAAATATATGATTCAACAACACGCACAGTTTTAATTAGGATTAATACACATTGTTCTGTGGGTAAAAACAAAGCAAAAATCTGTAATATTTCAGCTATACTGGCTGGCCACTGAGCTCCAGGGATCTGTAGGCAAATACAGAACTTAAGGCTTAGTGAGGCTGCTTTAACAATTAAGGTGGAGGATGATAAAAAGATGTCAGCTTCTGGCTGGCTTCCACATATGCATGCTCTTTCCCACAACAAAACTCCAACCCACACCTAACTATAACCTCATAGGCAATGGCCATCGAGTGAACTTCTGTATGAGGTTCAGGCAACCGGGTCTTGGTTGCCACTACAATGGGCCAAAACATTGTTTTTACATTCTAGGTTCTCCATTTTCTTCCTGTCTTGGCATCTGGCTTTCACGATTTCTTTCAAATGCTTAATTCAGTGGTTCTCAATCTTCCTAATGCTGTGTTTCCCTTTAATATGGTTATGGTGACCCCAATCATAAAATTATTTCATTGCTACTTCATAACTGTAATTTTGCTACTGTTATGAATAGTAATGTAAAGATCTTACATGCAGATGGTCTCTTGACCCCTAAAAGGGTCGCAACCCATAGGGAACCATTAGTTTAATTCCTTGTTTTGCTGTCTATTCCTCTGCCAGTCTCTTCTCTTAGCAACCCTGATGCTCACAGGATCAGTCTTTTCTCCGAGGCCTTTGTTCACAGTGATCAGGTGGGTAGTCCCTGTCTACATAAAGACCAGTCAGTGCCTGTGTGGAGGGAATTCCTGCCAAGGCTTCTTACCCATCTTGGGGGCACAGACATGAAAGGTCTAGGCTTTCCACATGATTTCTCTACACACTGCAACCTAAGTATGTAGTGGTTTTAGCAACAGGGTCTTATTAACTAGTTCCAGTGGGCAGCCAGGAAAAATAACAACAGGCTGTCTGGTTTTGGGGGTACTGGAGCTTCCCTGACTTACTGAAGGAGGTATCTTTAACCCTACTCTGGGATTTCCCTGAGGATCTTATTTAGTAACTTTGGGCTTTCAGGAACATCATCATCTAGAAATGTTCCCCATGTAACTCTCTCCCTCTCAACACATTTGTTAAATTGGCTTACACAATAATGAGTTTCCATATTGGCTTTTCAGACAATCTTAGCTTTGATCAACCCTCCTTCCTTCTTCTTCTGCCTCCCCTATCTCTGCATAAGCTCTACCCCTAATGCTTCCCCTGCTGTCACAGCATCTATGTTCTGCTATTCCATCTACTTTAAGACATCCCTCACACCAGTGCCTCCTCCCCAATTTCCTTACTTATACGGCACTCCAGGTTAGCATGCAATCTAAAGATCCATGCATGAGACAGAACATATAATATTTATCTATTTGGGTCTGGGTTATATGGCTCAATATATATATTGTTCAATATGTTTTTGACTACCTTTGGTCTTTATGCCTTTATATAGATTTTAAGGTTTTGTTTTTGCTATTTCTGTGAAGAATGGTTCTGGAATTTTGATTGGGATTTTTGGTTTAAATTTGTAGATTGCTTTTGATAGATGGCTGTTTTTATAATATTAATTCATCTGATATGAATGTGGGTAATCCCATTTCTTAGTGTCTCCCTCAATTCCTTCCTTCCTTCCTTCCTTCCTTCCTTCCTTCCTTCCTTCCTTCCTTCCTTCCTTCCTTCTTTGGAAGCCTCCCTTTCTTCTTTGTTCCCTTTCCTTTCTCTTCCTTTCCTTCCTTCCCTCCCCTCCTCTGTGTATACATGTGTATGAAGATGTACATACTCAGTACATGCATGTAGAGGCCAGAGGAGGGCACCCAGTGTCTTCTACTGCTCTTTCTTATTTCTTGAGACCCTGTCTCTTACTGAGGCTGAAGCTTATCACTCAGAATAGATGTACTGGGCCATGAGTTGTTAGAATCCACCTGTCTCAATCTCTTAGTACTGGGTATGTACAACCATGCCTGGCTTTTACATGGGTGTGGGAGACTCAAACTCAAGTCCTTTTGTTTGCATATCAGGCACTTTTTCTTACCCACTGAGCCATCTCCCCAACTCCGAAGCAGCATGGTTTTTTCCTTTCCTTTGTCTGGGCCTCTTGGTTATTCATCCAAGGTCACTCATGGTCTATCTGTCACCCACCTTGTAAAGATTTGGCCCTTCACATTCAGATTTAAGCTCATAGTATTCCCTGGACAGTACTAGCTTTCAGGAACATTTTCCACACTCCTTCTTTTTCTACCTGTAATACTCTTGCTCTAATCCTTACATGCTCACATTCTCTTACTATGGAAAATTAAGATGAAGACAAAACAAAGGAGTCCAGATTGTCACCCAGCTGCAATCCTAGCAGTTAAAAGGCTGTTGTAGAAAAGTCATGGATTTGAAGCCTGAACTACACAGTGAGTTCTAAGCCAGCCTCGTTCTGTAACACGGCTGTTTTAACCACCAAACACAAACACTACTGCAATGGGCAGAAACACAAACGAATGCTGATTAGCTTGACTTACTCATCCTATGCTATACCACACTGTACCCCACAAACGTGCACAACTAAGATTTGTCTAACATGAATAATTAAAAACCCTAATGTCTCCTTTAGTCTACCAGGCTTAGGCAGAGTTAACCTGCCTGCGTTAACTTCCCAAATGCACCCCTACTTTCTGAATGAGGTATATGTTTCAGTTCTGGAGTCCTTGAGAAAATTTGTGTCTAATTTACATTTGCAATCCCCAGCCAAAGCTCCATCAATATTAGAACAGATCAATCTGAGAACGTGTTTCTCACCTGCCACTTGGCAGTGAATTGTCACATTCACTCCTCGAATGGTTCTGACGGTGCTGCCAATATCCACTGTGACCGTAGGCTTCTCGATGTTGAGCACAGTCAGTCGGGATGTTTTCACTAGTGGTTTTCCTGGGGATGAGAAAGAAAGTGAGCTCTCACCATCAGTGTTGTGGACTAGGGTGCTGAAACACCAGGAGATCAACAGAGGACACATGTTCTTCTCGGGCATACCCCACCATGTTTTTCCTGGGGTCTGGGGGAAAACCTAGAACCTGTTACCCATCTACTCATGTACCTACCACAGACTTAACAGGAAAAGAACAAGGTTGAAGACTTTGAAGATAATAACGTGGTGCTCAATCAGGATAACATAGACGTTCTAATCATAAAGACAATATTTAAGGGCTTAAGTTTTACTTTGGGATAGTTCTAGATTCATGTACAGTTGTAAAAAGTAACCCAGAGCAGTCTGTATCAAGTTTTCCCATATTGCAATCATGTTATGAAACTACAGCACAAATTTCATGGTCTCAGTGTGGACATCCACATGGCTAAGCCACAGACCATCTGCCTCTACCAAGCATTCCTCATGATATCTATAATTCTGGACTCCGAAAATGCTTTGGACACCATTAGCATTCATTTTCTTGCTTTCAGCAATCTGTTGTGCAGACAGAATTAAGTTCCCCTCTCTAACCTTCCAATGGTTGGGAACCTTTCATGTTTGGTTCCATGCCAGCTCTCAGAATTCTCTAGAGATTCTTCCAGCTTTTATATCATATTATGGTTGCATTTTTTAAATGGTGTGGTCCTTTTTATTGCAGAGTAGTATTCTATAACATGGGAAAAAAATCACAGTTTGCTTAACTGTTCAGCTGCTGTAGGATATCTGGGTTATTTCCAGATTCTGATAAAGCTGTCATAAACACTCTGGTACAGGTAGCTCTGGGGACATTTGTCTTCGTTTCTTTGGCATAAATGTGGAGGAATGCAGTTTAAGTGTCACATGGCAACTCCACCTACTACTTTTTATTTCTTTCACTGGATAGCTGCACAGTGACATCTTTTTGTGGTTTAAGTTGCCTCTCCCTAACGGCTGATGCTGTCAACTGTCTCTCACCTGTGTATTTACCACATGCACATTTTTTGGTGAAATGTCTATTCACACTATTTGAGCATTTGGAAATTATTAGCCAGAAGTTTAGGAAGCAGTAGTAGTATTAAAACAGAAAAAAAAAATACAGCCTCAGGTTTGAATTTCTTTTCAATGCTTGTGCTATCTGCTGTATAACAACATGTGTTCAAACTTCTGGTAATCAGATCTAGCAAAGGAGTTGTCCCCTAAGCACCTGTGTTGAAGCAGGCTTGTTCTTTATATTTAGTGCTCTTTTTTTTTTTTTAACCAGGAGATGTGGGACCAGGAATCTTTTGAACTAATTCTTTCTTTTCCTCTTTTACAACTGAGAGCAAAGATTTCTTTATGAAGTAAGGATTACCATTACCATGTTCTTGTGGGTGAATATTTGAAAGGTGACTCTGAGTAATGGCATTCTTTCCTGTCTTCCTGTGACAGTTTTGTTGTATTATAGAGAGGGGCAGAATGTGTGGATGCCATCACTTATGGTAACACTGCACAGCCATAGCCGGCTCACTCTGCCTGGTTGGTATATAAATTCCTTTTAGATGCCTCACATCTTTCCTGGGCTCTGGGGTGTACGTAGAGGCATGGCATAGGCCCACTGGTCCTTCACGGTAGCCTCCTCATCCACATGCATTTTTCTCTTATTACTAGGGATAAAGGCTTTGCCTATATTTGTTTTTCTTCTCCCATTATATGCTGTTCCCTCCTCTTGGTCCAGATTAATATAACTGTCACCTTCAAGAATCCTTGTCAACTGAAAATAAAATAACTGATCTGGAGATTTGCCATTTCTTCGAGTCTCATAGGTGGCTTCTATTTCTACTTGTGGCCTCATTAATAGTTCAATTATACTGTCACATAGTCATCACCCACAGTAACATATCCCATCTCACCAGAGGCCAAGTGTCTCCACATCCATTTCCCTTCTTTCTAAAGCAGTGGTTCTCAACCTTCCTAAGGCTGTGATCCTTTAATGCAGTTCCTCATGTTGTGGTGACTCCAACCATAAAATTATTTTGTTGCTACTTTATAACTGTAATTTTTCTATTATTACAAATCGTAATGTAATTATTTTTGGAGATAGAGGCTTGCTTAAGGGGTTGTAACCCTCAGGTTGAGGACCACCGTTCTGTAGGCATGGTTGCTTTTTGTGGTGGTCACTTCCAAAAGTTTCTCAGCCCTGCTTCTTTATGGACAAAATTCTAAAAGCATTCACACATTTACCAGATGCTTAGCACATTTACAGATGCCTTTGCCAGGTAAATCTTCTTGGTGGAAGTGGGAAAATGGAGACTTAAAAAGGCATAATCTAGGCTCCAGGGAGCTTAGAATCAAGTAGACAAACAGTAACTATAACACAAGTGGACTGGGCAAGTTATCTTCAAAGAGGTTGGATAAAAGCAGGGAGAAATGCAGAACTCTTGAGTTGATATAAACATTATTTACCATCAGGGAAAGACATTCATAGGGCAGGTGTCTAAGGGACACCCTGGGTGCAGGCATCACTTCTCTGAAGGGGATGTGATCCCACAGTTGAAATGAAATGATTTCTGCTGTAGCTGGGATTCATTCCTCTGCAGAAGCGATAGGCACCAGTGGAAGCTGCAGCGCCAACCACCATATTCTACTTGAGTATTTTGTAACTGGGTTATTTTATCATTGGCGCTCTTCTTGTTTAAACATTAAAATCTCACAATGCACATCGCAAAGCGATACTGACTCTCACAATGGGCTTATCAGTAGGATTTCTGGCAGCAAGCACTGGCAGGTACTGGGGCCTGCAGACTTCCTTGATTTGCAACAAAGCTACCAACAGGGGCTAGTCATCTGGGATCAGGATGACTGATCTACAATGCCTCGTCACCGTATTTCTGGTGATAGGCTACCAAGGCTTCAAACAGTCAAATAGCACAAATCTGGGCCGCATGGCTGCCATCTTCACATGGACCTGGATGTCCTTACCCAGAAGCAGAGCTGACCTCAGCAACTTATACTGCAGTGAGGGTAGATGGTCATCTCCAAGACATAATCATGCACTTTGGTGGGGCAGTTTTCCCACTTCCAGAGTGACACATCTGTGGCTGTCTTCTTTTATCCAAAATGTGCAACCACTACCTATTTTGCCATAGAATCTTAAGAGGTCTTTATAGTCTAGACACAGTCATTTGTCAGACATATATGTATACATATACATACATATATACATACACACACAGATATATACATGTACATGTGTACATATATATATATATGCTTGCCCAGTCTGTAGCTTTCCTTTTCACCTTAACAGGGCCTTTCTCAGATCTAAGTGTTTAAATTTGATAACATTCAATTTATCATTTTTATGGATTATGCTTTTTATATCAAGTCTAGGAACTACTTACATAGATCTATGTCCTAAAGATAACTTCCTATGTTTTTTTTCCTAAAAGATTTATGGTTTAAGTTTTACATTCTGCTTATTGATACATTGAATTAATTTTTATATTTGTGGATTATTTTATTGTCCTCAAGCTTTAGTTTTTATATCAGGAAATCAATTATTTATTGATTTTTGAAATTTGGAGTTCATAATGGGTGATTTTAAAATAAATTAATACCATTTAAAAATTAAACTATTGGCATTTCATTTAAGATAAAATTGTACTGAGTGAAAATAGCTATTTAAAAACTTCTGGTCAGTGTTACTTATCCATCAATTAATTTTTGTATAAGGTAAGGTGCCCTTGTTTATAGCCTATGGCTACCTAGCTGTTCTGATACTGTTTCTCAGCAGGCTATCTTTTCTGTCTTGGATGGCTTCCTCATCATTGTCAAGATGAGTTGAACATGTTTGTGAAGATCTGCTTCTGGGATTTCTATTTTGCTATTCATCTTTCTCCTGCCAATACCATACAGCCACAATTATTGTAACTATATAATCACAGTCTGGCAAGTGATGCTTCCTGCCTTATTCTCCTTTGCTGCTTACTCTATTGCTTCTTTTAACAGTCATTTCAGACCCACTTGTCCACACTTATGCAGTCCTGCTAAGATTTTGATAAGAATTATATCAATCATATAGATCCACTTATCTTTACCCGTGTTTTGGAGATTCCAGGATGCAAATATTGATGCGTCCTGTTGGATTTTTACCTAGTTATTTCTTTTCAGGGATGGCTAATACAGTGCTTCATATTTCATTGTTTATTTCTGGTATGTGGAAATGCAGGCACATGTTGGTCCAAGGCCCTTTTTATAGGTTCTTTAGGGCTTTTTATATAGACAATCAGTCCTTCTGAAGAAAAGGATAAGCTTTACTTTTTTCTTGCCATTCTTTGAGGAAACCCTGGGAGAACATGTAATGGATGGATGAAGTCCTGACTGAATGTGTATTGTTTAACATGACCATGGCTATGTCAAGGATGTCAATGCCTCAGACCCATGGGGAAATGGCAAAGCTTTCCCCTGGGGAGGGGTTCAGAGGGATAGCAAAGCCTTCCTCTGGACTCACTGTTAATGTTGGCAGTGTAGGGAAAAACTAATAACCACGGCTTCCTCCTCCCAGGTGACAGCAACCCGAGACTACTCCCCTACAGAAATCTCCTAAGGAGATGAGCTAACCTCCTCCTAAGCTGTACATAATTAAACTCGGTAAAGCCCTGCATTGCTTTGTATAGTTGGGGTTGCTCCACCACACTGAGCACAGCCTGCTCCATCCTGGCTTTTCTGTACATTAGGAGAGAGAGAAAGAGAGAGGGAGAGAGAGAGAGAGAAAGAGAGAGAGAGATATATCATCTGTTCTTTTTTCATTCCTTCCCAGTACCAGTCAGGTCATGTGCCAGTCTCACCTGATAGAGCAACTCCACATGCATCTTGACTCATTTCTTACATTATTATACTGGATTGGTCTTTTAGCACTATACTTTGTAAAGATAGCAAAAGCGAGTTTTTAAGTGTTGAGAGACTTCAAAAATAGCCTAGGTATTTTGTATTCTGTTACATGGCATCTATATCCTATGTAAGTCTTCTGTTCAAGTATTCCAGCCATTTTCTCTGGCATCATATAGACACGGATGCAGAGAGCGACTTCCTGGTTTGACTTCGCATGTATCCCATGTCAGAGGACTTCTTATTACTGCTGGGCAGAGTGGGCTTTCTGAATCTCCACTGGTCTTCAATGTCATCACAATGGAAACAGCCTTCCTAACAGCTGCTGGGAGATAGTAAGGGTCTGATTCTCAAGTAGGTATGGGAATAAGAATTCTATGGGGTGAAGGTGGAGGTCTAGGCTCCTCAAATGTTCTCATTAGCTCCCAGTAGGTATGAAACACCTCATTTTCTATGATACCACCCCATGGGTATGTTGAGGTAGGTACATTCTTTATGTTGTCCATGAGGGAAGGTGAGTCTAGGCTCCTTAACCAGCACTGTGTATGTGGGTCAATCCCAGTGTTTCTGTGATATTTGCTCAAAGCTCAGCAATAGTTTTCTAACATATGTCTTGTTATGCTGTCTCTTTCCTGTTCCTTTTGCTAGAGAGAACAAGCTTTTAGTATATATATATATCTCACATACTCATTGGTATTTCCTGGTAGCCCCCTTCTTCAGCTCCAAGTTTAGAGTTTATGAGGCAAAGAGGAAGCCCAATAAATTCACAATTGTGCAAGCTGAACTGTCCCTCAGTTTCCAAGGTCTCTAGCCAGTCAACTTTCTTCTTTCTACTTTTCAAGCTTGTGTTTGCACATACACACACACTATGGTCAGGGTTTTTAACTGCACTGAGCAAGAGGAATAGGGAACAGAACAATCACGTTTCCTACACTTTCTATCCGGAAGTGGAAATTCTTTGTATGCTATGCTTTAACAGGCTTTTTATCATCTGGGGAAAAAATACAGCACTGTATGCACATGACCATAAAATACAATGCAAAGATTCATTTATTAAGCACTGTGGGGAAATAAGGGTCCGCATGAGGTCATTTCATATACCTAAAGCTTACTCTTTTGTAAGTCAAATGGATTTAATTTTGTTTTAACCATTTAAAGGCAGGACATTCCAGATTGTCAGTCACTCTTCTTGTCTGTCATTAGCTGAAGAAAATCTTTTGAGTCTGACACCTGCATTTTATAATTTGCATATTCTCTCTCATGCCTCATGCACAGCCACTCAGCTTCAGATTTGAAGTTGGCCTCTTTATTGCCCTCTTCTGTTTGACTTGCCCTCTGGGCAGGAGTGAATAAGCTCATTGGAACTGTATTCAGGAGTGGAAACTTGGTGCAGGTGAGTATGGGTGTAGGCTTTCCATGTTTTTATGACTGCGCAGGGCTGTTCCCACCTACCTTCCACTTAAGATCATACATGACCTGGTGAAGAGAAATTATAAAGTACTATAATGATACGCTGACCTGTAAATGCAGGCAAAATATGGAATAACACTGATATTAATAATCAATTCTAACTCCAAATCTAGCCCAACCCTAATAGACATCTCTGTGGCTATAACTAAATGCTATCCTTATGTCAGGGCAACTGTACAGCCTCCAGGGTCAGGGTGAACTCCTTGCCTCCACTCTGACCTTACTCACTACAGTGTTTTCCTAAGACAGAGCCTTTCTTTCTGAAACATCAACCAGATCATATAGTTTCATGTAACATTTCTGTCCTTTCAGTATAATCCAAACACAATGTATAGCTTCTTTTCACAACTAACTGTTTTCTACATGGTTATGACCAACCGTCTTCCTCTCCTACCTCATGGAGACCAAAATTCCCATCAGCCACTCTGTTCTAGCTTATTGGACTTTCATTCCTCTATACTCAGCAGCCCTGGCCTGTCTGGTCCCTGTCCCCGATGTCTACAGACAGCTACATGGATATTTTCTTCTCATCATTTGGGTCTTTTTGCACATAAAATATCTTAGAGAAGCCATATCTAGCTATCCCATCTAAAGCATGCACCCCATCACCTCCTAGCCAGGCATTATAGGTCTCACTTATTTTGATTTCTCTTTTTTATAAGACTATTAGAAATTATGTTCTTTATATCTTCTCTTTCAACCATGTCTCATCACGTAATCTCCCTGCCATATAGTCCTGGCACAAAGTAGGTCCTCAAAAAAATGTCTTAAGTGTAAAAAAGAATAGCTTTGAGAAGCAGACAGGTAAAACTATCATTTGATAAGCCAGGGATCTGTCCAAGACCATAGAGCTGGTATGTCATTACGCTGAGCTGAACACCACATCTTGGACCTATAGTCCAGTGTTTGGTAGGGAGGTTCCCTATGTCCTGGTCTGTAGACTGGCTGCTGCAGAATCCCCAGGGCACTTGTTAAAGACATACCCTGTCCTTCGCCAATACAAGAGCTGCCTCACTGTGTTATAAAAACCCCTGTGCCAATGGGGAAATGAGGCCAGGGACCAGAACAGACCCACAATTACCAAGTTATTTTTCCTACAGGAATTTTAATAATAAAGGTGGTTTTTATAGCTGCAAGTGTATAGCTATAAAATTCAAATGTCACTGAATTAAATCCAGCCCTTAATTAATTATACTGAGGTTGTGCTGAAAAGTAATGGCCTTGTCCACTATCAGTAGAGGTGCTGTTGTTAGCAGACTGCTATGTCTATGCCCCCATCACCTTCAGGAACCGCTTTTAACACAGAGTGCAAAGTTACCCAAGCGTTTATAATCAATAGAAGTTTAAAATGAACAATTTTTCTTAATTAATTGACCCTCTCAAAAGTTACAAAAATGTCTATATGTATATTTTGAAATTTCCAACACTTTGAGTTTTTTTTAAAAATGAGACAGAGTCTTGCTATGTAGTTCTACATGTGGCTTGGAGCTTGCTATGCAAACCATGCTGGCCTCAAACAGAGTCTTACTGGCACTGCCTCCAGGAGTGCTAGAATGACAAACATGAACCACTACAACTGCCTTTATATGTACTCTTGAGTCTCGTTCTTTCTTTCTTTAATCTGAATCTGACATGCTTCAGGGCAGCCCAAGGTGCAGCTAACATTGTGTGCTAGCATCAGTGGATGTGATGCTTACCTCGGAATGGGTGGGGTCTTATGATGTCTTTACGCAGAGATGCTCAGCAAACCAGGAAGCCTAGCTCCTGGAGAGTGAGTCTCTTTGGAGGCAGGCAGGGACAGACAAACACCTCAGGGCAAAGGCTCAAAAAAAAAAAAAAAAAAAAAAAAAAAAAAAAAAACAAGTCCTGTGCATGTAGGGTCCTACTTTCCTTCCTTATACATGACTCTAGGTACAAATCCAAATCAACTAGGGAAAGTCAGGAATGAATACTCTCACAAACTCTCTGGCCAAGTGTGAACATGACTGATACAACAGCCAGAGAGATGAGAAGGCATGGTAGTTAAAGTCTCTGTTGCTGTGATGATGAAACATTGTGGCCAAAATCAACTTGGGGAGGAAAGGGTTGAATTCATCTTACACTGCTCAGGTAAAACACCACCAGTCCTCCTGGCTTACCCATCCTTCCGTCCTATACACCTCAGCACTAACTGTCCTGCGTGTGACACCACCCACCGTGGGCTACGGCCTCCCACACTAACTATCAATCAAGAAAATGCTCCAAAGGCTTACCGAAAAGCCAGTTTGCTGGGGGCATTTTCTTAGTTGAGGTTCCCTCTTCTCAAACAACCCTAGCTAGTGTTGAGTTGGAAAAAAAAAAAAAAAACCCTAACCAGAAAGGGTTGTTCTTTGAGCAACGCCAAGAAAAGACAGCATTGTCAAGTATCTCAGAGCTGTGTTTCAGCCTCTACCAGTAGAGCTGTTATTAGAAGCATCATGATGCCTTCTAACTTTAAAAGTTAGGGCAGGGACTAAGTCGATGAGCCCAAACCCACTTCCCCTTTATCCTGGATCCACAGGTAGATCCCTCTCCAATCTCTCCACAGTTGAACACAGACACAGGATGGAATCCTAGCAGATGGAAGAGGTAAAGAAGTGTGCCACTTCTGAGCTCAAACTATACAAACTCTTGGTAAGTCTTTGTTTTAGATGTTTACAAAAAGAAGAAAGAAACTATTATACTGCATACAACATATAATTTGTAAGTTTATCAAAGCAGTTAGCAAGTGCTAATCAGTATTCACTAACACACTGAATGAATGAGGGAAGGAAGGAAGGAAGAAAGGAAGGAAGGAAGAAATGGAGTCTTATGTCCATTCTTCAGCATGAGTCACAGCTTTTGGTAGAAAGTGATTTTTCCCTATTCTTAGCCATCAAAAAGGAGTTAGAAAAAGAGTTTAAGTTCTCAATGTTCAGCTAGAAACAATCTATGCCAGGGAATAAGCAAGTACACCTGTCAGTCTTAAGAACAGAAACCTGTTATTGATGACTACGACCAAGGAACAATGATGGAAATAAGAATTCCAGGAAGCAGGCTTGAGATTCACCCAAGGTCTAGAAAGGACACATCAAGGATAAAGTTGCTTAGAAAATTTGGACCCAAATTTAGTGGTTGGCAGGATTTTACAAGGGCACTGGTCAGATTAGGATTTTTAGGTCATATTAATAAGGACTGAAGAGGAAAAATGATGATCAGTGGTACCCAAAGTGGCATAGGCATGAGAAACAGTTATGAGCTGAATGAGCATCTGGGCTCTATCATTACATAGCCACACAACCTTTGTTCAGCTCTACAATTGCTGTATACCTCCATTTTCTATGTAGGTGGTTGCTAAAAGTTTTAGGTGAGAAATGGGCCTTAGAACAAGAATGTCTTTGTACCTTGTGAGGTTTCTGTAAGGGCTAAAGTTAACCTGTAAGCACCATGTGCCCAAGGACAGATAACTTCCTGGAATGCTCATGTAAGATAACAAGTCACATGTTCTCACTTCAGTAAACCAGGTTGGTTGCCCCAACTGCATAGGATGTGCTTGATCACACATAGGCAGGATATATTAGACCTGATTAGACAAAGGCAGTAAGTACTGTAGACTTTAGCCTGCTTAACCCAATTCAGTGCCATTCTCTGGGAATTCTGGGTATGGACTTAATCAGGGTCATCTTCCTTCCCAGTACTTAATAAAGCTTGCTTTGATTGGATGATCATAGATTTGGTCTTTCTCTTCAGCATTTTCAGGTTTAACAGTTTCAACATGGTACCCGCCATCAGTGGAATCTCTGGCACAGCACAATGAGGATGCACTGTGAGGAGCGGTGCTGGGAACCTGTGGTACAATACATACAGGGGATAAAAGCTTAACAGGATGAAGAATAAGGAGAAGAAGGCAAAAGAGGTAAAGCAGGAAGGAATGAGGAGGAAGAAGGAGCAACAACAGTAGTTGTAGTATACGAGTAGAGGGGACAAATCTGTTACAGAAGAGATGAAACTACTTCTATTTTGAAGAATTATGAGTTTTAATATATTAGAAAAATAAATAATTTAAATATGATGGATTGTTCCTAAACTTTAGCCAGTTCCGAGAAAATCCAAAAACTTAGACATCATCTGTAGAGGTCTTGTTGGAGATACCTTCAAAATCTCTTTCTCCAGAGAAGATGTGAAACTACCTAGGCTGGGCAGACCCTTATCTCTATGCAACTGTCCAAGAATACATGGTGAGGTCCATGGAAGATCTAAATATCAGTTCAAGAGAAGGTGAAGGTGCTGGTGCCTATTAACTGAAACATGAGTCTACTACAAAATTGAAGTAATGAAATACTGTGAATTTCATACAGTTTGATATCTGAAATTAAGCAAAGTATATTCAATCTAAATGTACTTCGTAGACAATGCCACATAGTGAGTATATCAAAGCATTGTCTCAAGAAACACCAGACTCTGCCTATCCTGCAATTGTCACAAGTGTCATTGGAGTTATACTTAAAAAAGAAAACTGTGAAAGGGAAATTTTCAGTTAAAGTATTTAAGGCTCCTAGCTTAGGTTTAAAGAACCAAGATTGGCTAGAACCTATGAAAACCTTTATGAATATCACTAACATCCTACACTGATATTTGTTGTCATGGGCACTATCAAAGCCCACTTGCTGTTTCTTGCTGGCCAGAAATATTCCAGGATATTATATATAACATATATGTAATATTATATATTATTCTATATATAATATTAATATATGTGATATTATATATATTTTATTCTTGTGTATTCTATTCAGCATTATTACCTTGACTCCTTCACTGTCTTCAAAGCCAACAGTGATATCTTTGACCCTTCACATGTGTCACCTACACATTCTTTGTCCCTTCTTCTCTAAGTATTCATGGGATTAAACTGGGCCCACCCACATAATTCCACAAGTATTATTATGTATTTTATTCAATAATAGCTGTATTATATTCAGTTAATGTGTAATGTTATATATATTATATTCTTAGCAACGTAACATGAATTGCTCTGTTGCAGATAACATGGTCTTTTTCTTTCTCAGTCTGATTGTTCCTTCCAAAAACCTTCTACATTTTGTGGTTCTGGAATGAGCCCTTTGCTGTCCTGCTGTCTGTTAAAGGTGTCCTTTAACTTGTCCTTTCTAACCTTGTCCTTGAGCTCCAGTAGAGATAACATTTAGCATGTTCTAGAGACAGTTTTATTTTGTTGTATTTTAAGACTTTACTGTAAAAGCTTCACGCTGCTTCCTTCTGTTTCACAAAGAAAAAACGGAGTCAATTTTTCTTGTTAGATCTGTAGGTAAGGGGACCTCAGAACTGGCAATAGTTAGTGGGCATTGTTGTCCTTTTTGTTCCTGTCCTTTTGTTGTAAGAGAGCTAAAGAACTCTTGGATCTAAAAGAGTCAAGAGTACATCTATTTAAAGATCCTCTGTTTACAATTAAGCAACAGGTTTATAGTTCTGAATCTGCTTCTAAATTTGGTAATGAGGCAAACACATTCCCTAATGCCTTCATTATTACAGCAACCTCCTGTCTTTAGCAAGATTAAAAAGCAAATCCTGCTGTTCTATCCAAACCACTGCACCACTTCCATTGCTGTTATTTGCTAAATAAACCGAGAATCAGTTTACAAACATTGTCCTTAGGAAATAAGGTATGCATATGAACAGAAATCTAGAAAACAGATCACTTAACCAGAGGCTAGGATCAGAGCACAAACCTGTTTAGCCCAGGAAGAATTTTTAAAATTTGGAATTGGTTTAACTAAAACTGGAAACATTAAAAAAAAGTGTGATGTTTAAAAGTATTTTGGGTTTGGTGTTTTTGGGAAAATCAGGTCTAGCAACATTGACTTGCACTTTATTCTTTGGCAGCAATCTGATGGAAATGAGCTGTGTCTGCAGACATTGTACAATAGGCAAAATAATGACCTTGCAAAGATGTCTTAATCCCTGGAACCTATGATGTGGCAGAAGGGAATTAAGGTTGCTAACTTGCTGAACTTAAAACAGAGAGATGATTCTACATCATCTGGGTGGCTCCAGTTTAATCCCATGAACACTTAGACTGAGAAGAAGGGACAGAAGAACGTTGACAGGGAAGGAGTCAAGAGCCAAAGACTAAAGTGGCTTCTAGTGCCTAGAATGGTGTTTAGTTTATAATCAGCAAGAAAATGGGATCCACAGTCCCACACCATATGAAACAAAATTCTTCCATCAATTTGAATGAGAAAGAAAGGATGCTCCTGAGAGTCTTTAGGGAAGAAGAGAGCCTATTGCCATTTTGATTTTAGCAACCATCAGTCTTTCTACCTATAGGACTGTATGAACTATGAGAATATCTGATTTAGTTTAGGCCCTGAAATGTATGCTAACTTGTAACAGTAGCAGTAGGAGTGAATATACACAATACATATACTACATATACATATACATATACATATACATATACATATACATATACATATACACACACACACACACACACACACACACACACACACATATATATATACATATATATATACATATATATATATATATATATATATATATATATATATATATATAATCTCTCTCTCTCTCTCTCCTATATATGGCACCCAAATTACACTTGCAACAAAGGAAACATAAGGGGCAAAATGATGCTTAGCTGGTTGAAGAGGAGAAGGTGGGAAGATGTGGGAACTTGTTACGAGTATCCTTTACACTGATTAAAACAATAAAAGATACTTAGCATCACCAGTTGTGAGAACTGTTGTAATAAAAGTGACAGACAATGACAAGCAGAGAGGGTGTGGAAAAACTAGGGTTTTTTTCACTGCTAGTGGAGATGTGAGATAGTTCCACTGTTTGGATCAAAGTTGGCAGTTCTGTTAAAATGTAAACGTAAATGCTCTACACAAGGGAACATTTTAGAAATGAGTCAACCAAGAGATGAAACTTACAGCTGCCGCATGTGAAGCTGCAGAGGAATCTTTATAGCATCACTTTCATTAGAGCCCAAAGTGGAAATGATACACATGTCTACGCTACCACCTGAGGAAGTGAGGAATGAAAGGTGGCCTATTCATATACTGGACTATTATCCTGCTCTGAGGAATAACAGTCCTTAAAGAGCAATCATTTAGCCATAAAGGAATGTGGCATATGCCACAAGGGGTGGTGGTGGTATAAACGCACCATCATTATTATGCCCAATAGAGATTAGTAGCAAAGGACAAAATACTGTCTGATTCCATTTACGTAATCATACACAAACCTGTTCAGGATAGGCAGCTTTGTAGAGGCAAAATGTTTTGGAGTTTGGCTGGGTTAGTGATGGCTAAGGGGTGTGAGGTTGATTTCCAGGGGAATGAGGATGTGATCTAAAGGTGAACGTGGTGACAGATGCAGAATTCTGAATATACCATATGCTGTTAACTTCCGTGAAGTTGTCTGATATGTATGGACAATACCTTGAGGAAAGTTTTAAAAATGAAAGAAACTCTCATTTTTGGGAACAGTCACAAAAAGATGCAAACTTGTTGAATAAGTATTTGAACTGTGCACCCACGGTGGAAAGATTCTGCAATACATAAATCATATCTTAAGAAATCTGATAAAAAAAACCCAAACCTTTGTAGTTATTTGGAGTCACATTGTGGCTACTAGTTAATCTGAGAAAGCATGAGAAAGAATGGGAATTTCCTTACCCCTGAAATTCTGTTTACTCAATGAGTTTTGGTATAAATCCTACAGGGTCCTGAGTATCCGAAGACATGAGTGTGGCTCACAGTCCTTTCCTGAACATGCCCTGGCTGCCTTGGTTCTATTACTAATCTCCTTAGGCATTTCTTTTTCCCCATGCCAGAGTGTCATGGTCCTTGGGTTCCTGCCACTATTCTTCTAATTAATCAACTGAACTTGACACCTCAGGAGACAGCAAAGAGTTTTGTCATTTTGTCTGCCTGTTGCACAGGGAGTTCTAGACAAAGGAAGCATCATGGGCATGGATCTAGGTAGCTTCAGCCTTTCCTAAAAACCATGACAAAAGCATGTTACATCCCTTATCTGCCCAACTACTCATCCTTCTGTACCCTATTGGACACATGAGGAAGTTTTTCTTTTTCCATAGGGTTGAGATGAGCCTGCAATGCTTTCTGGTCCCTTATTTGTTTCCACAGGTCTTCTTGGGAGTCAAGTAAATTGGCTGTACTCTCCTCTTTAGCTTTAATTTTTATAGAAGTACAGATCTTTGGTGGACTTTTTATGCTTCGGTTCTTAAGGAGTTAAGGCATTGGTCATTTACCATTCTAGCCAGTAATAAGGTCCTTTTGCTGGCAGGTTGTCTCAGTCAATGGCTAGCACCACATGACTCAGGCTGCCACTCCAACAGTCAAACTTGTCTAGCTTTTTTTTTTGATCTGGTCACTGAGAAAAGTTTCTTTTGTTAGACTTTGCTACTGGTGACAAGGTCCTCTTTGAGTCTAACTTGATGAAGAAAACTCTCTGTTTAACAACTACTGGTTTCAAAATTTGAGGACCACCAATTTGAAATGACTTAACATTATGAAAAAGTTACACAAATTCTTTTCTTTTTATTGCAGCTACTATATCATGATGAGGAGGGGTAGAGAAAGAATTTCAAAATAATTACCTTTTAGTTTCATTTTCTTAGCAGGGTCTCTGATCTCTCTATTAGACACAAAATGTGTCAGCTACTCAACTCACAAAAAGACAGGGAAACTTGCCAGGAAAGGAGAAGCATTTTCTAGCTCCCTGTGCAAACCTGAGATGAGCTCATCTGAGCTCTCTCCTTTCCGTGACAGATATACCCACCCCTTAGCTCTCATCTTCTTATTTTCCATTGATGATGCCAAGCTGGCCTTATAGTATCTTCTTTTTGTGATCTTATAAAATCAATGACAACCAGAAACACTTCCGTTTTGGGTATGACTTCAGCAGCGGTCTACACCTGGAGAGGCTCTCATCTGTATTGGTAAGTGGAGCTAACCGAGACAGACGAAAGCAATTTACCAGGAAACTACTGCTTTGCTTCAAAACACTGCCAGTGCTATTCTGGTTGGGAAGGCTTCCTAGCATTGTGACTCAACGCAGAATCTCGCTGGCCAAGATGGTGTTCCAATCTCTTGCTGCTATCTGTACTCATTAAAAACTTCTCTTTACCTAGTATGGTTATACCTGCACATTAAGTAAGTGGTATTCAGAATGAGACCTGGACCTTTCCCTGTGTTTTTGTCACAAGCTACCTCCCTTGCTGGAAACAACAGTTTTTATCAGAAGTCACCTCAGTCTAGATGCTTAAGTAGCTTACAGTTGGCTAAGTCAGCTTCTCTAGCTACCTGAGTGACACTGAGAGAAATGGCCTTCACAAGGTGTTGGTAAGCATTGTGTCTCTGAAAAAGGGTTTCTCCATGCTCTATAGTTGATTCTGGTTTGACGTTACAAATAGTAATTCTGTCTAATAAGCAGTGAGCACTTAAGATGTGCTGGGCATGGTTGTTCTAAGCATTTTATGTGAATGAGTCAATTTAATCATCACAGACTATTTCTGGGAGGTACTGGTGATTCTCATGTTTGAACTGGTGAAGAAATGAAGTCATCAAGTTCAGAAACAGCATAGATTCTTAGGAAGTGGCCAAGTATGATGCAAACCTATGCTCTGTTGCTCCCTGGAGCTACACGAGGGGGCATCCACAGGACCAAAGCCTATATTTTTCTTAGGAAAGTATCAGGGCACTTATTTATCTTGAACCTCAGTTTTCTCTCTATTTGACGTATATTTAAACTGAAGCCCAGAAAAACAAACAAACAAACAAACAAACAACCCAAGAACACTACAATTTCTCCAAGTGTACAGCAGCACCAGAATTTACAAGAATCTGATCACAAGTGAACTAAGTTGGTGTTGAAGACTCAGGCTAAAAACAGCGTGGACACAAAGCTGTGCTGATGCTTTCCAGTCTTGGAGTTGTTCTCAGGGGCTTTCATTTTAGAAGAGCTAGAGAAAGAAAGCTAACATTTACTGAGTGTGAATGATGTTACCAGCACTCTAAGCACTTTCATTCACACACACACACACACACACACACACACACCACACACACACACACAAGAGAGAGAGAGAGAGAGAGAGAGAGAGAGAGAAAGAGAGAGAGAGAGAGAGAGAGAGAGAGAGAAGAAAGAGAGATAGAGAGAAGAAGATAATTACAACAGTTTTCCCTTCCCTTTCCTTCCTCCAAACCCTCCCATATATTTCTTTCCTCTCTTTCAAATTCATGGCCTGTTATTGTTATTTTATACATACATGTACATGTATATTCACATATATTCCTAAATATAACTTCCTTGATACATATAATGTTACTTGTATGTATGTGTTCATGGCTGAGTATTTGACTCTGGATCACCAATTGGTATACTCTTTTCTGGGGAAGACCACCTCTCCTATTGCCAGCATTTGTCAGTTATACACCTACAGCCTTATTTAATCTCATATCACCCTGATTAATTTCACTGATACCCAAGACTCTGAGGTTGTATACCTTTTCCTCCAAGATCATGTAGCTAATATAACTGGTAACCAAATGTAGAGATGTTCAATATTCATTCCCACCTCTAATCTCAGGTTACATTTAGCTCATAGAACATATATTGTGAGGGAGCATCTTTGTTTTAAGATGGAGTTTCACTAGGGAATCCCTGTTAGCCTGGAGTTTGCTAAGTAGTTTAGCCTGGCCCAGAACTCATATCTTCTTCTCTTAGCTTCTCCAGTAGTGTGATTAAACGTGTGAGCTACTATGCTTGACTTGAGCAGGATCTTAGCTATTTCCCTATTTCAGGTAGGCAGTTCTACTGCATTCGCTAATCTGTAAGCACCTAGAAAACCTTGAGTTTTATAACTGAATGCTTCCCGACATTGGCAGAGGTGTAGATGGCAAACATGATCTTTAGGCACACCAACACTTTCCACCTGAAAGGTTTGTCAGGAGACTTGGACAAACCCAGCATCTGAATGATGGGTGCATTGTTCCCAAATCCTGGGCATGGTACCTATGATCTTATATCATCACTCAGCCCCTCTCTTGGTACCTCTTTAGAGCCTCTGTTTCTCTTCCCTGGCTTTGAAACTTTTGGCAGCTTCCAACAGCTTGCCTTCAAAGAGCTGAAGATGAACCTGATGTTACAATAGCTTTGCTTAAACCCCAGGTTTCTATTCATTGTATTAAATTCCAGCAAATGAGGGTATTTAGTTCGTTGCGGAGCTGAACTGTATCTAGCTCAATATAAACAAGAGAGTTAATCCCTCATTGGCTAGCAATTGGAAGTATGTCAACAGTGTCCATGTAGGTGTGGGTTGGAGAGTAGACAGCAGAAGAGATTTTAGAAGATTGTTGCTGAACATCTGGATTCTGTATAGAGAGAAGATTGGAGATTAGAACAGGAATGCAATTAGGGAGAAGCAAATGCTTTGCACACGCACACGCACATTCGCCCGAGCAGTCTTTAGTCCACCTTAGGGCACCTTAGCCTGCCTTATTCATTATCCACTTTCATCTTCCCTGTAAAGCTACTACAGGTCCCTTTCCAGATAAGCCTTAGGTCATAGGGACAGAAACACTGTTGCAAAAACAGATATGAAAGGGAGTAGCATGTGTGACTGGAGTACAGTGTGACAACATAATCCCCGCATGGACGGATGAGCTCAGTGTGGGTGAAGCCGGCTTTCCTAGCATCTACTGAATCATCTGATGGGAGCAGCAATTGAAAAGAATAAATATAAACACATGCAACACACCACCACAAAGGCTGTTAGCCTACGTCTAAGAAAAAGGATCCTGTCTTGATAGGATTAGTGGGGTGAGAAGGAAAAGGGGAGCTGAGCTTTAGGAGACCCCAGTGCCTTCTTGTTTCTCACATCAGCTATGCCGAGGTGTGACTTCAGGTTGCCTGGCTACTAAGAAACAAAGTGTTGGTCCAGTTGGTATCTAAGGTCTCTTATGGTTTCAAAGGCAAGGATTTGTCCCAGTCTAAGACGTTTTATGAAAGTACACTGTTTCGACACCACAACCTTGGAAGGATTGTACTCTTAGTGTCATTAATCTTAGGCACAATGTGCAGAAAGTTTTGTTAAATGGGCATAGATATGGGGAAAGCATTGGCAGGGGTACATTTGACTAAAACTACAGTTTGGGGATTGGGTCACATTTATCTATGCATCCCAAGTGTGCGTGACATATTGTAGGCATTTAGTCATAAGAATTTCTGAATAGAAGTGGACAGGGGTTTTCAGGTTACCTGCTAATGTGACAGCAATGGAGACAGAGTCATATCCCAAGGCATTTGTGGCATTGCAAGTATAGAAACCCACATCAGCTTCCACTGGTGCCAAGATCTGTAAGGAATCATCTGGCTGTAGAAGAATCCTGGAGCAACAGAAAAGAAATGTAGACCTGGTCAAGTCAGCTGATTCCTTTTGGAACTCAGTATGGGGAAGGTGTGTAGGGTGTATTAAGAACTGTGTTCTAACAACCCAGAAAGACAAGATAGGATATTCAGGAAACCCAGGCTCTCTTGTTGATTTGATTTGCAAGTAGGTGATCTCAGATAGGGCTTTTGATTTTTTTTTTTTTTAAAGTGTGCTGACTGCCTGCTCTAATGCTAATAATTGGAACAGACAATAGTTGTTATATGGGATAACATATAACACACATCATGAAAGAGGATGCTAAGACAAATGCCACACACATTTGGGAAAGGGCTTATTAAGGAAAATGAAAAGTTATAAGGAAGGAGTGGATCCTAGTTGGATGGTAGGAAGATCACGGGGCTTTAAATATAGAAGAAGGTACCATTCTGGCATTACAGTAGACAAGAAGGAGCTATGAAACAATTATTGACAAGATGATTGCTATCTGAAAGAAATGATATATTTTCAATTGTAGGCAGTAATATAAACATCTATTGCTTCCATTAACCTGTAAACATGGGTGCAGACCACAGGTCATATTGCTTTCTTCTACCACAATATTATAGACGGCCTTCTAAGAGAAGACGCCCAGCATAATGAAGCAAAACATGCCCTTGGTCATGGAGAGACAAGCCTAGAACAGCCATGTAATACTTTAGATATTTTTATCTATCTAAAAAGAATCACAAGAGTTAAATTGTGAGTACCTATAATCAACTTCAAAACTCAATTCCTGTCTCTGTCCACTGACTTTCTCTTTCTAGATCCATTTCTAAGAACTGCATTCTCTACCATGGTAGATTAGCAATTAATGATGGTGCCTTCAAGCTGATGGTTCAATGACTCATCCAGGCTGACAAAATCTGGAAAGTGTATGTAGAGGTAGGAATCTAGAAGAGTTAGAGAGATAGGGTAGGAACTAAGATATCCAAGGCATGGAGTAGGAAGGTCTTAGGTGGAACAGACCATTCATGCTGCAGGGGAAAAAGTATTTGTGGGGCTGGAGAGATGGCTCAGGGGTTAAGAGCACTGACTGCTCTTCCAGAGGTCATGAGTTCAATTCCCAGCAACCACATGGTGACTCACAACCATCTGTAATTGTGATCCAATGCCCTCTTCTGGCATGTCAGTGATAGTGTGCTCATATACATAAAGTAAATAAATAAATCTTTAAAAAAGGAAAGTATTTGTGACATTTCTAGACCAGGTATCTTGGTGGTCCTTTCCAATTTCATAGTTTCAAAGAACTACCCACTAGTACTAACATCCATCCCTGGGAATCACGCAGGCACCAGTGGGCTACCTGTTCAAGAAAGAAGAGTGGCTGTTAAGGCATGGCAGTTAATTAAATGCCAGGAATTGGATATCCTGCCTCAGCAACATTCTCAACTGGATACTACTCTGTTTTCTTTCCTATACCTTTTGCAGTTCAGCACCACTGCTGGCATCTCTTGGTTTTCCTAAGGTGTTGAGCAGTCTTGTAAAGAATGAGTCTCCTTAGCTCTGTTGTCAGCCATGGACCTATTATTGTGTTGCTATTTTTACCTCTGTCAGAGGGAAGGCAGGAGTAGGACTGTATCTCTCAATCTAGCTATGTATGGGTAGTTCTGTTATTAAAAAAATGGAGAAGAAAACAGAACACATGGCCTAAGGGAGGTTTTGTAGTTACTTTAGTACTATTCTAGAGCATCACTATAGTACTGGGGATGGCCATGGTTTTGCAGCCTTGAATGACGCTGAAGCTACATGGGGGATGACAGGAGAGCAACAGGAGACTGTGAGGCAACTCACCCACTCATTCACTCACACATTCATTAATCTTTGGATATTTTTTTCTAGGTTAGACAGTTTCATGCCAGTGTACTTAAAGAAGCTAGTAAGAGAAAGATAGCTATGTAAGTTATCTTTGATAGCGGCATCACTGTTTCCTAAAGGAATCTTACCGGATGAGCATAATGCAACAGCATTGCTAAGTCTCTTCAGGTGTTCAAGCTGTTTTAGATTTAAAAATTAGAAAAAAAAAACCAGTAAAATGGACCATGGTTTAAATCTTCATGATGTCCCAGGAATACGCACACACTTCCACACAATTGCTTTATAAGAATAGCAAAAGCAGACGGCATCAATTTAAATAGAACATAGTAGATCATATTCAATTTCACCACACTGAGAAGGTAGGGGTTAAAGTTCACTAAATCCTCAAATCCATTAGCTTGCTTGCCTCTTTACAACCAGCATCACTTCTTCTTTCCTTACAGAAACGAGTCCTTAATATTTGAAGCAAGAGGCTGGAAGATTGTTCTTTTGAACCTTAGGTTGGCCTTGCTGGGATCAAAGAATCAGTCATTGACAAACAGACTTTTTAACATTACAGTCTATCAGCTACTAAAATGTAGATTTAGTATGTTTCTTGCTAAGCTGAGAGACTGCTATTATAATGAATAATGCAGAGAACTTCCAAACCACTGTTTGGTATTTCTAGTCCCAGTATCTCCTGTTAGTAATTAGTAATGCTTGATCCTTGTGATGGTGTGTGTGTGTTAGGATTGAGGAAATAGAAGGGTCACATAACACTGGGTCATATTCTCTGAGTTTATTAGATCTCCATATTCAGGTTATTTTCTATATAGATATTATGCTTGTCTGAGCTTGACTAAGAGCACTGACCTCTGTGGAATTAGCTCAAGATAGAAGATAAAACCTTCCACATTCTAGTTATTCTTCCAAATTCTCCCCGACTTGAACCAATCCAGTTCTATTCTATTAAGTTTCCACAGTTCACAGGAAGTCTTCCTTTTTGTGACCTCCTATTCATTCTACAAAGATCTATTCAACCTTCAGTGTTCCATTTTTTTTAAAAGTTAGATTATAAATTATTAGCTCAAGGGTGAAGACTCTTATTATTTCACCATTAATGTTCAGCAAAGGGTTGTCATGTTAAATCAGTTCTTGTTTAAGTTACCTTCAAAGCAATTGAGCTGAAGGTGATCAAACCCACATGGAACCATGCATGGTGGAGAGCAGACTAGAACTCAAGATCCAGAATTCTAAGGACTGAATTCCAAGTCAATTCTGTGGCTTTGGAGGAGTCATTTCTTTTAACTTCTCAATGATAGTTTGTATATACATGAGAATTACAGCACCTACACAGGGTTTGATTCCTCATGGATTCCTGCATTTGGAGAACATAGGAAAGACTGATAACATGATACACTATGGACATGAAGTGACTATTTTGTTACAGCTGCTCTCGTCACCCTAATTCCTGGTCGTCTTTCATGCCCAGGCCCACATATTCTGGATGTTGCACAGTACTGTGTTATTGATATTTAGTGTCTTCTATAGATCTCAGGTTTGCCTGGAACTTGCATTGCTCCTGCCTCTTCCTTCCCATGCTGGTCGGCAGGGGTGTGCCATCATATTCAGCCTGGGGAGTGCTTTTGAGATGAGTGAATGGATCAGAGACAAGGAGCTTTAAAGCAACAACATAAACTCAGCACACAGAGGAGAGAGCAAGAGGCTGGCTGTATAAGAGGTCAGGCAGTGGAGGAGAGAAGGGGACAATGGCCACAGGCCACACTGGGTTGGCAACAAATGACTCAGATCTATCCTTGAGTCAGGAACTATGCAATCAGGAGGACAAGTAGTTCTTCCATAACTGTTTTAGCACTGTTAACCACTAAATGAACAATTTAAAGAAAAACAGCCAGAATCCTGCAATTTTAGAAAACTATAAAACAACGAGAATGAGAATTGGCAGGCAGTGAATTTAGGACAAATGGACAAACTTAAGAGCATGCACAAAGAAGTCAAGAGTCCTGGATAGAGTAGGGGTTGGGTCTTTTCCTTATCCCCAAGTGAACATTTCTTTTTCTGCTCACAGGTCCTAGAGATTATGGTAAAACACAAATGGGGAAATGAGAGCCAATGTTTATTACACAGGTGCGCATGGTTTAAATCATTTAATTCTTTCACCATGTTACTGGCTTTGTATTATTTTCTATATTTTGAGAGGAGGCACGGGATTAGACATAAGAAATTGATTCAGGTATCGCATGCTGGGATCAGGAATGAGGAATGACTTTGGAAAACCTTATTTTTATTATTTTAAAATTCGACCAAATGCTGTCATCTACTGAGGCCAACTAGCAAGGTATGTAGACTGGCCACTTTCTTGGCAGGTGGTAATTTGTGCCAGTATTGGTAGTTATTTAGAGAGATGGATGCTACAGTGTTTAAAGTCTGATTTTTAGGAAGTTTGAAGTGAAGGTAAAGAGATGGCCATAAGATAATATCTTCTGTGGGTGAGAATTCTTTTGTGAAACCAAAAATCAGAGTAGCCGTAGAGCTTGCAGAAGAGCTTCATTTTGTGAGGATATTTTGTGGAACTGACTGAGGCTCATGAAGAGTTTCCTGCCACTACTTGGCTAAGGCAACTTTTCAACCTTCGTTGTTTATGTGCACTTGCCAACTAGAAGTTATTTAACGCCGAAGCCTCCCAATTGTTCAGATGGAAATACAGAAAATATTTTTGGAATGGGAAAGGCCACCTGACCACACATTCTTAACCCCGTCCTTATGCTTCCTGCCAACGATTTTGGCTTCTTTCTTTTTAGAAATTCATAACATCTTGAATTTGCTAATGTGGATAGTTTTATTTTCTGCTTGCTGGGTAATTCATTTCAAACTGTAAGCTGTCCATGAAATGTGCCTGACTGAATTTTCTGACTGGTGGGTAGGGGGTATGTCCCAACTCTAGCCAGCATATGCTTTTGTAAATAAAGTCTGATCAGAACACTGCATACCAGTGTGGGTACTGTCTATAGCTGTACTCAGGCTATGGGGGTAGAACTGAGTAGCTGACACAGCTTATACTCCAAATGCTTACTGTTTGGCCTGTTGCAAGGAAATTTTTGCTGACTTTCAACATGCATTTTCAATTTTGATGTGTCTCAGTGATTTCCTCATTTATCTAAAATGGTATTTCATGTTTTTCAGAATCCTGCCATTTACTAAGGACTATCCTTCTAGCAGGAATCAACTAAACACAAGTGGGACCTGAAGACACTGTCTCCCTAGCCTTGCATGAAGAGCCAGAGCTGATGTGTGCTGAACTCGTGCTTGTGGGTGTCCCCGGATGTGCCTGCTCTGCCTACTCGATTCCTGAGCACCATTCTTTGACCTCACCACTCTCCCTCAGTGCTTTTATTTTGCTGAAGCCTAAGTATTTATTGGGATGATTCCTACTTCTCTGACTTGCTATTCCTACACTTTTCAACTGGGAAAAACATTTGTCATTTCCTTTAGTTCTGTAAAGGAAATAAGCCAAACCAAACTGAAAGTGGTTGATTTCCCCTTCTTCCCTCTTCCCCGCCTCCAGTTTTTATATTATCTACAAACTTGGAAAGTAGATTTCATGGACTTATGATTTCTACATATAGCAGGATCCACAACTGTGGTTCTGAATTGACCTTGGAGGGATTTTTCATCCCATTCTCTCTCCCATTTGGAGAAGTTTCCATCTGTGGCTGCTCTATGTTGCCCAAGTTAAAGCTTTCCAAATACTCCTCAATTCATCTCCTGTTCAGCACTACTTTGGAACATTGTCCAAAGTATTCTGGCCAGAACACCACTGAGAGCTTGCAGATTTCTCTCTTCTGCTAGATCAGAAATGATAGCAGGGAATGTTAGCAGGACATGAGCATCCTCTTCTTATGCCTCTCCATTATACTGTGTCATTAGACTCTGTTCTATCAAAAGCCCCTCGACAACTGTCCGGCATTTCTTACATTAAGAGTGAAGCTTCTTGCTCTTATGCTCTTACTCTCCTACCCTCTCTGTCCTCTCTCCCATTCCTCCCCATCTCTCTTCATATGTTCCTGGCCAGTCTCTCTCTCTCTCTGCCTTTCTATATCTTTACTCCCTCCTCAATTCCCTTGCCCATCCCTAAATAAATTCTATTCCATACTAAAAAAAAAAAAAAAAAAAAAAAAAAAAGAGTGAAGCTTCCTCTTTTTTACAGTGAAAGGTGACTAATGCAGAGAGCCGGAGGTAGTGAACATCTGTCTCGAAGCAGTATTTTTCCAGATATGACAGAATCACTGTCCATGTGAATTCATAGCAACTGTGACTTCATGCAGTAGATCCACATAAGATCAGGGCAACTAAAATCCCAGATGAAAGGGAGAGGGATCATGAAGCCCTGCCGTTAGCCATAGAGCTATTTGGCAGTTGAAGCTACAGAGAAAGAGAGAGTCAGTTTTCCTTATGGATGTGACCCTGAGAAGGTACCCATGCTCCAGCACACTGTCCTACACCCATGCAGACCAAGTGGGCTCACTGGGTTTATGAAATTGGATAGGAATAGCAGTGGGGGATAGGGGAGAAACTGGTAGGGGAGGGGGATGGTTTTGATCAAAACTTATTACATGCATGTATGAAATTCTCATAAAATAATATAGTATCTCAGTAAATTAAAAAAGAAGAGTGAGGCTTCTTACTTTGTGATATACCAGAAGGTCACGTGAGACAATGGCTGTAGGTCCAAATGACAGTGATTATGGACACTGACAAATAGGTATCTATCATGTATCATGAATGTTTCAGACATTTGTTTGCTTCTCTACTGCTATGGTTTGGGTAAATATCCTCCATGGTTCATATGCTAAAAGTTAGTCACTATCCTGGGCAACGTTGGGAAGTAGTGGATCCTTTTAGGAGGTGAAGCCTGGTGTGAGAGATTAGGTCATAGCAAAGTGATCTTGAAGGGCTACTGGGACCTTTCTTTGTTTCTTGGGTACCATGAGAGGACAACTTTCTCTGCCATGTGCTTTTGTCACAATATACACAGGCCCAAAGCAACAGGGATAAGTGACAGATTCTGTGACTTCTGAGAGCACGAGCCAAAATTAACCTTTGCTGTTTTTTAAGTTGTCCCTCTGAGGAATTTTGTTACAGTGATGAAAGGTTAACCTGTCTGTATTCTTGCTACTCTGAAAGATAAAATGAAAGTCACTGTCTGGTTTTATTGATATCATTTTGATTTTACTAGTAATAAAATCGAGTTTTTTTTTTTTTTTTAAAGGTTAATGCTGACTTATCAAGTGGCAAAACTGGATTTGTGTCCAAGTTGTCTTGAATCCAGCTCAACTGCCTATTATTGCCTTCTGTAAGTGAATTTAAAGGGAGTGGGGAATAGGGTGTACATATGAAAAGAAAGGGGGGGGAGCAGGTTGGGATTTAAAGGAACTCACCAGTATTCCATCTCTCCAAACCACTGTCCAAGCAGATAATGACCTATGAGCTGCCTCCTGTCCTAAGAATAAATAAAATTTTTTTTTCTAAATCACCTAGCTTCCTTACACTCACCTGAAGTTCTTTTGAAAAATTCTATACCTTCAGGGGCAGTCACGCTTAAATGCTTTGAGAGCTTTATTGGCTGAACTACAAGTAGTATATGCCCCTGGTTCACTTTTGGTCTAAAAATGTTAAACAGAGCAAAAATGTCCCCAAAGCTATGGTTTGGTCAGTAAAATTTAGATATTTTTGGAAGGCAAACTTATCTCAATTTAGTTAAATTAATTGCTGGTGCCAATTTTGCAGAATGTGGCCATTCTATTATATAAGAAGTCAGCACTGTCATTACAAGTAATACTTTTGCAGTGGCATTCAGATTGAAGAATCTTGAATTGTTTGTGTACGTTACATACATTCTTGCTATCAGATGAGGAGAAGGGCCCTACTCAAATACAAAATACAGGTGAATTCCAACTCAAAATGTGATGATTTCTGAAGAATACTTAGAAACAATAAATGACTTAGCTTCTTCTTAGTTATGGTGTTTGTCTTTGAATACATGCATACCACTCTGTAGACATACAAGGGACAGCACATTGATGTGACAATGTAATGCTTATTGAGTGCCCTGTGTGCCTCACATTGTGCATATTGGTAGCTGGCTTCATACAGGTGGAGGTGAACCTACAACCAGAAGTAGAGGTTTCCCCTAAGACAGATGGATACAAGTGAAATACAAAAGCCTAATATTGGAAGCCAGCTGGCTGGGATACTGAGTAATAATTTGTATCAGGTTTAGTTGGCTCCAATGGCTTCCTTAAAAACAATGGCAAGCCCATGTATTTAACCTAGCAAAATTCAATAAAGACAAACATAAGTCAGAAGCGGGCTCAGATTGCTTTGGCTTCATACTCTAGCTCTGCTTGTACTGTGGGATTTTTGAGAAAGCTCGTGTGACATCTCTCTACTGCAATTTCAACATCTGTCAGATAATAATGTTAAAGGGTTATTGTGAGGATTAATGAGTGCCCAAGACTCACTGGAGAGCTCTAAATATTAGCTGTGACGATAATAACTATAAAGACTTCTCCATGGGTCCAGACGCGACAGAAGCATAGGAGGTCAGAAGGTCTGACCCCATTTTTCATTGGTTATATGAATACTTTCAAGTCATGTGTCCTGTACCACAGAACCTGAAGACTTTCTGAAATGTCGAGAGGAGAGGAACACAGAGCAATGTGGTACGCTACAGTGGTTCTTAACCTGTGGGCTGGAACCCTTTTGAGTTCCCATATCAGCCATCTTGCATACCATTTGTCTACACTGTGATTCACAACAGTTACAACTGTGGAGTAGCAACAAAAAATTTTATGGTTGGGGGGTCACCACAGCCTGAAGAACTATGTTAAAGGGTTGCAGCATTAGGAGCATTGAGAACCACTGGTTTAGGAATAGGTGTCCCTCTCTACCTTTGCTTATCCAGAACAAAAGCCACAGAGACCACACCTCCCAGAATTAGAAACCCTCCTTCTATACATTGGTATCCACTAGAGATTCCACTGTTCATTCATTTCACCTTTGTGTGCATAAAATGTTCTTGAAAATGAGGAAAAATAAGACACATTTTAAAACATCTTCCTTTAAGGAAGATGAACACAATTCAGAAGGTAAGATAGAGAAGCAGAAAGCTAATTCTGGTGCACAATGGTAGCAAGAAAGAAAGACTTCAGACTGGGATACGTGGGGGCCCTGTACGGTGTCATCTGACCTAGCCTTTGGTATAGGCTTCTTCTGTGGAGGAGTAGGAATTAACCAGATACAATGGTAGGAAGTTCTGTGGAGGAGCAGGAATTAACCAGACACAGTGGTAGGAAGTTCTCATGCAAATTCATAAGCTGGAAGTAACTAGGTGTTGCTCATGGGCAGAGTTCAGTGCCACAAGGTTCAATCAGATGAGAGATAAGGCTAGAGGGATGGGCAGATGTTAGAGATGAAAGGTGCTGTGTTTTGTGCAGTGGTATTTGGAGCTTATCCTCAAGTGATGACAGCTACTGAAGGAGTTTTAGTCTCAGAACAGCACAGGCAGGTTTGTCAGAAAGATCCTCAGATGCAGCATGGTGAACAAATATGGAGTGATAGATAAACATCTGAGGCTTCAAGGACAACTACTGTGAATTGTGTGTGTGTATACAGTACAATTTATATGTGTATATATCCATTACAATTTCTTTTTGTTTTGAATATTTTGAATATTTTGATTGTATGTATAGAGTACGTTTGTATATATATATCCATTTAATTGCTTTTTGTTTTGAGTAACGCCATTAAAATGTACAAACCATTTTTTAAAGTAATTTTTTTTACATGTGTTCAAACCCCAGCTCCCCCAGTGTCTAAGCATGTGGTTTTGTGCAACTTAGTTTAACCCCACAGTACCCAATTTCATTAGCACTTTTAATAACCCTTATTTTGTGCATGTATTTGTGTATGGTTTGTTCACATGTGTGTGGAGGTGGACATGCTATGCCTACTTATGCAGGTCACAGGAGGACAGTCTAGTTTTTCAAAGCTTAGGAGTTACAAGTTTTCCCCATTGGAGTTTCATACAAACTTGCACCTAAACTAGCATGGTAATTTCTGGAAAGCTACACTTATGCCCTGTTTGTCATCTCACCACTGAGGGCCTATCACTTGATTGCCCAGCAGGGACTTAATGACATTCAAATGATTGCTACAATGGACCCCTCACCAGGCTTGTAGCTCTCACTCACACTTTGTTACAATTCCCATGATATATGTGAGTCTGTTAAACTGGGAATTAGACTTACTACTTACTGTCTTGGTTACTAGTCCCCTAAATGTTTTCCTGATCCTTAGAGACCAAAGCTTCCCTGGGACTTTACTTAAGTCTAGTGACCTCATTCCATTGCCCACTGCAGCTGAATGAATTTTTTTTGGATTCTACAACAAGACAGACTCATTTTTCCCTCTGAGTTTACGTATAACTTTCCTTTCATCAGAAAGCCTCTTTCTCTTGGTAACACATCCTGAGCACTTGTCATCATTTGGATTTTGGCTTACAGAACATCACCTTAGAGTGTGTGTTCAGAGTGGTCACTGAGGTCTTCTCTATCACATATTTATTTTACTTTTGTACCCAAACACTTATTACCATAGTTTCTTGTTTACTGTTCTGTGTTTATCTCTTTCCCTGTGCTGTTCTTCCTACTATTTAGTATCTGTTTGGTGTCAGTTACCATCTGAGCATTAGAATTAGAATGGTAAAGAAAGGCTGTGACATCGTGGACAGACAATTAATAAGCGAATATATGATGTATCAAATTACCATAGAATTCTGTAAGTCAAATACTAGAATTAAAGGGCAAGAGGACAGTTGGGGAGGGGACCTGTTGTAGATGGCACAATCAGGAATGCTCCCTCTGATATCCCGTTATTGGAATAGAACTCTAAATGCATGTACACCTGTTTCACTCACCATAGTTATTCCCACTGAATTGACATATACAAATATTGTTCTGTTAGCATGACCAATACTGCCTTTATCCCTTTGGTTTCCTAAACAGACTGTGAGTTCCATCAATAGGATATGAGTGTTCTTTCCCATCATCCTCAGTATCTAACAAAGATCTGCTGTGGTAGGGCTGGAAGAACAAAGGAAGAAGACAGTGAGGAGCACAGTGAACCAGGCTGTACAACAAACTCAGGACCTTAGAAACACTGTCTGAGAAGTTGGCATGTGCTTCTAAGAATCATGTGAATTCATTGCATAGAATAAATTTTACATGTCAATATGGGTCAATAGTATCAGAATTTTTATTCACTTTTTTCTGCCTTGACTGGTTCTTGGTAGTCTAGGATATTTATTATACACTTTAATAAACTGGAAAGTCCAATAGACCAACAGGGTACTGGATTTTGCAGACTCCTAGGAAGGTGGATCTGGGCTATAAGCAAAAACAGACCAACTGAGCTAAGTCTAGTACTGGACATTTCAGCACGTCTCTGTCTGAAGCTAAATGAGTGTTTCTGAACCATGATGACAAAGTGATGAGGATCTAAGGGAAGAAAATCTTTATGGTAGCAAAAACTGCATGAAGTGTGTACATAAATACACACACACATATATATACATACACACACATATATATACATACACACACATAATATGCAAGCAAACACTGAATATATATTATAATTGTTTGTGATTTTTATGTGTGTGTGTGTGTGTGTGTCTGAGAGAGAGAGAGAGAGAGAGAGAGAGAGAGAGAGGTCTTGTGTGTGATCAATAGTACTCTGAGTGCATTGCACATGACATTGTCTTCCTGGAAAGTGAGAACACACATTGGGATGCTTAAAAGAGTTAAGAAAAGTGAAAACTCCCAATAATTTTCAGTTGGGGAATTGTTAAGTACATTCAGGAATGGTAATCAGCTGTTAAGAAGGCGATATGGATCTCTACACACTATTATAAACACATGAAATAAAAACCTACTCAAAGGTTCTGAGCATGACTAACATCCCATTAAAACCCCAAATCTTAAGTGTGTAGATGGCTTTATATAATACAATAAAACACAGAAAATTCTAAAAGGATGTATACCAAATCATTACAAGTTATGGTCTCTGTGGATGAGAGAAAGTTGCACTTTTATTTTATAGATTTGGATATCATCTGAATTGCTTTATAGCCATTTTATTACCCTTATAATAAAAAATCAAGTGAAATATTAAAAAACAGATATAAAATGCAGCAGTAAACACGCGTGTTCAGCTTTAACAGAGCACTTTTCAAATTCCTATGAGCACTGAACCCTGATCTGAGGAGCACTTAGCAGTGACTTGTGCAGGCAGTGCTGAAGCCCCGGCCCTCAGGCCTCTCCCCTAGCCTCAGCAGCATTCGGGTTTTGCACTTCTGTGGTCATTTATAAATGAGAGAAAGAGGTTCCAGTGACCTTGGAGATTGCCTGGCAACTTCTCAGTACTCCATTATACTACATTCACTATAAAACTGAAGGGAAAAATTATGAAATGCAACACTGTCCTTGGTACGTAGGTAGTATGTACCTAAATTGTGACTGTTGTTATTTCTCCTGCCACTGTGGATTTTAGTTTTATCAATAGCCTTGGTCCAAGGAGCCAAGTGATAATACCTGCTGTCATCCCAACAATAACATATCAGAAAACAGAGACCATGAGATATTAGGACACATAATTACAGGTCTAACTGAGGTAACTTCTAGAAAAACAGCTTAGTTCAGAGCTGACAGGAAGGATGGCCTATAGGGAGTAGCTGGTGCTAGCTGCCCTCTCTCCATCCCAGAGAGACCAAACAAATGCAGAGATGGTCCTCATGACCAAGCTTTTCAATGGCTCAGCTTGTGAGTCTGAAAAGCAATAATGCTGTGACTTGGGATGGTGTCCTTCTACCCAACATTCAAAGCTATCCAGAGGGCACCTTGTTCATCTTTGGGCTCCTAATGGGGTGGGATGCTCAAGCAGTGCTGATCACTTATGAGATGGTAGTATACTGTTCATAGATTATTAAGTGCTTTGTTCTACTCCAATATTATCTAGCAGAAACAGGTCTGAAAGCTGGGCGGTTATATCTGTGCCTCCCTTTTCCTCTCCCCAACCCTTCTTAGACCAGGGTTCTATGTGGCTCACCTGTCACTGAACTGAACAGCCTCTCCATTCCTGGTCCAGTGGATGGTGGGTCTTGGGTTGCCTACCGCCTCACAGTGCAGAAGCACACTCAGGGTTCCGCTGGCTAGAGCCACAGTCTGCCCCAGGTGGGTGACTACCTCGGAGGCTGAGAGCTGTTGTGCCGCTGAGATCTTCCGCAAGATGGTGGGCTTGCGATGAGGCCTGCGGGAGCTACCCCCAGCCTCTCCAGAGGAGCTCCTTAGGGAGCTGCTGAAGCTAGAAACATGTTTGTGAGGTGGGATGGCCATGGGAGGAAACCTCTGCTCAGAGGGCTTGTGAAGCATATCCTGGTTTTCCAGATGGCTTCGGAAGATGTCTTGGGCCAGCTGGGCCACCAGGTGCTTGCTGTAGAGGTCCCGTAGCTCCTCTGGCTGCTGGGACAGGTTCCTGAGGATGTCATCCAGACGCTTCTGCTCGGCCACCATGGTGAAGGGGAGATGCAGGAGGGCCTGTTCAGCATTGGGATCCTCTTCGGAGGATGCGTTCCTTTCCGCAGAGTCCTGAACATCCCAAGAGGCCAGGAGCTCTCCTGGCCAGCCGCCCTGCTCCAACAGCCTAGACACAATGTCATCATAGCGGTTTCCGGGATCTGCAGTGAGGCCACGCTTCTCAGCTTTGCTGCCGTTGGAGAAGATGCCATTTTGGTGTTTGTGGGTTTGCAAGGCCTCCTTTGGATTAGCCTTCCTCACCTGCAAGGCCTCCTCTTCCTCACTCCAAAGGCTCAGGGGCCTGGCCACGAGCTTGCGGTTGCCTCCAATGAGCTTAATCACAAACTGCTCCCGGGCGGGCCCTGCAGAACAGGTGTAGATGCCCGCATCTGAGGGCTTGAGGCGATGGATCTTCAGGTAGCCAAAAGGGGCCACGGTGACATGAGCGGAGCTGATGCTGTGCTGGCCGTCCTTCTCCCAGGTGATGAGGGGCTTGCGGAATCTGCGTGTGGGACACCGGAGCACCACGGTAGTCTTGGGAAGCAGGTAAGCAAATCCTCCCACAACAAAGTGCAGCTTCCTCTGCCTGCGGGTCTGGATGTATATGTTTCGTGCAGCTGCGATGTGAGGGCTGTGCTTGGTGGAAGGCCTTCCAGGCCCTGGTTTGAGAAGGATGCCAGACCAAAGAAGAACCAAGAGCAGAGAAAAACCAGAGTGAGATAGGGCCATCAGAGAGGTCAGAGGGCAAAAAGGACAAACAGGAGAACTCTACTATTGATTTTGGCAGGGCTGTCAATTTGCCACTACTTTTTACCCGGAAGGAGCTGGCTACCAGCTGTGGATCATTCGACTACCCAACCTTCAAAACTCATAGCACTAATGAGGTATAGTGAGGGGCAGCCCCACAGGAACTGAAGAGGTGGAGGTGCCTGGAGCCCTGGAGAAAGGCAATCCTCATTAAAAGTATTTAAAGAAGAAATGTGCACTGTTAAGAGAGGCAAGCAGAGGACAAAGATGAGCACATTTCTCTGTTAAATATCCACCTTCTGGGCTATGCAAAGAACCAGGGCCCAGGGTAGACAGAGTGGGGAGCCCAGGATTGTTCTAACTCTGGGGATTATATTACACAGAACAAATGTGTTTAGAGCAATTTAAAACCCCAGTTTGGATAACATTAGACTTCATTAGGAGTAAGCAGCCTCCAGCTTCCAGATCTAGTATGCCAGCAGGTGGCCTTTGTCCAACCCTTGCAAGCTGCTTTTGCAGGGGAGAAGAGAACTCAGCTTGGACACTTGAGTGATTACAATTCCCCTTTCATCTCCAGTTGGGCACTCCAGCTATAACTGATTTAGGCTCTGCTGTCCCACAATGCCCCACTACTCTGGGGCTCAGGGAAGGTCCTTGCCTGGTGGCTATGGATGCTGTACCCCACACCATGGGGTTCTGTATCCCTCCTACCCCCAGAGCCCTGACATACTCACTTGCACAGGTTGCCAGCATACAGGGTCTGATGGAGGATGAGAAGGGCAGGGGAGGGCACAGAGTGGAATTGACAACGGTGGAGACCCCGGTTTTCAGCACCCTTTGGCAAATAGCATTCGAGTCTGGGTGCCCTCCCCACAGCTTACAGAGCACTGGTGAAGGAAGAAAGGATAATATATGAAAGTCCCATAAACTAGAGCATTGGTTCCCTACCTGTGGGTTGCAATCCCTTTGGGGGGTCAAACCACCCTTTCACATAGGTTGCATATCAGATAGTCCTGTATATCAGATATTTACATTACAATTCATAATAGTAGCAAAATTGCAGTTATGGAATAGCAGCAAAAATAAATTTATGGTTAGGGAGGTCACCACAACATGAGGAATCATATTGAAGGGTTGTAGGATTAGGAAGGTTGAGAACCACTGAACTAGGTAGAGTCTCATGGTTGTTCTGAAGGGTCCCTTAAATTCACTATGATATACTTGGAAAAGTATCAGCCACTGAAAGAAATATATTTCCAACAATGTAGAATATCTGTCTCACAGCCACACTGTGCTCTCTAACATCCGGTATTACTCCGTATTGTAAGGGTTTCTATGTGTACTTAACCCATTCCAGCCAAATAAAGGAGCAAGATCCTTATATGTGCTATAACATAGACAAACCTTAAGAATATTAAGCTAAGTTGAATTTTATAATAGGTTAATTATATGTCAGTAAAGTTGTTTATAGAAGAAACAGTAGTTAAGGAATTTAATAAAAGTATAACAGTAGAAGGTGGGTTTTGAGATACTATAAAATGAATGCTAGTAGTTATTCAGAGCTGAATAAGGTATACCAGGGATTTCCTGACCTACACCTTGAAGATGAGGAGGGTCTGGGTGGGATAAGCAAGCACAACAGGGGTGAACATGGCAAGCAGAGAAATTCTCAAAACAAAGTAGAAGAATCCAGTGCAAGCACTGTGGGCTTGGGGCAAACCCAAGGCAGTTTTACTGACGAGGTGAGTGCAGTCAGGATCGTGAGAGGGACTTGGGGTCTGACTTTGGAGACCTTTCATTTTCAGACAGGTTTGGAATTGGTCCACAGAGCAATGGGAAGCCGTGAAGGAGGGAGTGACATGATGGAAGAGGTGTTTGAGAAGGTGAATCTGGCAATACTGTGCAGAGTGGAGGGAGGGGAGGGGAGGGGAGGGGAGACAGAATGGAATGGAGGGGGTGCTATAGCCTCTGCTTGAGATGATGAAGGCCCGAACTTGGGTCATGGCAGCATGCCAATGAAAAAAAAAAAGACAGTAAAAACAGCTGAAAGGTATCTTATACTTTGAAGTTTTATATGTGAATACATTGAAATGACACTGGCCTATGGGACAGACTGTGACAGCTGCCACCCCAATAGAAATTCAAGATGCCAAGGACCAGTGTAGGTTGAGAACAAACCTCTGCTTGTGTTGCTTGATGATTATGGACTCCAGATTCTACTTGACACTTGTTTGACCATAAATGACAGTACCAGATCCAAGAATCCAAGGGGCAAGGAGTTGAACAGCTTTAAAACATGGCTGTTTTAGTTTGGTCAAGTGGAAAAACAGACCACTAGCCAGACTGCAGGCCAAGGTCAGCTGTGACTTTGGGAGTTCTTCCTCTAGCATCATGCTTCACATCTCTGAAGTAGAGAAGCTAAGCTGAAGTCAAGTCTCTCAAGCCATGTCTGGTAACCATGGTGAGGAGGTGATGCAGGGGCTGCTTCTCAGTGATGGCAACTCCCACCACTGGAGACTTGTCACCCCACTCCTGCTTTAACCATGCAGTTCTCAGTTTGCTTTAGATTTAAGAATGTGTGTGTATGTGGTGTGTGTGTTTGTGTGTGTGTGTGCGCGTGTGCGCGTGCACGCTCATTTGTTCATTGCATGTGCCACAGATGATGACATGAAGTGTTATAGTATGTCACTCTCCACATAACTCTCTTCAGAGTCTCCCTCTCTCACTGACCCAAGAAGCTAGGCTAGTATCAGTGAGTCCCAGATGTGTTCCTGTGATTGGGCGATTGTGCCTCACCATTTCCAGCCTCTCTTCAATGCCAGAAATGTCCATTCATGAACCCTGATAGCTCAGAACTTTAGATAAGGGTTAACCCTTCCTACATTACCAAATGTGACCTTTTACTTTCCTAGGGAGAAGAGCAATGCACAATGTAGACCTAGATTATGACCCTGAGCCCAGCCACTGTGGGCAGTGGAGTATTTACCTAACTCTTTCTTTCTCCTGATAATGATCCCAGAAGGTAGAGAACCAGCATCATAACTAGGGCTAAGTTCAACTAGGCACAAGTATTTTATATGTCTCATTTAATCAAGACTCTGCCTACATGATACACTCTGCTACCTCCATTTTCGAAAACAATCTGACTAAGGGGTAGAAAGATTAAGCAATGAACTTCATCGTGTACAGTTGCTAAGAGAGTCAGAGTTTGGAGCCAGGTTTGCTTGTCTTTGTGTCTGAACTCTTAACTCTGTGAGATCCTGTTTTAATGGTCTACTTTGCTTAATATGATCCAGTTCAGTGGGTCCTTCCTTTGGTGCTTAAACCACAAGGGACCTTCTTTTAAATCACTTTTAAATGAATGTTCTGTGTTCTATATCCTCCAAAGGCCACACATGTCAGAGGATGGGAGGGGTGGCAATTATTATACATATACAGTCTTTCCTCTGTTGCTCATCCATGATATCTCATCACCCAATAGACACTTTACCAGGAACTTTACCACAGCCACTTGACACATACACCAGGGCTCTTTTCTGTGTAGGCATTTCTTAATATGATTTTTTTCATGTATAATACCTCCAAAATCAACTTTTTTCTGTTGTTCTGCTTGTGTTGCCTAATGATTATGGACTCCAGATTCTACTTAACACCTCTTTGCCCAGAAATGGCAGTGCCAGATCCAAGAATCCAAGGGACAAGGAGTCAGATAGCTTTAAAACATGGCTGTTTTAGTTTGGTCAACTAAAAACCACCAACCAACATTTTGTGTATACACACATTTAAATATGTACATATTTTCCTCTCCCCTCCCATTCTTGTATTCTGCTGAAATACAAACTATTTCTAAAATACCAAACTAACCATTCTCCTTTCGTTCTGAAACATCTGGGGTGAGACACAGCCAGAGTTAATTTTACTAATAGACTATGATGGTAATTTAGATTCTTTTACAACCCCAGTGCCCTTAGCAGGCACTATCAGATGGACTCTGAACTGGCTGGTAATGTACAAAGCAAGAATTCCATGCTGAGAAGTCAGGCGTCTTTATTTCCTCAGGCTTCCTTTTCCATCTGGAAGAAGGTGTCCCTTGACACACATTTAAGCCATCAGCAGCTCCAAACTGTGAGTTGCATGTTGTACACTAAAAAGCCAAGGCAAGAAAGAGAAGGGTCTGGATATGATTTGGATGTACCAATCTTTCTGCCAGTTGCTCAGTTTGCTTGTACAGCAATGATTTTTAGACTTCTCTGTGGAAGACACTCAGGTCTTTGGAGCTGGGTAGTTAAAGGGAACTCAGAGAGATTCTAGGGGCTGAAAGCAGTCGGGGTGAATCTTTGAAACAGACTGTAAATGGATTCATGCCAATGTCAGAACAAGAACTACTTGGAGAAGCAGGTTAGTTGGAGGTTAAGTTTGGGATCCCTAAGTCCAGGCACCATCTGGAGCTGTGAACGCTGAGCTGCCACTTCCCCAAGTGCACAGCAATGGGGGAAATCAAGCTCTCTTGCTGGGAAGTTGTTCAAGTTTTAGAGTCAGGAAACTAACAGTAAAGAGGCAGGATTTCCTTGGCCTCCTTTTCCTAATAAATCACATCCTTTATTGTCCAGAAACTTGGAAGAGAAGAACCAGAGAGGCCTTGCCCTTCCTGAGCAGAGACTGGAAAGATCTGGGAGTAGGACATGCGAGCATGACTGTTGGGAGGAGGGCTAGGCAGAAAGAGGTGAAGAACCCTGTATTTTGGGTTTGTCCGAGGGAGATCCCATTTATAATCGCAGGTTTCTGATTTTTCACTGTTAGGTAAGGGTGGCTGCATAGCCTAGGTCCCCATAATCAAATAAGTCCACAGCTTAGTTATTATACATCCTTCCATGTACGCCAATGGCATTACAAAATGGCATTCCACACAGTTACGAGAGCTTTTTGGTCTCTTTTCGATGTTATGTGGGGTGACCTCTCTTCTCCCCTATATGTTCTCTCATCCTGAGAAGCATACCTACCTCTGACCAGTCTGAGAGAAGCCACTCACTGGGGCAGTCATCTTTCTTGCACACTTGCTGGGAGGTTGGTTTGGAGGCTGAACAAAAGGTCTCTGGAAGCTCCAGGAAGCTGCCATCAGCCATACGCTGCTTGCAAAGAACATCCCGTTTCTGAATCCCTCCCCACAGGTTCTGGAACACTGGGGAAGCAAAGCAAAAAGGGTTAACACAGGCAAGGATTCTGATTACTACCTTATTCTTGGTTGAGTAAAGAGTAGGGAGGTGTTTTTTGTTTCTGTTTTTTGACAAACTAGGAGTCAGGCCGAAGGACTTTGCTTCTTGTCTTTGCAGTGACTTGTGTAGCAAAGATTTTGTTACTCCTCACTTATAATCTCAGGTATTTAACTTGAGCATCCAGGAATTCAGGGGCCCTGGAATCTTAGAAATTTGCCCCTGAACTGTGATTTGTAGCCACTAAAGAAAACTGGTTTAAAAGGTTAGTATAATAAAGTGTTCAACATATTTATGATCCAATGAAAATAATCTGTGCAGCTTCCAGCATGAGGAAGAGTGACCTCCTGCCATCAGAATCAACCCAGAAAAATTAATTTGCAGAGAGAAAGGACTGTCCTCTTCCCCCACGTGGAAGCACTCATTCAACCACACTGGGCAATGGGAGATTTAGGAGCCAGCTTTCTGAAGAACTCATCTGGACTGGTGATTTCTAAGGGCAATGGGAGCCAGAGGCGCTGAAATCTGGTATGCAAGAAAAATAGCCTCATGTCAGTGGTTTTCAGAGGGACCGCAGTAAAACACTTTGTTTACATGGAACTTAATAGTTATAATCTGGCTGCTTGAGGCAGGAACGAGGAGGCCTCCTGGGGCATAGACTGTTGGCTTTTTCCAAGGTATTTGTCCCTTCCCTTTTAAGGGCCCTCAGCTTTTAGCATGGTACATGGTTTTTCTGTATAGGCTATATTTGGCAAGCTCCCTTGAAGGCAAGCATAGCTACTGGACTAAATGATGGCCAACAGGACATAAACAGATGTATGTATGTGATTTCAAAGACCTCATTTAAAGAAGAGAATGATGCCTCCTCCTTGCTAACAGGAATTGGCATGGTGTGCACACAATATGCAAATGGAGTGCATGTGATTTGAAAAACGCTGAGTAGGTTTCATTGAAGCCCTGCCCAACTCTTCTTATGCAAAATACTCTAGTCTTTGAAGCCACTATAATTTTGAGATTTCTGTTACTCCGGTCTGATATAACCCTAGTTCATATATGCTAAACCATGACTTAGCTAGGTTGGTGCAGGTTATCACAGACATTTTAGGGAGCTCTCTGGTTTCCTAGGAACAGTCTCTAGTTATTCACTTGCTACCCTTGGCTTGTTGAGACATTTAGTCTAGGTCCAAAAGCTGGGAGTTTGCACTGAAGGAAAGTAGCTCCAACACCCTGGATGTCACCCTCCTTGGTGATGATCTTATTATGTAGCCAATAAGATATTAGGGCTGAAACCTATCCCTGCTCTTACCTCAGTCCACTGCTCAGATAAGCAGGGACAGGAACTCTAGGACTCTAGTAGGTAAGAGGAATCAGACCTGATGATGACTATCTAAACCTGGTTCCAGGAGCCCGAAGCCTTATAATATTGCTATCTAGTGAGAGGTGATAAATTAATTCATACTGTTGCCTCTCTTATAAGAACCAAGTCAAGGGAGTGGAGAGATGGCTCAGGGCTTAAGAACACTGGCTGTTCTTATAGAGGACCTAGGGTTTGATTCCTAGTGCCTACATGGCAGCTCACAACCATCTGTAAGTCCAATCCTAGGTGTGAGATTCTCTTTTGGTCTCCTTGAGCATTGCATGAAGATAGTATACAAACAAGCATGCAAGCAAAACACCCATATAATAAAAAATTAAGAAAATAAAAGAAAAAGAAGAAAAAAGAAGAAGGAAAGAGAGAAAGAAAGAAAGAGAGAAAGAAAGAGAGAGAGAAAGAGTTAAGTCAGTCCAATAGGCTTGTCAATCACTGGACAGTAAAACAAACTCCTGGAAATCTGTCAATTCTAGAAACTTTAAAAAGCATTTATTTATATTTATTTGTGTGTGTGTGTGTGTGTGTGTGTGTGGCATGTGCAGGTACGCATATCATGGTATACATATTGAGATCAGAGGGAAGCTGTACAGAATCAGTTCTCTTCTTCTACCCTTATGTGGCTTCTTAAAATCGAACTGAGGTCAGCAAGTGGTTTTTACAGGCTGAGCCATATTGCTGGGTTTCAGAAAATTAAAATTTCTCGAAAAATGTAAGTTGATACAATGGTTTCTGGCCATTGTCACTCTGACACAGTGAGAGTGTTTTTCTTTGCATTGGTTCCTTTGGCCATTGCCCATTTGTAAGAGCCAAAGTCAACCTGTAAGCATGGCCTGTAAGCACCAAGGGCAAGCTAACTTACTGGAATGCTGGAGTTGTAGTTCTTGAAAAATAACAAAGCTGCATGGGAAATACATTGGCCTTGTAGTTTTGCCCTTAAAAAGCTCCTATAACAAGTGACTCTTCACCCTTCACTGGGATTCTGGAGAGTGGGTAGACCTTACCAGAGTCCATCTGTGTCTCTCTGTTTCCATCTGTCCATTTGCTTGCCCAGCTATCCACCTAGCTGTCTAGTGATTTAGTAGTACTGGGATTGAGCCTAGAGCCTATGCTTGCTCACCATATATATTACTGCTGATCTATATCCTTAGACTACATTTTGTTTTTAAAATAGAGCTTTCTTCCTAGCGTTGAGACTGAATCCAGGGACTCATGCTTGTTAAAGGATGTGCTCTGTCATGGAGTCATATCCCCAGATCCAAACAACAATTTTAAAAAGCTCTTTTTCTTTCAGAGATCCTATCCATCAACCTGTTAAATATACAGATGAAGAGAGTTTACTTTTCTTATTGCTCATTCTAAGTGTATGGGATTTGTACTCAAAATATTCTCTAGTATTTTCGTTACATCTTTAATAAGAGAACTTAGGACTGAAGGAGTTGATCTCTAGTGTGTTTCCTTCCATATATTTTCTCCACTAAAAGCTTAGGGTTCATTTGTTTTCTCATAATCAATGGCTGGAGTATGAGTCGGAAAATACAATGCCATTTCTTAATGGATTCTAGAGGTATGTGATGCCTTTAAATATTTATATCATTAAGCATGCAGTGACAGAAGTACATATCTAGTTATATGACCATATCCCCACAAACCTCAAAATGAGGTTAAACCACATCTTTTTTGTCATTAAAGATTAAAATTCATTCAAGATACCCAAGACCTCCTGAATTCACCAGACATAAAGATATGTGGAGCTATGTGGCAAGTAGTCTATGCAGAGTCCTAGAGGTCATCTGTTGACTGAAATATAAATAATTTTCCTACTTACATGACTACAGAGCACTTCAATGATTAATGGCTACATTTTTCTCCATTCACACATTTTTTGAGGCACATGGGATCCTGTTCATTTTGGATACATACTCCAAAATTAAGCAAGTAGTTGAGTATAAACAGTTATTAGATTTAAGGTGTTCAACTAGAGTTCCTTATTAAATGTGTCAATAAGAGAAAAATGTAGGTTGGTTTTCTCTTTCCTCCAAACTTAGTTAGTAGATGGAGAAAATAATTTCTCTTACTCCAAGGGTCTTTTAGTGTAACCACTCTCTTAAAATAAGGGGTAGGGTATCAACTTCCAGATAGGACCCGATTAAAAAGCAGTCCTCAGATAAATTATCCATAACCTTATGCAGAAGTCTGTAACAGCACACAGATAAAAACAGTTATAAGGAAGAAGTTTAAGATCATCTGGGTGCTATATCAGACCTAAAGCTTCAGAGATAAAGACCAGACTAAATCCACAAGATGAAGACCAGACTCCAGAAAATGCCTTTCTGGGTCCTTGTACACAAGACTATGGCAATCTTACTGGCTTATTCTTTGAGACTCTACCATTTGCTAGGGCACTAGTTGCAATAGACAATTCATCCTTCTGTGGGCACACAGACACTTTTCCTGCCCAGGCTTTTGATCATGTTGTTCACTGTGCCTTTCAGTCCTTGCTCACCCATAAACTTCTAAGGTATCCTAAACGGCCAAGCTCACAGGCCATTGCTTCTCAAAGCTTCCTCTATTTTCTGTGCCTCTTGGTGAATGGCTCCCTTCCACCACACCCTGACTTAGGATGGATACCTTATCTCTTCCGAGAATGCTCATAGTTCATGTGTCTGCTATTTCCTCTGTTTCTCTGAACACATCTAGGCTTAGTAATCTTCTGAGAAAAGGGAATTGTTCATCTATGTACTCCTCAGTACACAGCATAGTGTCTGGCAAAGAACATGCAGTTCATAAATGTTTCCTGAATTGATGACGGGATGAATGAGAGGATTCTAAATGCAGATGTTTCGAAGATGTAAAGCAAACATCCATCTGTGACAAATCCTCCTTTTATCAAATTGTTTGATCACTACAGGAAGCTGTGTCCCCAATCAGCAATGGAATTTGGCTCTTCTGGGCATTCTGACACTTCAGGCATCATGGGATATGACCAGATCAATTCAATCCTATCTATCTATCTATCTATCTATCTATCTATCTATCTATCATCTCTCTCATATCTACCTATATGCCAACTGTATGTATGTATCTATTATCTATCTATCTATCTATCTATTATCTATCTATCTATCTATCTATCTATCATTATCTACCTAGCTGTCTATCATCTCTCTCATTATCTACTTATATGCCAACTGTATGTATCTATTATCTATCTATCTATCTATCTATCTATCTATCTATCTATCTATCTATCTATCTATCATCTATGTATCATCTATGTATCTATCATCTATGTATCTATCTATCTATCTATCTATCTATCTATCTATCTATCTATCTATCTACTGTTCTCTTACCTATTATTTATGTCTAGATCCTGTTCCTAAAGCTTGTATGATATGTGCTTAATAAATTTCTCCAGTTTGTCATAGATGAAAAACTGTCTTTATAGATTTCTAGAAATCATGGAAGATGAAATTTTACATCAGGAAAGCCTTCAAAGTCTGTGGTAACTTTGTGACCATGTTAGTGAAGCTTCAGTTCTTTAAGTGAGAGTTAGCATGCAGAAAGAAAATATATACAGAGAAAAGAAAGCAAGGGAAATGTAATAAAATTAAATGAAAAATATTTGTCTTCATGAATCATCATTTAAGGTCACATTCTGGTATGAAAAGGTAAATCTCTGGTAAGGGGTATTTTAAAATATATGCAATAAAGACAAACAATAAAGATACCAGTTATGCTGCATATATTAGCTGCCATACATGATTCATGGCAAGGTTGTGGCTTCATTATTTTTATAAGAAATTTAAGAAATCTACAATAAAGAGACCACTTAAAAGCTATATTTTTTATTCAGAAATATGCTCATGTGACCTGTATTTTCAAAGATTTTCCCATGATTAGCATGTCAATAAATTCTGCCTGCATTGATTTTTTAAAATGTTTCATTTGGTAGTTTAATTTAGAGTTGAGTTCATTTCCTTGGTGCTTCAAATTATATTACTGCCCTTAATGCAAAACGATGTTTATGTTCTGTTTCCAGGACCAGATTTCCAGGTTTAACATGGTATGAGCTGCTTATTATGCTCATAACTCATTTCATCCCTTTCTTTACTCAGTCATACTTTTACCAAACATTTGGGTACCGACTGGACACTATGTTAGATGCTGGGGATTTTAGATGAATATAAGTGGTTATTATATTTAGGGATCTGTCATCTAGTGAAGAAGAAAACTACTGAAAAACATGATCAATTTTACAAAAAAGAGACTACATTATGGATAGGTTTTGGGTAGTGCTGCAGAAGAGGCAACATGAATAGTTAACTAGGAAAACAGGAACAGGGACAGCATCTAATCATGTGGGCTTATACCCACATCATGCTCAGCTATGGTATGGTCATATAGCTCCAAGTAGTTCTGAGGACAAAGCATAGGGGTCATGAGACTTCAATACCAGACGAGGGCCAGATAGTAAAATACAGTCTTCGAAATATAATCCTAAAACCCTGGGGTATCATCAGAAGGGGTTGTAAAAGAGAAGGATAACATGATGAAATTTGTATGAAATTACTTAGGCAACAGAGGCCAAAAGGTTTCAAAGAATACTGCCCATTAAGAGATCAATTGGTATTTGATGTGTAACAATTTCTTCTGAGATAAAACTGTCTACTTTGGAGGGAAGCTTGTTAAGACACAAGAAGTTAAAAAAGAGATAAAACAGTTGGATGCTCTAAGGGGTGGATATGGGGATGGGTGTGGGATGGGGTGAAATATTCTATCCTGCAGTAACGCTGTTATGCTTAGGAAATGAACAACTCAAAAACCTCAGGAAGTCACCTAAACTGGTCAGATTGCTTAGAACCTCCTTTCCCCTCCAAGCATACATACCTGTAAGGATTGCTGAGAGATGTTCTCAAATAAACTGAGCTTTCTGGAAATAGAGACCAGCCCAGTAGCATCGAGGAAGTTCAGACCCACTGAGCTACTGGAAGAAATATTTTCCAACCTGTTGAAATGACTACTGGCTGTATGTGTATGCACATAGATTTGTAGCATTGGTGAGCTGCAGCCATGCTGGGGTGGACTTTGATGATGCAGCTGTCATTGAGTAATTTCTACTTCTATAATTAATCTCTTACCCATATGCCTATCAATTCCAACCAAACTCCTTGTTTCACCAATTTGGACTTCAGTGGTATTAGTATGTTGGTCTACTACATGGCATAAGTAGATTTTTGTTTATATTTCCACAGGGAATGTCCATTACATAGCAGTATTTCATGGAGGAAAGACTTCTTGATTAAATTTGTGTACGTAGCACTGCATGCTGTACCCTTATTTGATGAATCTCAGCATATGTCATCTTAGGTCTAATAGAAAGTTTGTGTTAAGAAGGCATTGATACCAGGTTGGGAAGTACTGAATGAGTGTTATGAAGACAATTCTGTGGTTAATGGTTATAATAGTTGGGTTACTGATTGTGAGAACTTGAATTAAGGCTTAGGGAGAAAGCCAACAAAGGAAAGAATGAAGGTGGGTTGCGGGAAGTGGAATTAAACCAGACATGGGTGTTTGTGAAGGACACATGAGACTGAGAAGAGCTTCAGATTTCAGAGAGGGAATGGCTAGACAGCAGTGACAGCACATGGTGGTGATCCACAAAGTTTGCCGGGAAGGGTAGCCAGGTATATGTGGGGCCTAATTGTAGATCTTTGGGGGTTGAGGGAACTCAGTAATATACAAGACTGGGAAATTCCATGCATAGTAGAGGTCAAAATTGGAAGTTAGGACTTGGAGAAAATAAAGGAAAACTAGGACTCAAAATTCACCGAGAAACACTGTTAAAATGAAGGCATCGTTTTGCAGAGCAGCATGCTTTGTTCACTGTGAGGTAAGCTTTCCCAACTGTAGAAACCCAAGGTTACACTGGGAGACTTCTGGGTTAAATAGACTGTTATGATGTGACACCCAGGCCAAACAGGATCCAGAGTGATTAAGCCAAAGAGTTTTCAGCTAGTAAATAAAAACAAAACTATTCCACATGTGAAATCTGACTTTTGATCTCCATGCTGTTATATTTATTGCTGCTTCTAAAGATAGGATTGAATATTCATTTCAAAATACTACTGAAAATGAATTAAGCATTTAAATAGTTTCAAGGCATAAATATGACACTTACACGGATTTATATTTGAATCACAGAGATCTAACATTATTGATGACTACTGGATAGCCCTCTAGTCCAGTCCAAAATGTATGTGTGTGTGCCCACATGCAGATGTGCAAACCTAGAAATTTTTACTTTCTGGAGCATGGTTATCATTAAAAATTTCTTTTTCATTAATATCATCGGGAGAGATTCCTCTCTCATATATGGCTTTTTATACAGCTAAACGCTGTGCATTTTTGAATTGTGACCCTGATAAAAAAAAGGTTTATGGGCAAACAGAGCTAATCACAGCTTTAAGCCAGGGGCGGAGTACGTGTAGGGCTTGTGGTGACTGCTTCTGTCTTCTCAGTACAGATGTGTGCAATATGTACGTGCACGTGGGTGGACGCAATCCTGAACATAAAACATTTGCAGCTCAGGGAAATCTAAATTACACTCCAGAGCAGGCTGATTCATTTCCGTTTAACCCTTCAGCATATCTCTCCTTTCCTCCTTGTTCTCTTTAAAATGTGATGTTTAGGATCAAATCAAATGAAAGCGTGCAGATGCATACATATATAATGCTACAGATGTCATGTGGGGGAGGGGCTGGTAGAGGTAGGTTATCAATCAAAAGGCCTGGTGCTACTGGAAATTAGGTGCTGACTTTTGAACAGATTGTGGTTGGCTGAACAATGACCAGGAAGGTTTCTATGTCTTTGTCTCTGCAACTGGTAAACACATTTCTTAGAATAGTCAAAGGAACTTTGCTAATTCAGTAACAGTCCTATATAATCAGGTTTGTTGATATAGTCAGCATGGTTCTCACAAGAGTGATGCATGTGGGTCAGAATCTGGCCAGAAATAAGAACAGAATCAATGTCTGGGGAGATTCACTCTGAAGGGGGAAGAAGGAAAGAGGAGAAAATAAAATATGGAAAAGAAAAAGGCACACACCCTGTCTTAGAACTCTACCCCACCCCCCAACCCCTAGAAAGAAAGCATGCCTGGTTGCTCCTTGATTTTGGGACAGTAAAACCCATCTCCAACTTGGGATCAGCAGTGCATTTGTGTTGCTTTGAGACATCAAAATTGTGGTAGTTTGTTAAAGCAGCCACAGAAAACTAAGACGTAGATTAAAGAAAGCCCCAAACATGGCGACAGATGCTGAGTCTTATGTAAACTGCAGATTCAAAGATGTGTTCTCAGATTTCCTCACAATTTAGCTCTGCAGAGTAAATAATAAAGATAGCTTGGAAAAGGTACATTGAATAATAGACTCAAGAATGGAGTTTGAAGCGTATCAGATGCCATTCATTCCTCAGATGCTCAAGGTGGGACAATTTCACTACACCCCCCCCCACCCCCCCACTCCCGCCACCACGGAGCCTAAGGTTACTGAGATTAGAGAAGAGCATGTACAGTCAGAGAATGAGTAATCCTGTATAAAGTTGGGGTGCATGGCAACCTTCCAGTGCTCCCAGTGCCTCATTAGGAAAGGTTTGGAACATTACACAGTGGGGCAAGGGCTGTGTGAGCCAATCAGGTGCTCAGAGCTGTGCCGGAGACACTGGGAATGCTATGGTACCTATTGGAAGAGAGGTTTAAGTAGCAGAGAGAGGGGATGAGAGAGGGGAGTGGGGTGAAAACCAAAGTCCATTATATAAATACATGAAACTGTCAGATAATAATAAAACATGTTGAAGAGAAGCAGCTCCTGAAATAGTGCAAGTATTCAGTAAACGAAGCAAGAAGCCCTGGTACGTGCCTCTCCTCACCATCCTCTCTGCTTCATCATGCCCCTTCTCCTTCAGCCATGGGTCCTCCTGAGACTCGGTCTTAGCCTTCATTGACCTTAGCATCTAATCCAGGAGTCATGGGTTGTGCCTGACCAGATAAGGATGCGGCTGTTCAGTGAATACCCGTAGCTTCAGTGTGGGAGATGTACCTGGTAGAAGGGAGAGTTTCCTGCTAGGTTCTGACAGGCAGAGGAGGGAACGTGCAGGTAGCAGGAAGTAGTGCAGGAGAGGGATGGCAGCCAGAGAGGTGAGGCACGGGCAGATGTCCAGGGAGATGAGGGTCTGTCAGGATCATGCATATAGGCTTATGAAGAGTTCTTGAACATTGTCTCACTAGAATATGCTCATGATCAAAGTGTTTCAAGGCTAAGGTGGTAATATTTGCCAGGGCCCCTCAATCATGTGCTCTGTCAAGTTTAAGCTCATCTCTTTGAAGGTTTATAAAACCTGTTTCTAGACAATACTAAAAATGAAGATGAGAAAAAATTTAATAAGTTAGAAAAGATACAGTGGACTAATGCATGGGAAATTCAATAACTAAAAAATTTAAATAACTATATACACAAAACCTAAATTATATATAATATAAATTAGTAAAGTTTTCAAGCTAACTTGATAAAATAAATATTAAACAAGGTATTTTTTTTTGAAACCAAAGATTAAATGTAAAGAAGTATATACTAATAGATGGGTCTCTGACAACCAAATCTAGAATTAGCTTTCTGCTTTTGAATAAAACTAAAGTCTAACAGAAATATCTAGAATCCATGCCTGGTCTCCTCCAGACCTGCAGAATGTGTAAATACTGGCTCGGAGCCCATTTTAGACAAATGTTCTACAAAGAACATAGGGTTTTGTGTTCCACCTAGCAGATGGCGATTCCTATACTACTTCACTTTTCTAGGAAAAGAAACATACATAGAAGGGTGGTGGTGACCCTGAGATCAGGCAGAAAAGGAGGGAGAGGGTCTCCACTCAAACGGGCTGCTCATTAGGTTGCCTCTCAGTTTTAAAGGAAGTATTTGAAAGCCCCATAACTTGTTCTTTCATTAAAACAAACAAAACAAGACAAAACAGTAAGGCTGCAGGGTAGGTGCTGAGAGGAGCCCCTGGCAGATTACAGTGGACCTGTACAGATCATGACTATATACCAGGTTCCCTTGTCCCTGTCAAGACTGCTGAGGAATCACAGGGCTAATCAGGCAAGGGGCTGTCAGTAGCCGGTAGCCTAACTCATGGTGTCCCAAGACCACAGTCTTTTAGCTCAGGGATACCTAAACTTACTTTTTACTTATGTCAACTACAATAGGAACAATGGCTTTATTTCTTTTAAGAAGTGGTAAGAGCCCATTGTATCCAAGAGCTCACCTAAAGAAGATTCTAGGAAGCATTAGGAGAAAAACATTTCTGCTAAGGTTAATGAGATTTTAAAAATGACTGATGATCAGACTATTAATGGACACTCTCTGGAGGGTGTCCTTCCTGGTGGCTTTCAAATTATTCATTTCTTATTGTCTTAAAATACTTTTGATAATTATTATGCTTGCTGTACAAGGATTTAAAGCAAAACCACTAACTGAAGAGGTGTTTAGTATTAGCTTCCTGATTTGAGAAACAGGCCTGAACTTGCCTCGTCTCTAAAGGCCTTGCTTGTGGAAGGAAATAGAATAGGCTTTCAAAATAAACTCATGTCTTCTTAGGTCAAGGCAGATGGAATCTGCTGTGTCAAAATGGATGCTGTGGGTATGAAGCTGGCAACGGTAGCGGTTGACACAGAGACATGTATGTGTGCAGTGTACCCTAAGGATCAGAAAACACACTGGGCCAGGATCATTAATCAGTAGCATGTGTGGCTATTGAGGGGAAGGCGGTGTTCCCTGAAAGCCGCTACAACACTGACTTTATGATCCATAACTACACACAAATATATCAGTGAGATACAGAGCCAGAATTTCATGGCCTGTAGGGAGGTGCTCTGTGTACAATCATTCATTTTGTCATAAACACTATTCACAAAGCACTCTTCACATAATGACAAAATACAAGCTACCCATAATCCAGAGACACAGTAGTCAAGCAGTAGAGACTGAAATGCACAGATTCCTTACTTTTCTCCTGGCATGAGTCAGCTTAAAGCCAATAGTTTTCTTCAATTTGAAGCAGCCCAATGAAAGTCTACCAGAAACCGGGAGCCCCAGGCTCTTGTGTAGGATTCATGACCTTGAGCAAAGTCACACCTAGGCCACGGTTGTATTTTCACAAGTCAAGGGTGCTCACATTGTGCTTACTCAGATAATCATGGGCCTTTCAGTCACAAAATGTGGGTGAAGGCCACCCCTTAATTTTCAACTTACAAAACTCTTAGTTTCCTCAAAACTAAAATGAGGATAATATACCATTTTTAACTAGGTTGTTGTGAGAATTAATTTCAAACCAATGTAGAATGATGTGTATTTCTTAGTGAAACACTGGCTCACAGCTGTTTAAAATATATTGTATCCACTTGACTTCAAAAAAAGCATCACAGAGTAGCATGGGATTAATGGACTCAGCCATAATACACAGGAGACTTTAAAGTGAACTCACACACAATGCCTCCTTTTAGTTGTTGTTGTTGTTTTATAAGGATCCCTTAGTATCTGGAAGGGACTGGTTGTAGGATGTTCCTCAGATATGACGCTAAGACCCCAAATCTAAGGATGATACATAAAATGATTCACTATTTCTATAACTTACACACCTCTTCTCCGTAGCTTAAATTGTCTCTACATTATAATACCAAGTAAAACACAAACATCACATATTCATTAGGAAAAACTTAAAACATCTATGTGTGTTCAGTTTATAGATGTAAACACCACATGCCTAACCAAAGAGCATACAGTTTAAGCTGGTTAAATCTGTGGCCATGAAAACTGCAGATACCAAGTGCTGACCGTACTGTAGCAGTTTGCTCACTCAGTACTGTTTTATGCTTACTAAGTTACCAGTCTGTGATAGCCAGGGAGAAGGAAGAAAGAGATATGGAAGATTTTTGGCCTCTTAGAACCAGCAGACCGTCCCTTAGCTATAAGGAAAGGGTATACAGGCAGCAATCCTCTCTCCTCGGCTGGATGACTATAAAATTTATCACCCTAACTGGGACACTTCTTGAATTTACAATGGGCTCAAGTAGAGATGCACATTCCTTCTAAATTTCAGGGTTACTTTTGTGACAGCTGTTGTCACTTTAAAGCTATGTCTGATGTCCTAATGAGGAACAAACTGCAAAATAAGATTTCCTCCAATCAACCAATTTAAAACCTTTTGTGTTCTTTAGAGGCTTGCCAAAAGGCCATTTATTTTGAGGAAAAATAACTTTAATAATATATTATGATAGAGTGGTTGTATTTTTATTACTGGTTTGGTGTGTGTGTGCGTGTACACACACACACACACACACAACACACACACACACACACACACACACACCACGAGGGCACACATGCACGTGCAGGATCCAGGAACTTTGTAAAAGGGCTTATAGTAAACGCATTAGGTTTTGTGAGCCATATGGTCGTTGTCACAGCCATACAATTCTGTCATTGTAGAACAAAATCAGTGACAAACAATATGTAAAAAGGATAGGTGGGTCTGTGTTCCAATAAAACTTTATTTACAAAAAGGGCAGGCGGTTGGATTTAGCTGGTAGGCTGCAGTTTGTCATCTCTTGCTTTTAAAACTATGATATTCAGACTTTTAGAATTCATAAAATCAGGGAAAAATTTTAAATCTAAAATTGGCTCAAGATTTTTAACTTAGATTAACTAAGTAAGGGTGTCCCTACTATCTGTCTATCTATCTATCTATCTATCTATCTATCTATCTATCTATCTATCTATCTATCTATTTTATAAGTGGCATTGGGAGTGGGAGATATTAAGGGGCCATGAAGAAATTGGGGAGGAAAAATGAGGGGTCCATATGATCATATTTAATTGTATACATGTGTGAAATTCTCAAAATACAGAAAAAAGCTAAACATCAACTATTAGAATTGTAAATAGCAGAAACTAGAAAGGGCATACACTCAGAACAATTTTATCTTCATTGAAAAGCTACCATAGTGCCTTTAATTGAAAATATTTTCTTTTACCTTGTATTTCAACAATTTATCATACAGCTCTTAGATGAAAAGTGGGTTTTCTGGTTGCAAATATCTCTGTTCTATTTGAAAGTGTGCATATTTTCCTGATGCACAGATTTGTAAGAGAATAGTATGACACAGAAAGATCATCTGGACCCACAATAGGGCGTTCTCAAATAGAAAGTGTGTTTGAAATCATAAAGTCAGCTTTCACAGAAAATAAGCAAACTGAGGTCTGTCTCCTGCAACTCAGCTGAGGAATGACAGTGCAAACTTCAGGAATTAAAATTAAATAACTCTATTATGCTGAGAAAGAGAGGCAGACTCGACTGCTACAAGTGTTCTGGTAGCTCGTAAGTCACAGGAGGCACAGCAACACACTCCTTCCTTTCCAGACAGTGCAGCTAAGTCTCTTTACTAAGTGTTCAATTCCTGAGACAGCTATGTTTGCCTGCCATCCATGAGCTCCCACTCTTCTCAGATGTCTTTGCTCCTCCCTACATGAATGCTATGTAATAAGATATATCTAGATCCTTTGGAACCCCTGAAATATTAGGTAACTTTCTAACATAACTGTCATCTTTAATTTCCACCAGTGATTAGTCTAATGATGATTTGGTATGTATAAAAATAAAATCCCTAGGATTAAATCCTCAAAAATTTCTTGAGAATTTTCAAAATTGAATTATTAATTAGATATTCAATCTCAAACATTTAAATTGATCAGGAGGCTCACATTGGTCAAGAATGATGTGTTGTGCACCTTACATAAGAAACTCCATCTAGCCGCCTCATGCAAATTATAAGAGGTAAAGGCAGCATTTGCCCTGGGCTGAGAGGCCTGTCTCCTGCAGACAGGGTCCACAATGACACAGAAGTGTTCTGAACTGCTCAGCTGACACTGTCTGGTAGCCAAATGGAGTTTAGAGAAAGAATGGAAAGATAATTTCTTGGCCTACTGCCCTTGGGATGACAATGGGAGAAGATAGGGTAGAGGAAACACCCCATCATCTTTACAGCCCCTCATTCTGCCCTGTGAGTCCAAGCTCCCCACAAAAGCTAACAAAAACAGGTAATTTTCCATGAGTCAGATCACTAAGAACTAGGCAAGATTTTTCTTGGTAAAGTAAAACAAAGTTTCTTGGAATTGGAACATCTCTAAATTGCAACCATTTCAAGTGTGTCTTTGCTGTTTCCTCTGTAAACGAATAGAATTACCCTGAGAGTTAATGAAGGATTTGCACACTTGCCTTGCCTAGGAAGTGCAATCTCCTTGTGTCTGGAGCACACTGGCAGCCTTTGGGTGCCATAATTATACCTCCCAAAGAAGAGCAGGAACCTGCTGACACTAGTACATGGGAAGACAGATGCACGGAAGAACCAGCAAGCATCTGAAAACTCTGCATGTGTGTTTGTGAGACCCTGTAGTGAATAGTCTTGGCCATCCCTGGACAGTGAGGTCAGATGTGAATACATGTTGTAAGAGCACACTGAATAATGTGCATTACTGTGGAAAACACCCAAACTGCTGTTGATTCCCAAATCTACTGTATTTCAGTTGCAGCCTATTTTTAATAAACTTTGTATCTATTTAAGTGTATTTGCTATTGTTTTCAAAGTGCAGACAAAGTTTATATTTGTAATGCTAGCATTCCTCTTTCCCATTTCCATCTGTCACTCCTTCATTAAATTTCTGAGTCATTCAAAAAAGAAAAAGAAAATATTTTCTTGCTTGGTAATAATTTGTGATGACTATGCTCAGGTCAACAGATGGACAGTGTCAGTGTATGTAGGCTTTTGGAGAACACTGGGCTATGTTGTGGTTGAAAAAGCATGGTGTTTACAGAGAACAGTTCTAGGTCTGAGGAAGGTTGAAGAAGAGCTAAGAAGTGAGGGATAGTAGAACTTGGGTGTTCATTTAAGCTGTTCTTAGAAAGTGTCCTTTTCTCTTGAGTCATTGCTACCAACAACAACGACAGTTGGAAGTAACTTCGAGACTCACCAGCTGCCACTGTGCAGGGTACCAGGCTGGGGGGCAATTGAAACGGTTGCAGGCTTGCACTGTGCTAGGTTTGGGGTGATGGCACAGTTCATCAGCCAGGACAACCACTTCGTTCATCTCTCTGGAGAGTAGGTGGGAGCAGACAACATCTCTGGTTTGCAGGCCAACCCCACAGGTAAGGCTGCATGGACTCCACTTGCCAATTTCCCACCTGAGAAGAAATAAGACAAGAAAGAGCCTAATTGAGTTTCTGTACAGACACTTCCCAGGCAAACAAAATCCCTCATTGGGAGTCAGGGAGTTTCTCCAAGATGATTAGTTAGGGATTGATGGTCTTAAGCTTCAAACCCAACCATTCCCTTCATGCTTAGAGTTCAATCAGAATAAAGGAAAGAAATTGATAGAACAGCCAATGCTTATTCACAAAATCACTACTAAAATGATTTTTATAACTGTGTCTATTTTGATGAACATACCAACCTCATCAAAACAGGTGGTGGCATGCTAGATGAAGAGTAAGATGTGTACATACAGGATTTAGGGATCATAGTTTCAACAGTGGCTAGAAAGGCTATTAGTAGCTACTCTGCTTACTTCTGTAGCCCCCATTATGTGTAAGATGGCAACATTTGTGCTTCTTATTCTTTGGCTTCAAAGTGAAAGGTCATTGGCTCCAACTTCCTTTAAGCTTCCATCATAGCACAAAAATGTCTCTGTCTTCTGTATAAATATCGTCACTGCCTGGGGCTGGATAATGTAACAGAAGCAGAGGCTGCAAAACAGATCAGTCCTTTTGAAGGGAAGTATAAGGAGTCAGTGGCTCATTAGCTGGACGTAGAAGTCAAATACACAGATGAGCTGAGTGCATGAATGGCCATTTCCACACAGCCATGCCTTGAGATGCACATTTACAGTGAGCTAAGGGCCTATAAAAACAACCAACCCCCACTGCATTCCCTCATCAGTCAGTCCTTAAGATTCAAACAGTAAGGACAAAGTTCAGTTGCCTGGAGTCTGACTCAGAAGAGTTCTCTAATGGTCAGTTTTAAGTCTACTGTTCACAGTTTGAGACACAAAGGTTGTATAAATGGTTACCAGCCCTGGAAAGCACAGTGGGGCATCCTTCAGTAGCTTGGCCTGCCTAGGTGTTTTAGTGAGCCCAGAAGATTGTTTCAAAACTCTTTAGCCTTAATGATTTTCATAAGACTATGACACTGAGTAGAAACTCCCATTTTTTTCTTGCTAATCTCCCACCATCTACTTCTCTTCCTCTTGTTTACAATGATCAGTAAATACAATCAAGTCCTTTGATTTACCTCTCTTGGCCCTCTATTATCATCTTTATGTAAATTAAACCCAGGTCCAGGAAAATGTTTTGGGCTTTCTTCATGTTTGAAAATGCCCTTGATTTCCATTGCATATGCACTCATGTCTACTCCAGGCATGGCTTATCATTCGTCTCATCTGGATGACAGCTTCTCCGCCTTTCACATTACAGGGTCTATCACCTCAGGTAGAGCTTCTGTTGGAGTTTATACCATAGTTTATACCAGTCCTGGAATCCAGTGGAGCTCTATCTATGCAGTTCATGGAGATGGCTACTAGATTCCAGATGAATTGGCAGAAGGAAAGAGTTCACCATTATAGAGGGCATGTAAACCTATCTTATTTAGTTACCCATGGAAAAAGTAGGTCTCATTGATTTCCCTCATTTTATAGTTAAAGAAATTTGAAAACTGAAGTGGCTGAAGTCCCCGAGTACTTATGATTAAGTAGTGAGTCCAGGATTCAGACCTACTGCTGTATCTGACAACTAAGCCTTTATACTTCCTATTGTATGTAATGTTGTCTCCAGGAAATATCTCAAAAATTGTCTATAGCCATTCACCAGATTTTAAATGGATAGAAGAGGCTGGCTAAACACATTTCTTATGGATTTTTCTGTGAATGTCTATATTCTGTTTATTTATGAATCTCCAGCACAATCAAGTCCAATCTTTAAAATTTGTGGGAGGTAAGTGTGTATGGACATCCTTTATCACCCTTTCCTTCAAACTAGATTCTCAAGTGAGGGTTGGAGTTAGATGCTCTCTTCCCATGAGTAGAATAGGACAGAAGTGATACCATATGACTTTAGGGGCTAGATCATCAGGGATAGTTTTCACTTCTTCTCTGGCTGATGGCTTACTTGTGCCGAGGAAGAAAGACGCCATGTCATGAGCTCAGTCTTGACAAAAGATCCTGCAGCTGCACAACCACAGCATTCTGACGAACCAGCACATATACTTGACGCTGTTCTGCGACAAGCACCTTATAAGAACAGGACCCAGACCCAGGGTAGCTTCAGAAGACCTCAGCTTCAGGCACTGAGCCATAGTCACCTTTCCAGGATAATTTCAAATTCCTTACTCAAGTAGGCAATCAGAGACCAAATATTTAGTCTTCTCAGAAGCTTCTTGGAAACGTCTCTGTTGGGGGTGCACTTGTTAGGCAGCAAAAGATAATTATATACAAGTATCCATCCCTCCCAATGTAACCTATTCATTCAGAGGACACAAAAAAGAACATTCATAGAAATATCATGCATAATAGCCCCAGACTGGGAAACAGTCTGGTTTCAGCAGGTAAGTAAATAAAAACATATGATATAGTCACAAAACATCGACAATGGACTTTGGCAACCAGCAACAACACTGTTGTGTCTCACAAACATGAAAGTGAGTAACCGAGGCCACAAGCACAAAGCTTTGTACTATTTTGTTTACGGGTCAGGATGATAGTTATTGGTGATGGGTAGAAAGCAGAATAGTGTGTGGGGTCTTCTGGATGATGTAGTCATCTCTGTGTGGGACCTTACCCTACTTTCTGAACAGGTCCACTGGCCAAGCTGTATGCTTGGGATTGTGCATGCTTTCCTGTGTATGTTCAGAAATGTAGGAGGAGCTAAGGTGAGAGGAGTTAGAAGAGGAGGAATAAGGAGGAGAGGAGGAAAAGGAAGAGGAGGAGCTAGGGGACAGGAGAGGAGAACAAGAGAGAGAGAGGAGATGGAGGTGGATGTTCAGGTGTCTGTAGTAGTTAAAGGTAGTTGGTATATTTAGGTTGGGTATTGGGTTACACTTCTGATTGTATGGGTATCTTGTTACTGATATCCATATTACTGATACCATATATATAAGCCTTTGATTAATCTTTAAGCATTAGAGTTTCATCCTTCTACTGAGCCTACGTGGATGGCGGGATGGCCTGGGCAATGCCCAGCCTTGCAGAGACAGCATGGGAGATTGAGCCATCTCCCATGCTGACATCTCGTGGATGGCAGGGCTGGTGTTTCTAGTTGGCCATTTCTAGCTGCAGCACGCACGCGGCCTCTGGCTGAGAAACATGGTGGCTGGGCTAGGCAGAGCAGCTGCAGTTTAGATAGTCGGCCTGGTCGGGGGCCGCTTTAAAATATTGACTACAACACAGAAAGGAGGTTTTTCCCTTCTCATCATCAATGAAATGCTTAAGTATGGGCATAAAGCAAAACCCACAATCTGTAGTCTCATAAAGCAGTTGTCTTTGTAGTCAATGCTGTCCCAAGGTTACAGCTTGTCAGGGCCAGGCTTTGGACCCTCATCCCCTGCTTTTGCTTCGCTCCTGGCAGAAATTCAGTAACTAGGTCCTTGAAGCAGAGGCATTTTGGCAGCTATAAGGCCAGTTGAATACTGTCAGGAAAACTCTGCCTACTCTAATAAAGTATATTATACATTCTCCAGGAAGGAGGTCAGCAGAAGCTATCTGTGTAGTAAGCACTTGGCTCATTCTGGGTCAGAAATATTTTAATCAACTTTGGCCAAAAAACGGAGGGAGCAGACACTCTCCTCTGCTTCTCTACACAGAGGCTGCAACTGTGGGCTGCAGATCTGGCAAGCTGCTGATAACCCTGATATGCCTTTGACCATTTCCAAGAGAGGGGCTCCTCCAGTGGAAGCCAGCTGGGTACAAGATTAGTCATGGCTGACAGTGTGGGGACATTGATAGACCTCCCTCGGGGTGTTGGGTCTAGCCTGGCATAAGCCCAGTGCTGAGGAGGTCAGAGCTGTGCTCTGGACATATGAGCTTCTTCTACCCTCTTGGGTGAATTTGCTCATCTGTTCATCCCCATTTACAATGTCACCTTTTCCACTGAGTAAAATTCTCCATCCATATGGTCTCTTAATACTTTCTTCTTTGGAGATTCAAAATACTTACAAAATAATATTACCACCTCAACTCAACTCTTGTCTTGTCTTGAATAAGAGCATTTGGCTGTGTCTAACTTGTCTTGCCGGTTGTTGTATGTGGGATTGCATCCCTCCAAAAGATATATTGGAGTTATAACCCAAAATATCACAGAGTATGATGTGACATGGAAAAAGCTCATGGCAGATGTAATTACTTTGACTTGTTCATACTAGATGCATTAGTTACTTCTCTTATCAACATCACTAAATACCTGAGAGGAACAGATTAAGGGAGGGGAGGTTTATTTTGGCTCACTGTTTCATGGGGCAGAGTTCATTTTGGCTTTTGGTGGGAAGACATGCTGCAGTTCATGACACTGTGAGCTTACAGCTAGGGATGTCTTTCATCTTAGCTGCAGACCAGAGGCAGAGAGCTGAGACCAGAGGTAAGGTTGGACTATATAATCTTCAAGGCACACTCCTAATGGCTTTTTGTCTGGAAAGTTCTACAACCTTCCAAAATAACACCACTCACTTGGGGACCTCCTGAGCTTGTATGGAGTATTTCACAGTTAAATTAGGAGTACAGCAGTTTCTTGCCAGGTGTCAGCCTTTCTTGGAGGGAAATTGCTTTAGGACATGGGTTATAAAATGCACAAAGGTGGAAGACAGGCAAGCTGGCTTCCACTGGAGGAGTCCCTCTCATGGAAATGGTCAAAGGCATTGCTTTACTGACCTCTACCTGTGTGATCAGTGAGAGCTGCCTCCTAATAAACATGTTTTTATCTAATGTAGTCTGGTCTAATCTGGTCTATATCTGTATCACTGAGGGAGAGAGAATGCATATGACGATGAAGGACACATGCAAAGGGGGAAGCAGGATATTTTAAGACAGGATGTCTACAGATAGGTGAACCTCTCAGCTTAATCTCCAGCAAGGAAGCTCCTTAAGACAGGAAGTAAACAACTTAAAACAGCTTCAGAAAGTCCCTGAAGCTAAGTAGATTCACTATGCCCCTCTCTCCATAAGCATATATAAGCAGTAAGAACTGCCAAGAGTTACTCTCAGGCAAGGTAAGTTGCAAAGTAGACTCTTAAGCAAACCTGGATGGCAGGAAGAAGCAGAGACCAGCTGAACTGCCTGGGAGAAAAGGAGTGGCTGAGGGGTGTGGAAGAAGCTCAGACCAACGAGCCACATGGAAAGGCCACTCTCCAACTTGTTGAGCTGTCTGTAGGCTGTGCAGTGGGCTCCCAGTTTCTAGCTGTTGCATGACATCACCCATGCTGGGGTGGGCTTACCAAATGCAGCTATCTGAGCCATTTTTGCTCCTGTAAATAACCTGTTTTTACAAAGTTCCCCCAACCCACCCTCATCGAGAAAACTCACCTGCTTGCTTGGAGAAAACCCCAGGATAATGCCATTACTCCTCTGTATCCAAGTTTCAGGCAACCCACTCAAGAGTGCTGGCCCAGGGGCTCAGGTTTTGGCCATGTATGGGCACAATCCCAGCTCCTAGCTGATTTATCATCGTGCCTTGTCTAAGCTCTATAAAACCCCCTTGCTTTACTGACCTCTACCTGTGTGATCAGTGAGAGCTGCCTCCTAATAAACCTGTTTTTATCTACTGTAGTCTGGTCTAATCTGGTCTATATCTGTATCACTGAGGGAGAGAGAATGCCTATGACGATGAGGGACACATGCAGAGGATTAAGCATCATGGGAGAGGTAGAGGAAGGAATGACAAAGCTGCAAGAAAAAAGTGCCAGAAACTCCAGGAGCTAGACAAGTCAGGAAGCCTGGCACCTTTGTTTACACTCGAGATTAGCTTCCAAACTGAGGTAATGCATTTCTGCTGCTTTCAGCCTCTTAATTTGTCATATTTGGTCACCATAACTCTAAGAAACCAAACTCCTGGAACCTCAGCACCTAGCATGGTGCCTAGAACAAAGCAGGTGCCCAGGGAGTATGTGGTGACTCCGTGGAGGTGAGTGGCCAGTGTGCAGCGTGCGTCTCCAGATCATTTGCTTGCAGTTGTGCCCTCTTAGCAGCCTGCTTCCACTGTTTGCTGCAAAGCTGATGCCACATGTTTCTTCAGTGGGGTGACTCTTGGTGACAAAACAGGGCCTAAACTGCAATCTCTTTGATAGACTGAATCCCACTTCATGTAAATATTTATATATTTTATTATAGTGCTTTGGCCTACCAGAGTGGCATTTCTGATAACACTCTCTTCTTGAAAAACAATGGAAGTGTTATGTAATGTGTATCTTAGTCATTCTAACACAAGCAATTCTGAATTCTGAAACACCTCTGCACCAGTGATTCTGGCTGGAGAACCTTGGCCTTGTGTAAGGAGGGTGGGAAGGCTGGTAGCTCTGCTTTCTTTCAGCTTCTAGGCTTTAGGTGTTTAGCTTATGGTTGGACCCTTGGTCAACATATCAGAAAGACTCCATTTTCCCCAGGGTTCTTTTGCTACACTTCTGCCCTTTGAGCCCTCTGTCCTGTACATTACTATTCCCTTTGTCAAAATCTACTCACAGGAAAGGCTGTGTGGATGGAAATACTGTAGGGGATTCTCCACACCTGCCCAGCTCCAGAATAATTAACTCCTGACCAAGGACAGGCAGAGGGCGGAGGGCTGCCCTCCATCCCAGTCACTGGAGTTCTCTTCCTTCTCTCTCTGACAACATCATGTGTACCTGGGGTGACTTGTCACTGGAACTCCACATTACACAGTAGACTTGGCTTCCAGATCTCCTTGGGTAGTACTGGAGCAAGGTCCAGCCTCCTGACTAGTCCTGTCATACTGCTGAGATCTGTTCAGCTCTAGGTCTTGGGATGGGAAAACACTTTTAGCCATAAACCACAAGCCATAACATGACAGCAGTCTTGCTTGTATCTCATGTGATCAGCAGTAACAACAGTCACTAATGACTGAACTGCCCTATCATAAGCCTCAGTGTGTGCAAATGTTTTAAGTGCACCACTCCTTTGATCATCTTTACAGCCCTATGAGACAGGCATGGTTACTGTCTATATTAGAGCAGGAATCCAGGCCTGGAAAAGTTGAGTGAACAGTTTTACATACGTATATGTCTATGTCACCTATTTCACATCCAAGGCACCATGACTTGGACTCAGGCCATGAAAAATGGAGCTGCTCTCTATCAGAGGGTAGCACAGTGGCTTTGCAATTCTAGCTCTGCTTCTTCCAGGCTTCTGTCACTGAGATCCCAGCAGGACCCAAAGGCCGAGTATCAGCTTATATATATCCTTATATATATAACACATGCTTATATATATATGACTTTAGGAGATGATTGAAGTTTCCCGTTTTACAGAGTGAGCTAGGTAAGGCTCTGAGGCACTAAGCAAAAGAGTCAGGATTCAAACTCAGGCAGCCTGGATCCTGCATACTTCATTATTAACCCACACTTTCTCTGAAGGCAGGATAGAGAACACAGTAGAACAAAGTGGCTTTGAGTGTCCGGGGCCAGGATCCCTTGTGCTCAGAGTTTAAGAAAATGACAAATGGCAGAGTGACAGCTCTATTTCTTAGTAATACAAATAAATACACTGACACCACCCAGGTCTTGCACACACTTGCAGTTGGCATTCCAGTGAAGTGGCCATTGGCAGCCGAGTGGGCAAAGGTAGAGCGTAGTCTCCTGGAGAGACTCAGTTGGCTTGTGAAATGTGCCCTTTGGAGCTGAGTGGGCCATTGAAACCCAGGGTGGCTGACTGTCATTAGCAGCTTTGTTTGTATTTGCTATTAAACAAAAAATACTTTTTGCATTCCTTTGAATAGGGCTCACTGTGTGAGTTGCCAAATCTCTTACCCTACTCTTTCTGAGAAGGTACTGACCTTTGCCTCCCAGCAACTCAGGGAATAAAGGCATACAGAGCCTCCCTGCTTTGACCTATTACATTATAAGAAGCCTCTCCTATCTTAATCTCTATGGAAAAGTAGGCTTGAAGCTTTATCCAATAATTTAAGATGTGGTTCTAGTTTGAATAAAAAAAGAGAGTAAATAGGCCTGATGGAGTGTGCTATCTTAATCTAGAAATATTAAGGTAAGATAGTCAGGTGATGATGTCTGGGACCCTTCTCTTAAGTTTTTTGGATGATTATTAGTCACTTCAAATTTATTTTCACATCTCCCAGTACCCAATCTATTGCTCCTAGCTTCCACAGTGTCAGTTTCAATGAAAATCTGGTTAAGTATGCCCTCTAATTCAAAATTTCCTTTGGGAAGAGACACTTACAGAAGAGGAGAAACATGTTTACCATCTGTCAGGAGATTAATATTCAAAATACATAAAGATCTAAAAGATATTAACCCCCCAAAGAACTATTAGTCAAAGCAATAAATGGGCCAATCAATAGACAAAGAAGTAAAAATGGCCAAAAAAATACTCAAAAATATTCAACATCTTTATCCATATAAGGAAGTGAAAATGAAAACTGTTGGTTCAGATGCTCTGAAATTCCACTTTTGGGCAAATTCTGACATAGATGTAGTCTATGAGGAATATCTTCTGGTGCAAAGCAAGGCCACAAGGGCAGGGAAGTGCTAGAGGAAGAATTCAGACAAGGGACAAAAATACTGTTTGCTTGAGCTCTGTTGTCAATGAGATCTCTAGTAGCTGGATAAACTATACATAAACAATGGTGGGGAAAAATTAAAATTGTTCAGTCTTCCCGTGTCCCTGTAACATCATGGCTGCATGAAGCAAAGAAAAGCAAACCACAATACAACACAACACAACAAAACAAAACAAAACAAAACAATACTGAGATTCCATCTCACCCAAGTCAGAATCGATATGCTCAAGAAAACAAATAAAAACAGACCTTGATGAAGAAGTAGGATTTAGAGCAGTGGTGGTAGTCAGTACACTGCTGATGGCAACGTAAATTAGCATAGCCATGGAGTCTCTTCAAAATAAACAAACAAACAAACTTGACCCAGCTTTATCAACCCCTGCTTATGTAAATCTGAAAGGATCAGAATCAGCGTACACCAGACACTTGCACATTCACGTTTATTACAGCACTATAAATAATAGTCAAGTTGTGAAATCAGTCTAGGTACCATCCCCAGATAGATGGGTAAAGAAAATGGAGAATTATTCAGCTCTAAAGAAGCAAACATAATGTTATTTTTAGAGAAATGGATGGAGCTATAGATCATCGTATTATCAAAATATGCCAGAAAAGAGAGAAAGAGAGCTATGTTTTCTCTTATATGGATGATAGTAACTTTAAAAGAAGTAAGACATAAAAGTAAAATCGTGATTATTTGGGTAGAGAAAGGGAACCAGTAGACAAAGGGACAAGAGAAGATAATGTATATGGGAATATGATTTGGTCAAAGTGCAAGACATACATGTTTGAAAATGTCATAATGAAACATATGAGCAAATGTACCATGAACATATGCTAATAATAACATCTGAAAAACAAATCAGGAATTCAGAACAGGAGCTATCAGGAGGAGAACAGAGACAGGAAGAAGGGAAAAGTGATCAAGAGAGGGTCCAGGTGGTGGTAACTGTGATCAAAGTACATTATGTATATATAAAAACAGCATAATGGGAATCATTATTTGACCCAATTAATATGCTAATTATAAAGACCCCCCCGGAGTCAGATCTGAGCTGACAGTGGGGCAAGCAGCTAGCATAGCCAGGGATTAGTTTTGGTAGAGGGTGGGGGGCTTCACAGCCTGGAGCTGAACATTCTAGTGGTTTTTCCTCCGTACCCTTTTCTTCCCCTTTGTAAGGATGCACTTTATCATTGGTGAGGAGTGGCTCATTGGCAAGTCACCCAGTTCATCACTGGGCCAGCGTAGCTGGAAGTCAAACATTCAGAGAAGACTGAACAAATAAACACAGATATCTGAAAAGTATTGTGAGCCAGGTTTCTTATTGTCCGTGAGGAAGGACAAAACCAGAATAGTCCTTGAAGAACTGGGTTGGGTTCAAAAGCAGTGTGAACTTTGTGTGTGTGTGTGTGTGTGTGTGTGTGTGTGCGCACATGTGTATGGGCTTATGCATATACATGTGTGTATATACCTCAATGAGATTCCTGTATCCACCTGTCCAGTGCTTAGATCACAACCGCATGCTGGCATTTATGTGAGTGCTGATGATCTGACTTCAGGTTCTCATGCTTGCTCTGGCAGGCTCTTTATCAACTGATTCACCTCTCTAGTCCCCAACTTATTGCTGTTAATAAACAGATACAATGGGCATGTTCAAACACACACATAAATGCACATACTGCTTTCTAGCTCTTTTCACTGACAGCCCTATAAGTGATGACATCCCAGTGGCATCAAACAATCGGGGTGCCTAGACCGCCAGATCTCTTTAGTAGAGACTCTAGTTCTATTCTCTAACAAAACAATCACTTCCTATAGAATTGGCTAACTTCAGAACAGGGCTGGGAAAAGAAATAGTGAGCTTGGGACACCTCGTTCTACCAGACAACTGGGAAGTAATCCAGAATGATGGGGTTTATGTCAGAAGGACACAGAAACCAGCTAGAACACATCCCCTTGGCCATGACTGGGACAACTTGATAATAATGGATAATAATGGAACTTAACCCTCAGAGTAGCCATATTGAGAGGTGGGGTCATTTGGGGGGGCATTTATGTTACAAGATGTCTGTCTTCACCAATGGACAAATGCCAACACGAAAGGGCGTGGCAGTGGAAGCGCATTCCTTTCTTTACTTTCCAGCCGCCTTCCATATGAGGACACAGCATTCCCCATGTGTTCAGGAGCTTGCTTTAAACAGCAGCCCTCCCAACATGCCAGTGTCTTCATCTTGGACTTTCCACCATCCAGAAGGGTGAGGAATTTCCCTTCTTTATAAATAACCCAGTGTGCTATTCTGTTTTATCAGCACAAGCGGACGAAGACATTTCCCATGAAATACTTGTTACTTACTATTAATAAACACAACAAGCCTTTTTTTAAAAACCTGAAACTTTGTTAAAAATGGAAGTTATAAAAACCATCAGTTTGGCTCCATGTCCCCCATATTTCAAGCTTCAAGTCCTTGGCTAGCCTCTGAGGTGCTTTGCAAAGTGATTTGAAATGCCTTTCTGGGTTAGGCTCTGGCTGATAAGGCTCGGCTTTACGCCAGCATCTAGTGACAAACTGCAGTGACGTCTAGCCTCTCAAGTCAGCTCCTGACCCCTCCCTCTGGTCTGTTTTTCTGTTCCCTGTCCCTGATGGGCAGGGGGGTGGTCCTTCTTCCTCACTGTGCTTCTCTTCTCATAGTGGGGTTCACCTCCGTCTTTGGTTTCACATCTATTTCACCATTGTTACTTGTGTCTTGGACTCTTTTCCTAGACTGCACACCAGGGCCACCAGGACCCTTATGCATCTCAGCATCTCTGGGAACTAGAGCAGTGCCTGATGCTCAGGGAGGCCTGTGTCACGTTGGCCTTGGGCTCTGGCAGCAGATTATTCACAGACGACTTGTGTTCTGCTACTCGTTAGAAAATCTTGGGAAAGTTATCCAGCAATTTTCCACAATTAGAATAGGAATAACAGAAATCATGCTTTTCACAGGGTTGTTACGAGGTTTAAGTGAGAACTTCTGGGTAAGGACCTAAGGCTGAGGCCTAGGGAAGATAAACACAAGATAGCAGAAAATGTTCTTGTTGTGTGCCAATGTATGAGGACAGCATAAATCAACAGTTTATAAGGTTTCCTGGGACATGTGAGAGAAGGGAGACATTTGGTTTTGGTGATGGATACTGAGAGAAAGGGCATTGGTTAAGTCTGACTTAACTTCCTTAGCATTTGCTGCCTAGCACTGCGACAGTACCTCAGTAGGAATTGGGTTTTACCCAGGATGCTGATAGAACTGCAAGGTAGCAGGAACACAGTGATGACTAAGACTGTGGAGGTGCAGAGATGTGGTAAATGCATCATCACATCAGAAGTAAGCAAGCAAGTGTTAGCATCCATGTGCATGTGTGGGCGTGTGTGGTGCGTGTGTGTGTGGTGTGTGTGTGTGTGTGTGTGTGTGTGTGTATGTGCCAGAGGGCAATCTCAGGTGTCTTTCTTAAGGAACGATTCACTTTTTCTGGGGGTGGGAAGAAGGTCTTTTACTGGCCTGGAACTTGCCAAGTAGGGTTGTCAAGTTAGGTAGCTGAACAGCAAGCCTCAGGGATCTACCTCTCTCTTTCCCCTCTGCATGGGATTAGGAGTATGTAGCACCATGCCATCCTCACTTTCCATGTGTTCTGAGGATTGTAGATAGGTCCTCATGCCCTAAAAACAAGGTCTTTATCAACTGAAATCTTTCTTTAGTCTGGCTTCTTCATTTTGCAGACAAGCAAACTGACAGAGAAATAAACAGTTTTCTCAGAACTGGGAACCAAACTCAGGCTACCCCTTTCATTCTGCTCTATTTTGAAGGACCAGAGGAGTGCATCATTGAGGGTTACAGAAAGAGAGACAGAGATGAGAGGAGATGCCATTTCACACGGCAACAGCAGATAGGTGGGCTATCCGTCACCCGTCACCCATGACCAATGCACTTTAGAGAGCCCCTTAAGGGGACTAGAAGAAACACAAAAGATCAAAAGAGGTGGCAGACATTAGAGTGTAAAACCATGCTGGAAGGCCAAAACTTAACCAAAAGCATATATGATAAACAGCATCAGGAAAATCAGAGCTTGCTGTAAAACTGTAATTGCTATAGCTCAGGAAACAGGAGATAGAGCCATGCTTCTCTTGGAAGTCTGCCTGCTTGGCATGAGGTTTTGGCTCCATAAAAATAGTTGTAGCCAAGATTACCAAACACCTGAGGTGGCAAAGCACTGACTTCTATATGAGAGCTGTGTGGTCAACATGAGTGCTTTCACCATGCCAACTGCCTCACCATCTTAGCCATGTCTCAAAAGAAAATAAACAAACCAAAGTTATCAGCATTAAGAATGATTCTTGCTAAGCTTTGTTTGATACTCTTAAGAAATTAATTATTTTAATGTTATGTTTATGTGTGTGTGAACATATGTATGTATACCATGTGCATATGCGAACCTATGGAGGTCAGCAGAGAGGTCCGATTCTCTGGGACTAAAGTTATAGACAATTGTGACCTGCCATGTAGGTGCTGGGGATGGAATCTGTGTCCTCTGCAAGAGCCTAAGTGCTTTTTAACCACTGAAGCATCTCTCCAGCCCCTATGATTGACAATTTTTAAGGTACTGAATAGCTCTTAAGAATAAGTCGTGCTTGTAGCACATCTGTTTACCATCTCATTAGGGGTGTACTATTAACTCATAATATGCCTCTTTCATGGAGCAGGTTAAAGGCAGAATAGCGCCAAGACTTGTGACACCTGTGCAAAGTATCAGTGCCTTGTCTCATTTCTATACTCTTCTGTAACAACAGTCACTGTCCCAAACACCCACGTGCCTGCTCACTGCCATACAGTTTGATTTAATTAGAACATCTAAACTCTGGGTTAGCCTACTGTTTTGTAGGTTTTCATATGTTAAAAATGAGATATAATTATTTTTATTCACCCACAAGAGAAATGAAATCTTGCATCCATTACCAGTAGATGAGCCTGCAGGATACTAGATTAGGTGAAATAATTTAAGCACAGGAAGGTAAGTACTTCATGTTCTAATGTACATACAGAAGCCAAATAAAGTGATCACATGAAAAGACAGTGTAGTGAACTGTTACCAGAGATGAGGAGGATGTGGGGAAAAGAGAGACAGAGAGAAGAGGATGGCTAATGGGCAGAATGTGCAGTACATAGGACCAAGTTTCATTGTTGTGCAGCACAGCAGAATATCCATAGTCCATAGCAATTGATTGACTCTCAGAATTCCTAGTAAAGAGGATTTCTCATCATAAGGAAACAGTAACTGAAGTGATGTTATGATCTCAGTTGCTTGGTATGATCTGCCTAATCAGGTGCACTATGCTTGTGAATAGAATCTTATGTTGAGCTTCACAAGTACATATGTGCAATTATTAAATGACAATTAGAAATAAAAGTGAGAATTCCTGCCAGCTGTGGAAACTCAGATCTGAGTTTCTCAGGAGCCTAGTGGTGTAGACATAAAATTCCTTTGATTCTTAGGAGTTTGATATTTTGGTGAGCTTGACTAGAATTCTAGGTAGAAATTTCTTATTCCAGGTTTCCAGAGTTGCTTTCTTGTGGTCAAAGACATAGAACAGATTTGTGGGATCACCAACATGACATTATTTGTTGTTTTATGCAACATTTTTGTTTTTATTTGTTTTCCTTTTCCTTAATTTCCTCTTACTTGACTAGTATTTGAACACTAAACTCCCATAGTGAAGCCTCTTCTTTTTTCTAGAATGATCTCTGTTAAGTAAGTGAGCTTCCGCTGGGTTCAGTCACTTCCCAACACACACCTTTGGTTTTTCACCTTTGAACATTTATTTCCAACATTCCCTGCCTAAAACAGTTTTCCTGTTTCTACCTGTGGGTCTGATTCAAGCCCTCCCCTCTCTGTGTTGATTTACATTGCTGTTCTGAGCTAAGTGCCAGGCCACTTTATGATCCAGTTTGTTTATTTCTTCCCTACTGATCATTCCAAGTCGAGCACAAAGCTCTTGAGATTTGGAATGCAGGGTTTAGAAGGAAGGAAATGATTTGGCTCCATCGAGTCAAGACAGACATCTTTAGACACACAGTGATTTAGAGGTGGTATTTCTCATGGAGACTCTAAAAACCTAAGTACTACATTCCTCTCATGGGTTGAATTGTGTGCAACCCCATGTGTATTGAAAAACCCAACCCCTAGCACGATCCATCAGAGCGTGATCTGGCTTTGCAGGGATGATTTTAAATGAGGTCAATAGGACAGACTTTAATTTAAAATGAATGGTCTTAAAAGATTAAAGATTAAGTTGGGTATGAAGACATACTTGAACAGAAAAGAATATGGCCACACATAAGAAGATGAAACTGCGATAAATCTTCAAGCTCCAGGAAAAGATAACCAGCTGCCCTTCCTACAGCTTCTGGGAGCACATCCTTCACATCTTTACCTCAGACTTCTGGCTGGAGAATGAATTGTTACTAGAGATTATTACCTAGTTGGTGTATTTAGTTATGGTTGGCCCAACAAATCAATAGGGTCTCTGGAATTAGTTCTCATGAGCAGTGTTAAATTTGCCTACGGTACTTGGACACATTTGTAAGTTTTCTAAGTGGAATGCTTGTGTCAGCACTTTGTGTCAGGGTTCAGGGATTTGGTGTTGTCATCTGTAACAAGACTGTACCTCCTTTTTCATCACAGTATATGTTAAAGCCTTGTGGGACTTTAATAATCTCAACCAACTCAGCCAGTCACATGTGCTGTGTGTTTGCCACTGTGTAGTCATTGCTCAAAGCCTAGTGTTACATATTTCAAGTATTAGGTTGGGTAATTGGAACACAGATACTTAATGGCTTTGAGAGACCATTTATAAAGACATTGGGATATATGTGATAGGTGCTATACATTTACTTTTTCATTTCAGTAGTATTTATTGAGTGCCTTTTGTATGCTAGCCTCCATGTAAAGGGTCAGAGTAGTCAATAGAACCAATATAAATCCTATTCCTGAGGTTTCCAGTCTAGATTATGAAACCAGTAAGCGTGAGAGCACAGAATATAGGTTTAGGTATCGAGAGAGACAATCCCTGGAAGGGCTATCTGGGGTCAGTGAGTGGTGTGGCGAATCTTGACATGTCAGTGGTAGCCAGTCAAAGATGTAAGCAAAAAGAAGTGCAGGCAGAATGAGGTGTAAGAAAGAAGGGGACATTTAGAGAACTGGGAAGTTTAACTCCTATTTCAGGGGGCTAGAAAATGTATTGAATAGAAAGTTTCTTATATCCCTGGGAAATTCTGGCTTTTATTCATCATTGTCTTTAGTGGTGTACCTGTGAGTATATAAGAGGGATTAGAAAGCAGAGGTCTTTTGGGCCATCAAATTCTTCATGACAAGGATGACTTGAGATCACTGTATCACAAACTCATGGCCAGTGAGACACTTCTGGATAGGATATACCTAATCAATTTGAGAGCTGAAATGACCAGGGTCTTTTTGTCCTGGGTGTCTCAAAAGATGTTAGCTTCAATATGGTTCCAACAGGACCATGGGTACAAGATGGCATGGTGATTCATGCAGTTCTTTCACCCTGACATATCAGCCCATAAACCTGTTTTATGCTGCCTGGATGTAGTTTTTCCTAGACACATCTTGTTATCTCTGTCTCAGAGTTTGATACACAAGGGCTCAGAAGCAGCCAGATATTGATGTAGAGAGCAATTAATTCAATCAGAGCTGAGATGCACACAATACATATATAGAAGTCAGACACAGAGACATATATACATGGAGACATTGACATACACAGACAAGACACAGACACACAGATGTTAGACACAAATATATCATATACTCAGAGACATTCACATAAAGACAGACACACATAGAAACATACATATAGACAGATATATGCACAATTGATGTTACCCTTGGATACACATACCTCTACACACACACACATACACACACACACACACACAACACACACACACACACAACACATACACATACACTTATGGAGGACAGGATGTTGCTATTCTGATTGACATTCTGTTTGCTCACAGAGGTACCTGCTCTTTCTAGACATGTAGTTTGTTTACTTGGGGATGAAGAAAAGGCTTTCACAGATATTTTTATGTTTGCTACACACAAAAATACCTAAAATTTTTTCCAGTTAGGTTCAAAGACCCCTTATATGGAATATGTTTTACTTGTAGACATTTTCTTATCTCAGGACAGTTTATGGGACTATATCTGTCTAAAGGCTGAACAAATAGAAACCCCAGATTAGGATTCATATTGGCTTATTAAATCCCTCATTTGTTTTTTATTTTACATGATGCTATTTCACCCTGCCATTATTATTTCTAGGACCATTAGCACTGAAACACTATTTTTAAACACACTTGGAATCTGATAGGACCATCAAAGCAGCCTAATCTCATTTACCAAGGAGGAGGCTCGTGAGCATGACATCAGCACACTGCACTGGCTCAAATACTGGATCACAATATGACCGTGCTGGACTCTGCTTCATTAGTGGTTTATAATGTTGGACATGTTACTCTGTTTGAATGTCAACTTGCTTACTGTAGAATCAGGATGACAATAATTAGCATGCTAGCTTCCAGTATCTACTAGGTACTGCTGAAAGAGTGTCACGTGTCTTAACTCATTTGTTCTTTATGGCCTCTAGTGTAGCTATGTGGTATTTCACATTGGAGCAATTGAAGTATCTTAAAAAGATCACACCGTTAGTAAGGATGAAAGAACTAGCCCTATATTTGGTCTAGAGTTTTAACCTGTGTTCTTCTCTTGTCAACCTCTTGCTTGTTCAGGGAGTAGAAACAAAGCAGATGAAGGCAGTTGCCATTGTTATTCTTGTGATCATTGTCGCTATAACATTTTTTTAATGCACAAGACAGAGCAATAGGTCTTTGAGGTTTCATTTTGCTTGTTCTTAGAATTATAACTTTAAAGTAACTATTTAATTTTTCTTTTTAAGTGTCTGGGTTCATGCAGCCCAGTATTCCCCAGATCACAGGGAATATTACATGCTTTCCCAGCTAGGAAATCAGGGAGAGTGGGACACTCTGAGAGCTGAATTCTGAATAACAGTGGAACTTCTATGGCCTGGGGGAAAACTATGGAGAATGCTTTACTCCATGCAAGATGGGGGTCAAGCGAATTTTATTTATAACACATTACCAGGAGAATGATCCCCAAATTCTGTGAATGTGGTCAGTTTTAAATTTCCTTTTTTTCATTTCTCATTTTACGAATTATCCTCTACTCCCCATTCCAAACAATCAAGAGCCATCATTGATATGGACTACGGATGGTCCGGAGTGTGAAAATCTGTACCAGAGGCAGCTGGTTACCATGGAGCTCCACCTATTATACTCAACGGCCACTGTTGAAGACTGAGCCACAGAGAAGGAGTAACTGCAGAAAAATAAGAAAATCCTTTCTTCTAGTGAAGTATATAGTATGTTTACCTGTGGCTATTTGGCCCTCAGGCCACCTTTCACTTCTGTCAACTTCTTAGTGTGTCCTCAGTGACTAGGGCCTCTTATATACAACCTGCCCCTGGAAAGCTAGAGGCTCACCTGAGAAGCTTCAACACACATTAGTTAATGAGCCTTTGAACCTTATCCTTACCTTGTGGATAAGGAAGTGAGCCCATCGAGAGGCTACGGCTTTCTTCAGGTGTATGTTGAAAGAGTGACAGAACCAGGGCTTGAGGGGAGGATGTGGCTCTCTCAGGTGTATGTTGAAAGAGTGACAGAACCAGGGCTTGAGGGGAGGATGTGGCTCTCGAGCTGCACTCTGACTCACCACAGTGGCTTCTGAATCTATTCATGATAAGCTCCTAGTTCAAAGCTGGGAGTTGTTTTCAGACTTTCAGTTTGACAAAGCAGCCAGTGTCTACCTGGGTAAGTCACTTAATGCCTCTCTTTCCTCACAGATAAAATTTGAGAATTGGACCAAGTTACACTCTGAGAGTCTGTAACTCAAGGCTCTGAGGGAGACTCATCAGTCAAAAATTCTAGACAAGATTATTGCCCAAACTTCTTGCAGATTTCTAATTTCTTAGAGAAACAGAAATTGTAAAAGAGAAAGCCTGTCACCGTTTACTATCGAAGTGATGAGGTATGGTGAGAATTAAATGACCACTAAATTCTTTACATGGCCACAACCATTCAATCACCCAAAATGAAGGAACCCCAGTTCCAGAAACTGGTTACCAGCATTGGGACCCACAACAAATATTGATTTCCATATTTGTAATCTAGGTTGTATAGTGATGCTCCATCAATATTATCCAGCATGAGACATAAGACCTAAGGTGACGGGCACAGACCTGAAGGCATGACAAGTAGTGCATATGTTTTGGGAGCAAATGAGTACACTTAGTTTTAGGAAGTACATCCTTTGCAGACACTACTCCGTCCATAGACTAGGACTTGGGTGTGTGTTCTCAAATGTTTTAACTTATGTTAAATTGCAGACAGCAATTATGGGACAAATGTTTGGATGACCTTTATTTATAGTTTATTTACTATGAAGAAATATGGAAAGGAATTTTATAGTGTACACAACATTATAAAATTCAGAATGCAGATAGCTGTAACCAGACATAATCACTATGAATACTAGACTTCAGCTTGCTACCTTCTTTTATGTCAGGAGTACAATCCATGGAACGACCTTCTCTTGACTGATCTGCAGCTGCAGTGAGACTACATATAGTAATAAGCAGTCTAGTTTTTGCCAATCTTTTTCTGTAGAATTACCTTGCTGGAGATGGTGAATGAGCAAGGGTGAGCTGGAAAACAGCCCCCACTCTTCTAAATCAAGGTGGGGTCAGGCTGACCCACATGTGGTTTTACTTCCCTCCACCATGGGTCAGCTATATCATCAGCCTCCATCCATTTAGAGATAAAAATGTACAACAGTGCCCATTTTCACACAAACACTTCTAGGTGTGCATGGGATGTGCCTTCAAATCCATGTAAATGTCTGGCAGGTAACAAAGGAAAAAGGAGCAAGGAGGCCTTCCTGGCCTCCAAGCTGTCAGCTTACTGTCTCATTCCCCCAATTGCAAACAAATGGATTCCCATTTCAGAAAGCTGCAAAACATTGAACTTGACAGTGGGGAGCATCTTCTGAGACAATCTGCTTCTCCAGCAGCTCCTCCCCATAGTACAGTTCCAGTGTCTTTTTAGTTTTTCTCGCAGAGGAGAGCATTGATAAATGGCATCTGTCTAACTGGTGGGTTTTTTTTTTTTTTAAATCTACAAATACCTTACATATAACAGTTTCCTTCTGTGATTTTTATCCCAAAGCTTGATGAAGCTTAAAACTGTGAGTTTTGGGTAGTACATCCTGTGATTTTCCTGGTTTGCTCAGCCAGAGAAAGAGTGGAGGCTGGAAAAATGTGGTAGGTGAGTGAGGATTGGAGTGTCTATTACCCACAGAGATCATTTTTTAAGTCCGGGAGAATTTGTGAAATAAGTACATTTATCAAACAAACTTCATTGGATTTTTGGGGGATGGGGGTAATTAAAAACTTCAATTTGTTTTCTTAAAGTGCATCCAGGGCATATTTAGGAATCACCTGCAGGCTCTTTCTATGTATACCTCTGTCACTATTAAAGCAGAAATCAACCAATAAAAACTATGCCATAGGTATGTGGAAGGACCCTCTTATCCTTAAATGGAATGGCCTGGACCCAGTTCTCATATGGGGCCGAGGATTGATATGCTTGTTTGATACCACAGAAGGCACAGCTAAATGGCTGCCAAAAAGATTAATGAAATAAATAGATACCCCCACAAAGCCAGGCCCAACTATAAATAAGATGAATAACAATTGACCTCCAGGGAAGAGAAATCTCCCTGAGAATCCCCTTCTTTTTCCTTTCCAGATAAAAATGAATCACCTGTGATGTCTGCTGGTAGAAGTTCTAATCCTGATGCTGGCCTCTGGACTTATACTACTTAGACCTTCGATGGGCCATTGACAAGGACATCAAACAGCTAGAGATTGTCAACATCACTAATCTGAAGAAATCCCTCATTTCGCTGTCTGAAATGATCTCCAAAAATTGCAAAGGACTTTATTGGACTTGATTTACTCTTTTACAATAGAAAAGACTGTGTACAACCCTTAAAGAAGAATGTTGCTTTTACATAGACAAGACAGGGATGGTTAAAGAGAGCATGAAAAAGGTCAGAGAAGGCCCTGAGAAAAGACAGAGAAAGAGAAAGATGAGAGCTGGTACAAGAATTGGTTTCAACCTCTCCATGGTTGTCAACCCTACTTCCTCCTATCTTGGAACCATTAAATGGGTTATTTCTGCTTATTTCTTTTGGTCCCTGGGCCTTAAATAGGCTGACTAACTTTGTGAAACAACAGATAGATAATTTGGTAGTAAAACCTATTCATTATCATAAGTTAGCTATGGAGGACCACGAGACTCAAGATGAGGTTGTTACTCTATCCAGGGTGTTCCCAAAACCCATCTCTATCCAATCTAAAAGAGGAGGCCCTTAGACCAAGCAGAGAGGGGCCACCCAGAATCCCCTCTGACTGGTGATCTGAATTCTTGCTTAGGTTGCGAGGCTAAACACTGCAAGGGAATATAAATAAAAGTAAAAATATCTCTCTGGGTTCGCTGAGGGACAAGCCTGACTGCATAGGGATTGATGTCAAAAGTATCCCCTCTCCAGGAAAAAAGACATTGGGATGGGTATGGCCCTCATGCCTCACTGGACAACGACAGGAGGACCAGAGCCATTATAAGGTCCCCTTCAATTATTGGAGGTCAGGCCTCTATACCCACCTTCGCAAGATTAGAATTGCCACAGCCCTTCTATACTTAGAGAAGGGAGGAGATGTCAGGGGCAGCCCTGCCTATGCACTGAAGGCCTAAAATCAGCCATAGGCCTAAAATCAGCAATAGGCCTGACATACATACATGCTAACACAAAGTCTTGGGTCTCTGAGTAAAAACACTGAAACAAATGGCTATAAGCTATTGTAAACAGGCAGCTTTTATGAAAAATTACCAGCCTGAGTAGTCATAGACCTTGTAAATAGGTAGCCTCAGCAGATAGTACCAACTTAGATAAGGACAAGTGAATCATAGGCAGAGTCATAGTGACCTGTCCCCTGAACCTTCACCCAGCTGATACCCTGTTCTGAAAGATATCTGTACTTCCCCTGAACACCTATGCTCTGGTGTCATCCCCTTCCCCACGTCCTGCCTTTTTGTGTTTATAATCCCTGTGTGAATACGTAAAAATTATGATTTGATTTAAAAAAAATAAAGGAGAAATCATGTGGTGTCTTTTTGATCGTTTTATTTTTGTTTTTGTTGTTGTTTTGGCTGTTTTTTGTTTGTTTTGTGTTTTGTTTTTTGCCAGGGCATGCCTTTTTTTGACTCTTTTTTTTTTTTTTTTTTTACTTTTTAAATTTTAAAACAATTTAAAGTTTGACTTCTAAACAAATGTGTCCATGACACTGTCCCCACCCCGTGTTGGGGAAAGCGTCCAATAACACTCTTATTATGAGGAGCTTTGGAAGGTGGATCAGACAGTGGGGGCCCTGAAAACTGACCTTCTGAAATATCTCACATGGCAAGGGATGAAGGGATGGCTAACAGAAGACTAGAGAATGCTAGTTCTGTACCTTGCACTCATACAACCCTACGCTTCAGAGAGCTGAGAGAGCTTTGGCAAATGTTCTTAGCCTAAGAGCTCACGATGCCCGATTTCACAGCTGAGGATGATGACACTTTAAGGGACTGCATGAGCCAAGCTACCCTGGTGTTTTCCCACGGTCCCCCCATGATATGAAGTAAATGAAATGCTTTATATGCTAAGTCCCTCTCTTACCTTATGACATAATAAAGCTGTTGAAGCAACAGACCATCTAGGAGAACTCATGGAAGGAAGGGAGGGAGTGATGGGCAGATGGTGTCCATGGGGAGAAAGGTTCAGGAGAGCTTTAGTAGATTGATTTGATCGACTTTTACCAGTTTCTGTAATTTCTGTTACAGCAACAATTTCTGTGTCATCTCCCTAGTTATTAAGCATAACTATAGGGAGCCTTATCCAGGAGAATCCAGTAATTTAAGGCTTACGTGGAAACATGAAAGGGCACATGGCCAGGTACAAATGATCCTGAAGGTGTTGGAAAAACCCATTTCAAGATTCTCAGGGAGTATGGGAAAATATGCTGATAGTATGTTTGATCAGAATTTTAGGAAAAAACTCTTCCATCTGTAGTAATAAGAGAATTCTCTGGGTGGTTCCTTCCTTAAACTAAGTTAGAAGACTGTTCAGCTCTGATATGCTACCTGCCCATGTTCCGCCTATAGCACTTATGTCTTGCATGGTGCTAGTCTGCGTACTGGTCTCCCAGTGCAGTTTTAGTGCATGTCCCAGTATCTATGTCTCAGACTATTTTTTTTATACCTAGAGCCAAGAGTAGAGCAAGAATTAAAAAAAAAATAAGTTCACTGAACTAAGCTGGATTTTCCTTTAGTCAGCAGAAAATTGCTACCCTCCAAGGGTTAGAGTTAATTGGGGGATACTTTTGGATCAGACATTCTCAAGAGCTGCAATTTTGTGAAGTCCACAAAAATTGCCTACTTCCTCTAAATAGGGACTGCTCCTTATAGAGATATATAAACCTGCCTCCCATGAAATCCCAATTTAATACCTGTTAACTTAATATATGCTAGGCACTGCACTGAGCACTTAAGGTTCATATCCTCACAACGGCCCTTTTGAGGTTAAAGAGGAAGAAAATGAGGTCTGTAGTTACACAAGCTCTCTGCAGCCAAGCAGCTGGCAAATTCATACGCACTGAACCTTAACCCTAATCTGTGCAAGCCTATAGTCTTAAGACTGGAGTAAGCTTGAGGTGAGAAATGCACATCATAGTTTATCATCTTAAGCATGTTTGCATTATTATTTTCATCATCATCATCATCATCATCATATCATTATTAGTGAATTGAACTGAATGTCTGGGGAGGGGGAAAGAAATTGGAATAATGTGCTTTGTAGATAGGTAGAAAGAGCCAGCTAGGAATCTGGATAGTTTAGGAGACAAAGTGGCTGAAAATAAGCCTCTTAGGGAGAGGTACTAGCAAACTATTTAAAAAATGGCACAGAGAAGGAGGCAGAGACCTACTTTTGAGAAGAGGAAAGTGTGTGTGTGTGTGTGTGTGTGTTGTGTGTGTGGTATTCATGCATGCACATGTTCAGGAGGTGGTGATACTTTATACAGCAGACATCAGGACAGGACACATTGGAGCAATGGTTGTTTGTGATGGCAGAGCAAAACTTCAAAGTACCAAGATAGTCCACAGCATCTTTCAGCCAAGGCTGCATCTTTCTTCATGACTCATTCTTTCTTTCTTTCTTTTTTCTTTTTCAAGGGAAAGGAGTTCTATGGTTAATGAGTCAGCACTGGATTTTAGAGGATTCACTTAGGTCTATTTGAGCTCTTTTTACATGCTTCATTTCCTAAGAGTTTGGCTTTGCCTGAGAAGTGTTGGCTCTGATGAAGTTTTGACTCTATCCCATTCAGCACAAGCCTTCTCCAGGAGCTTGCTCTGTCCTTGGTAACTCAAAGCGTGAGATGAAGAAAGAATACCTCGTGAGTTGTTAGTGTTCTTTAATGGGTTATGGGCTACAGGCAATTAATGTTGATACTTTTCCCAGAGTAATTCCTGGGCCTATATGGAGTGTCTGAAATAGGGAAGGAAACAGCTGTATTGATGGATAGGTCTATATCTATCATTAATAAAGGGACTGACCCCCAAGCTCTTTTTTTTCTTTAAATTGTATTTATTCTTCTCTCATACATCACATCCTGACCACAGTTTTCTCTCCCTCAAACCTTCCTATACCCTGTGCCAAGTCTGGACCTGACATTTGGGGGCTATATGTCTCTCTAAAGCAGTGGTTGTCAACGTATGGGCCTCAACCCCCCTAAGGGCTCTCATATCAGCTATTCTGCATATCAGATATTTATATTACAATTCATAATAGTAGCAAAATTACAGTTATGAAGTAGCAATGAAATATTTCATGGTTGTGCATCACCACAGCATGAAGAACTGTATTAAAGGATCACAGCATTAGGAAGGTTGAGAACCACCACTATGAAGACTTAGTTAGCTCATATCTAAAGGTAGGACAAGAATAGGATCATCATAAATTTGTGGGGAAATTGCATTCTATAGCATATATTAAGAGGCTGACACCACGCCTGATGTGGTGACTTTAATGAACCCCATTGGCTCATGTATTTAAGCACTCATTTCTTAGTTGGTGACAGTGTTTGCAGAGGGTATGAAACATTTAGGAGGTGCCACCATAGCGGAGGAATTACATCACTGGTATTGGGCTGTAAGGCTGATAGCCTCACCTCACTTCCTATTTTCCCTCTGTCCTTCCTGTGTTTTGAATAGAGAGGTGTGATCAGGCAGTTTCCTGCTGGCAGAAGCACCTTCTCTGCTTTTATGGACTTTAGCTCTTTGGAACCATAAACCAAAACAAGCTCGTTAAGAAGTTGCTTTTGGTTATGATAATTTTATCACAGACACAAAAGAGTAACTAAAACACCATGTCTGGTATATTGACTGCACCAAACAGATGTAAGCTTTAGAAAACTGTATCTCACTCAAAGGCAGGCTCAGGCTATTGGCTACACAACAGTTGGATTTTCCTTGTTCTGCTCTGCTCTGTTTTCTTTTTCTTTCTACCTTCCTTATTCCCTTCTATATGTGTTTATGGAGACAACCAGCTAGGAATACCATAGTTTATACAAACCTCATTTTGTTCTGACTTATCACAGGATCCTCTGTCAGGACAACATTGCTCATTTTCTGCCGTCATCTTACTTGCCAAAAGGACTCCCTGCCCCCTTGTTGTAGTTCCTAAGACATTACTATGTTCAGGGCTTCTGGTGGTTTGATTTGAGTAGTAAGAATGGCTCCCAAAGGTTCATAAATATGAATGCTTAGTCATAAGGGAGTGGAACTCTTTGATAGGATTAGAAGGATTAGGAGGTGTGGCCTTGTTGGAGGAAGTGCTTCAAAAGCCCACACAAGACCTACTGTCTCTCTCTCTCTCTGCCTCTCTCTTTGTCTCTGTCTCTCTGTCTCACTGTCTCTGTCTCCTTTTCTTCCTCTGTCTCTTTCTTTTTCTTTCTTTCTCTGTCTGTCACTGTCTCTCTGTCTCTCTGTCTCTCTCTCTCTCTTTGCTCCTATAGATCAGAATGTAGCTCTCAATTATTGCTCAGTACCACCATGATAAGAATGGACTAACCCTCTGAAACTGTAAGCAACCTCCCGATAAAATGTTTTCCACCTCCATTCTCTTTTTAAGAGTTGCCTTGGTCCTGTTGTCTCTTTACAGCAATAAAACAGTACCTAAGTCAGGGATACTGAACTTTCTGTTTTCTTTGCTCCCATTTCTTCATCTCATTAAGGTACTTAAAATACACATTTTCGGATTAAGTAACGGATGTCAAATAGGTTCTAGAACCCAATAGGTTCTACCTTCTGAAGAATCTGTAGACACAATGGAGACCTGCTTCCTTTTCTAGTACAGCCACCATTTTCTATTCAGGACAAACACTGTGGTGGTTTGAATAAGAATGGTCCCCATAGGCTATGGGACATCTATTCATAGATTCCCTTAACTTTGCTCTTATCACTACTTGGTTAAGAAATTTTAGGGAAAACTACAATGAGTAGGAAATAAGCACATGGTCTTAGACCATAAGGGTTAGGAATTGGGAGGAAGTTCCTTGTTTCCCTGACTGCTATAGAGGCCAGCTGAGTGCTCCATATACTTATCCTTACAATGCCCCCCACCTCTGTTGTCAGAATGATTATCTTTGACAGGTAGGGGGATTGAGACATACAGGAACTAAAAGTAGCATCCTTAGGCCATGAGAAAAACAAGAACCACAGCATTTGTTTGAACTTAAAGCCCCATCCTTTTTTCTCATTTTAAGGAATCTTCTCTTTTCTGATGCAGAATATTTAGCATTGCCAAGTCTCTTCTTGGTGTTTTTCTTAGTCACTGTTGTATTGCTATGAAGAAACACCATGATCAAGACAACTCTTGTAAAAGAAAGCATTTAATTGGGGCTCCCTTAAGTTTCAATATTGTTACAGTCTCAAATATTGTCCAAAAGCCTTGGACAAATCTTTGACTGCCATTACTTCCAGGACTTTCGAAATTTATGACTTGGAAAGCCAAAATATTTAAAATTTGAAATTTCTTACTTTTCAAGGTGCCACTTCAGTTCTGTTAACTGGTTTGTAAGTAGTAAGATTTCTGAACTATAAAACTTCCCAATGTTTCATCATTATATCAGGGTTTAAAATATATGGATCTGAGGTTGACTCAGTTGTACTGAGTGTGCATGGTATGATTGAGGCCTCAGATAGAATTCAAGCACCAAACCAAAACAAAACAAAAACTCAAACAAACGAGCAAATAGTCACAAAAGAAAAGGCCTTGACCATCTCTAAGAACTAGCACTCCCAGATTCAGAGAACAAAGCAGGTTTTGTCCATGACTATAACTACAGCACAACGCCTGGCACAGGAAACGGTCAATAAATACTTATTCAATGGAGACTGAACAAAGAGAAATTCTGATTATCTTTAAGGGCATCATAAACTTCTAAGCAGAGGGATGCAGGGTGTTTTATAGTCTTCACACACATACAAATGTAATTAAGGCATTGTGAAAACATTTACCATTTCAGTCTGTAGCTGTCCTCAAGGCCTGAATGCCAGGCCTAAGTGCCTCATATGAAAAGTGAAATTGCATTCTCAGTACAGGTTATGTATGGTCCTTTATCATGGAAGCCAGTTCCTGTTTTGTGCAGAGATGTTTCTATGTGTTAAATTTGATTCCAGGTGATTTTTTTTTCTAATAGAACCCATGTATATTTTCTTTCTTATTTGTAAAACTTTGATTCTGAAGGAAATATAATCCTTATCTTCGAAGGATCCCAGGATGGTAGTGCTGAGAGGGCCTCGGTGATCAAGTGGCATTAGCTAGCTTGATCACAACTTCCTTTATGACTCCCTTCCCTGTGGCATCATTATCCTGTCAGGTTGACAGGCTCAGTCAGCACATACTGGGTTACTGGAGGGAGCAAACAAAATGCTGACATTTGCACTGCTTTTTGTCAATGAAAATATTATACAGACTATACCATTTCTGATTCTACATGAGAAACATAGGTGATAATAAAAGCTTGCCATCACTGTTTTATTGTCTTGGGTAGTCAGCACAAGTCATCTTTATCCAAGCAAGACTGGCCCTTTTATGACCCTGTTTAAGCTTCTTCATTGAGCTCCACTTACTGTAGGAAACACAGTCTAAGCACCTTTAGGACGAGAGGCCTCCATCGGTGTGGCCTCTGCCTGTTCTTTATGGTACCTACTTCTTGTCCTTTTCTTTGGTCTGAAGCATGTTCTCTTTCCTTCACCTGATGAATCCTACTTTTATGCTTCATCATTCAGCATGGCTCTACCTCCTCCACAAATAAGCTGCCTTGAGGCCTCAAGTTCCCTTGGAACTATTGCTGTTTTGAGGTCTTCTCTTAACAGGTGACATCTTCAAGATGGTGTTTTCTGTTCTGTTCATTCCGAGGACTGGTACCAGCAGCCTGCTGGGACTGAAGATGCCTGCCTGTTTCGTTTTACTGTTTCAGAATTAAAATGTAAATATCCTCTCTGCTTTAATTCTTGCACAGAAACTTAACAGTGGTTGACGGTCTATATAAAGACTTCATGGCCTTGGTGGGAGAGGAGATTCTTGGTCCCATGAAGGCTGGATGCCCAGTGTGGGGGAATTCAAGGGTGGGGAGATGGGAGTGGAGGGGTAGGTGGGGGGACATCCTCATAGAAGCAGGAGGAGGGGGATGGGATAGGGGGTTCCTGGGCTGGGGGGGATGGGGTAAGGGGACAACATCTGAATTGTAAATAAAATATCTAATAAAAAATTAAAAAAAAAAAAGCCTTCATGGAATTTAGGCAGGGTTTTGTGGTCTAAGGGGGTGTCTAATTATTTTCATTTTTGTTGATATCAAAATGTTACTGGATCAATTCTAACATTCCTGGTGAAGAAGCAGCACAGGCTCATACCCAATGAGTCTAACAATTAAGAAGCATGGTACTCTGTTGTAACCTACCCATCAGTAGAAGAAAGGGAAAAGGTGGAAGATACACCAGGATATGCCAGAAAAGGCATGGTAGTAAGAGTTATTACTCCAAAGACAACTGAACATGGCCTCCAAATCTGGACTTAATGTCTGTGGATGCTGGTGAGTTTTGGTGTGCTTTTGCTTTGTGAATTTAAAAGTTAGTGTAGACAGAGCAGAAAAGCAGCTTTAGGGAACTAGCAGAAGATAAACTAATCTTTAGAGAGCATGTTGAAATAGCAGCCCTTAAAACAGGACCAGGGTGCCTGTGATGCTTTGAAAGTTCCATCAACTCAATGAAAACATGGCTGTCTTAAAAGGCGACACCTTTTGCTCTGGCCATTTTAAGCGAATATAAAAGAAAAGTTGAAACTGGCAATCATGTGCTGTCAGTGTGCATGGGTCTTGTTAGTGCACAATAAAGTGGGTGTTCTGGTCTGCTTTTAAAGAGGGGACTCTGTGACCCCAACACTCCTCTTAAATAAGGATTCTCAGCTTCTTTTATTTTTGTTGGTTCTCAGAAGGATCCAAGGACTGAGCAAAGAGATTAGGGATAGCACAGGGAGTGGGGAAAGGGAGAGAGAGAGAGGGAAGAGACTGAATACCATTCCTGAAATTAGGAGCTCCCCTCCACTGTTTATCTCCCTGCACCACTCAGCTGTTCTCTGTTGCACAGAAATAAAAGTTTAGTTTAAGCAGTATGTTAGAACAAAGCTGCAGAAATTGCCTGGAATTTCCTTCATTTTCAGCCATCTGGCTTTCATTGCTGATTCTGTTCCCCTCCTCCACATACATTTACCAAATCTTTTCAACACACACTGGCCGAGCTATCAAATGCTTATAATTAATAACAGTCATACTTTTTTTTTTTTTAAAGTAGTCCTTTCTGGTTTTCTTTGGCTGATCATGTCACTGCTATTAAAAACCAGGGAGATAGTAACTTATTTATTAAGACTTAGCTCAAATCTAATAGAATTTAAGTCTTGAATTTAAAAATATCATGCTCTCCTGGAAATTATGATTATTGTTTCTCAGCTAAACTAAAAGATGACCACGTATTTCTCTGAGTGATGATTGTGATTTTATTTTTATTTTTCTTCATTTTTTAAGTTTTCAAGGCAAATTTGGGTACTCAGGTGCCTTAGGGAGGCCTGGAACTCATGATCCTCCTGATTCGACATCTGAGTTCTGGGATTTTAGACATGTGTTTTTATACCTGGCAGAATGTGTTTGAGTGTGTGTGTGTGTGTGTGTGTGTGTGGTAGGGGTATAGGGTATTGAGCCCAGGGCCTTATGCATGCTAGTCAAACACCCTGACACTGAGTTACACCCCAACACAGATCCTATTATTGTTTTCATTATTGACAGAGTCTTACCCTGTAGCCTATACTGACCTGGAACTCATTATGTAGGCCAGGCTTGTCACAACTCCATGGCAATCCACTTGCCTCAGCCCTTAAGTACTGAAGTTGGAGTTGTGACTCACTATACCACTATACTACACTCTTAAATGTTATCCATTTTAATGAAGAAATGAAGACCTAAAAATGTCTGTAGCTTTTCAAAAGTTAGTGAAAAGTGGCCAAAGAGGCTTGAACCACAGTCTGCATCTACTTGCTCATCCTTCTGAGTGTCCCAGGGATCAGGAAGCTTCATAGTGAGCGGTGCTAAGTAAAAACTTGAACCTTCTGAGCAATAAACGCAATAAGATCTTGTTCACAAATATCAGAGCCTTGTATATTTGTGTATGTTCACAAATGTATATAAATTCATGGAAAGTAGTCTTGAAGCATATATACCAAGCTACCAGCATGTTTCTCTCTGGGCACGAAAGGGTGGGAAAAGTGACTAAGCTGGTTAAAGTGGGGAGGAGGAGTGGTGGTGGGGTGCAGTTACCTTTCTTCCCTGATTACTACTGCTGTGTTTGAGGAGTTTTTAAAAAAATCTTTTTTTTAAGAATTCTGTGTCTTAATGCACTGTAATCATATCATTTCTACCCTTCTTTTTCCCTCCAGTTCTTCTCATGTCCCCTTACCTCATCTTGAATTCATTACTTTTCTATAATTATTATTGTTAGATTGTTTTACACACACAGCCACACACACACACACACACACACACACACACACACACACACATAATCTATTGGGCCTAGTTGGTGTTGCTTGGATGTAGATGTGTTTAGAACTGACCACTTAGGATTGGAAAACCTGTCACGGGTTTCATCCCTAGAGAAAACTGATTCTCTTTCCCTCAACATCTATTGATTGCCTGTAAGTTCCTCACCCAGAGGTAAGGCCTTATGAACTTTTCTGCCATATATAATGGCATGTTGGCTGGTATGGTCACTGTGCAGATCACATGCAAGCAACTTTATTGTTGAGAGTTCATGATGGTAGCATCCCTGACATGTATCAAAGCATCAAAGACACTATCTCAAAGTAGCCATTTTGATCCTCTGGCTCTTCCCATCTTTTTACCTTCTCTTCCTTGATATTTCCATGAGTTTTAAAGGATATGTCTCTTCATGAGCTACTTAGATAATTAGAACACGCAGAAAGTTTTGTTTTTTAATAAATTAGGAACAGAGACATAATAATTCCTTTCCTATCAGCTTTGAAGAAAGCTCTCACTGATGGCTTATAAGCAAAACTGCATCCAATGTTTTATGGCCAATTTTAGGGAAGGAGAGAAAGGAGTAAATATTTATCCTCCACAGTCTGATTCCTGTCCTCCCAGAACCAACATTTCCATTGGCCATTGCTAACAGCCATTTAGCCTCTTTGTCCCTGTCTCTTCCATCAATGCTTACCTTGTATCTTTCTTTATTTTGGGTATACTTTTCTGTATATAAGTGAGAACATAAATACTATAATCATACTTATACTTTAGTTTGGCAATTAAGGTCTTGAGTTTATGAAAAGGAGTCTAATAATGGCATTTTAAATGTCACCTGGAAGACAGAAGAGAGGGATAAAGAGGATAGCAATAACAGTGCTGCCTTTGGGCTCTCATTCACAGCATGGTCTAAACCTTGGTAATTACAAACACGGCCTCCAGGTAAACAATCACCTGTGCCCTGTTGGTTCCTAGATCATAGATATCAAGAGAAAAGGATCAAAACACAAAGCTGAGAGCAAGTAAAAGAAAGCTGGTAGGCACTTGGCTAGAAAGCCAACAAGGCTGGGTCTCATCCTACCAGTCACCATCTAGCTATATAGCCTCAGCAAGTTGACTGTTCTCTCTGTTTCCCCATGAATGAAATTACTGGACAAGACAACATGAGGTTGCCATGCCCCGTGCAAATATCCAATGATTATTCATTATCCCATAGGCAGAAGTTTCACACAGCTATCAGCTCTTCTGTGTGTTGTCAACTGCTGTCCTTTATATTCTTCTTATTTGCCATCATTAGGAAATAAGTGTCTTTTTAGCACATTCCACTGCTATGATGAGCTGAGACAAGGCCAAGGAGGCAGTCCTTGGATTGGGAGAAAATCTAGCCACCTCAATAGAAAGTATTGTTTTGTGAAAGTTATTTCAAGAGGACAAGCATTGTACACATGCACACATATGTACTCAGAAATACACACAAAAGCTGAAAAAGGTCCTTTCAGCCTGGAATTTGCCTCTCCTGACATGAGTGACCAGACCTGAAAGCTGCATATGGGAACACTGGGAAAAGTCAGACATACACTTTTGATACAAACTCAGTTTCACACAGAAGAAACCAGAAGGACCATGTGTAGATCTCAGAAGTTGCTCCATAAAGACAGGCTTTTGGTGCACTGAATGCTACAGCATTAGTCCCTGCATAGGTGAGACTGGTAGCTTCCTCACTGGCAATCATGAGCTCTGACAACTCCCTAAGGAGGGAGGCGTATCTTAACCCAAAGGCTCTTCACAGACACCAAGAGTGAAGACTTGTCGCCTAGGAATGCTGTGGTTTTCTTTTTACAAAAGAAGCATGTGGATTTCAGGAAAGGCCTGCCAAGAGATTAAAAGCTGTGGAGAAAGTTTGGACCCATCATAAGATACATCAAAATACACAGGGAACACAGAAGCTTGCTGAAGAATGGAGAACTGAAGATATAAATGACCTCTGACTGGACTGAGGTTGTAGAGGGGAAGGGCACATGACTAGATCTCTAACAAACAAATGTGTATACATCTTACTCCAAGGGGATCAGGAAGAGAGGGCTGCTCTGAAGATATCCCAAAATAGTCCACAGGAGAATCAATTTAAAAAGAGCAGAGTAAATTAATCTTATCAAAATTAATATGAGTTAGCCCTTTGAGAATGAGAAATACTTGTGTCATGTTGCTATTATTACATTATAACATTATAATTATAACATTATTATTATAACATAATAATAATAATAAATAATAATAATAATAATAATAATGATATTTTCTGCTCAGAGAAAGAATAGATTCAGTGGATACATATGCCATCAATTTTCTCCCAATCCAAGTACTGCCTCCTTGGCCTTGTCTCAGCTCATCATAGCAGTGGAATGTGCTAAAAAGACACTTATTTCCTAATGATGGCAAATAAGAAGGATATAAAGGACAGCAGTTGACAACACACAGAAGAGCTGATAGCTGTGTGAAACTTCTGCCTATGGGATAATGAATAATCACTGGATATTTGCACGGGGCATGGCAACCTCATGTTGTCTTGTCCAGTAATTTCATTCATGGGGAAACAGAGAGAACAGTCAACTTGCTGAGGCTATATAGCTAGATGGTGACTGGTAGGATGAGACCCAGCCCTGTTGACATTCTAGCTAAGTGCCTAGGAACCTTCTTTTAATATGGGAGACTGTCACCAAGTAGAGGAGTTTGTACTTTTTTCTAATCAACTAAAGTCCTAGGGCCACACACTCAGACAGTGAAGAGCTTGATAGTTGAGAAATTAGTTGGCCCAGGGACACATGCATATAGCAGTCATGCTACAAGCTTGCTTGGGATTTAACACACTGGCTCTGTCTTCTCTTTGTCTGCTTCCCTTTGCCCTTGACTCTATTTTCCTGGCTGTTGTTTTGATGGGTAGGGTGCTGTTCCAGGCAAGTGGCTGGCTTTGGAGGATGTGGCACAGTTGGCCAAGATCACTTCGATATTTGAAGGGGAAAGCTCAGTCTTAGCATTCAGATCAATACATGGAACAACTATGGTGACTGGAAAGTCACCATGAAGCTCTGTCACTTGACTGGTGAAGGCCTGAATCTGTTTCTTTCAAGTCCAAAAGTAAAGAATATACTGGAGCTAGCTGAGAAAGAAGACAATCAGCACACAGGCTTTATCAGCAAGCTAACGTTAGCACCTGAAAACAGTACAGTGACTCTTATATTTTGCAGAGAAATGAGAACTATTCAGAAGCATGATTCCTTTCATATCTAGGACATGACCTTATCCAATAACATTCCTCAATGCAGCTGTAGATTTGCAAGTTTGGCTTTAGTTCCTCAAATATATCTCATCCAAACCAGAATCGTATAGGGGATTTGCTCCAAAAAAGTATCTAAAAGTCAAATTTCCCGAGATACCATAAAATCATGTGGACCAAAGCAGTGATTGGATTGATTAGCAAAGACTCAAGGTTGGGCGATAATGAGACACAGGCAAGGCTGAACAATGAAATGCTCTAATTGATTTTACGCATGTGGAATGATACACACACAGCCCTAAGCAGGCTAGGATGAATCTGTATGCTGTATGCACACAGATTTCACAGTAGGTCAATTATACCACCCAGATGCTTCAGTACCTTATACTTTGTGATTTGAAAGCCAGTTTATTACTATGGTTCAAGGCTTTGGGATAGAGGCTAAAATGTAGCATAGATCATGAAGTTTGTGATCAGTTCATTTTCACTATAGGGGAAAGCAACAGAGTGCTACATGTACATAACACCCATGCCATAAATTTGCTCAGTGCATGGAGCCTCTGGACTATATGACCATTGATTGGGATAGAATTCTAGGGCCCTGCTTTCAATTAAATTTAAGTGGATTTGACTAGAAGTTTGAACTGACACTAATTGGTTTTCAAAACACTGGGTAACAATAAGCATTCCTCTGTTACCCATAGAGAGATGCACCCAGTTCAGTACATGCTCCTAGTTGGCAGGGGCAGCAACACATCCCTTACCTTGCTGGGCAGGGATCCAAGTTACAGGATTTCAGGAGCTGTGGGGGCCGTCGGCTGGTCACACACAGGTTCTCATCAGCAACCTCCCGGGTCTGTTTGTTCAGGCAGCTTACCACAGCCTCCTGGACACCTGTGTACAAATCACACTGTCAGGCCAGAGTGCAGAGTGGGTGAGTGTTGGGGCGATGAAGTGTAGACAGGCAGCTGGTGGGAGGTCTCTGATCTGTGGGACTCTCACTCCACATTAGAGGCTACAGTTTGAAGCACAGCCAATCTTGTTAAGCATCTAGGACTGGGAGTATAGCTCAGTGGTTGGGTGATTGCTCAGCATGAACAAAGCCTTGGGTTTGTACTCAGGCACCACGACTCTTTAAAAGTAATTATTCCTCCAGAAAGGAGGAATTCATGAGCCTGTGACCTCTCTCAGTATACCTCTTGAGGAGGGCAATTTTCTGAAAACATAGGTGGATAAAATGCTTTAAGAATACTACCAGGCAGTCCAGCAACTCTTGAAATTCATGTTGAAAATGATAAAATGCTAAAAAGTAAATCTACCACACGACCCAACTATACCACTCCTTAGCATATGCCAAAGGACTCAACATTCCAGTTCACAGATACTTGCTAGCTTAGCCATGTTCATTGTTCCTTTATATACCCAGGAAATGGAAACAACCTAAATGTCTTTAACTGCTCAAGGAAAGAAACTGTGGTATGCATACAGAATGGAATACTATTCAGTTGTAAAGAATAGCATGAACTTTGCAGGTAAAAGAACAGAACTAGAAAAGATCATATTGATTAAAGTAACTTACACCTAGAAAGAAACATAACGACTTCCGCTTCCGGTCCGGACCCAGGCAGCAGATCCCTGGAGGCAGCTCTGCACTGAACCTCACAAAACCCGGCAGAAGTGGGGCACCCAGCAGCTCTGACCCAGGCAGTATCTCTGGTAAGGAGACAGCAACACCCACCCCAAACAGGGAGTGACTGGGACCCACTGGGACCCACTGAGACCCAGGGATTTACTCCTGACCCGGAGTGCTGGCTCCTTCCGGTCTGGGTCGGAGCTCCCAGCAGATCCCAGGCGGCAGCTCTACACCAAATCCCACAGAACCCAGGGGAAGCAGGGCTCCTAGGAGCTCTAACCCAAGCAGCTTCCTACACAAGGAGGCAGCAACACTTGCCCCAAACCGGGAGTAACTGGGACCCACCGGGACCCAGGTACTCACTCCTGGCCCCAGCACTGGTTTCTTCCGGTTTGGACCTGGGCGCTCAGCAGATCTCGGGCAGCAACTCTGCACGAATCTCACAGAACCCAGAGGAAGCGTGGCTCCCAGGAGCTCTAACTCAAGCAGCTTCTTAAGCAAGGAGGCAGCAACACCTGCCCCAAACAGGGAGTAACCAGGTCCCACAGGGATCCAGGAACTCACTCCTGGCCCAGAGCACTGATTCCTTCCGGTCCGGACCAAAGCACTGAGCAGATCCTGGGCCCTAGCTCGAACCTCAGCAGCGACACCCAACCTAAACAGTTCTGACACAACCAAGAGAACAGGAAAGACAGGTTCCAGCCAGAGACAGCACAGGTAGCACCAAGGAGAACCAGATGGCAAAAGGCAAGCGCAAGGATACAAGGGCCAGCAACCCAGAACACATGTCATCATCAGAACCTAGTTCTCCCACATTAAGTCCTGAACTCCCCATATCACCAGGAAAGCAAGAGTCAGACCTAAAATCACTTTTAATGATGATGATGGGGACTTTAAGAAGGACATAAATAACATTCTCAAAGAATCCGAGGAGAACACAGGTAAACAGGTAAAAGCCCTTAAAGAATCACAAGAGAACACAACCAAACAGGTGAAGGATTTATACAAAACCATCCAGGACATAAAAATGGAAATAGAAACAATAAAGAAATCACAAAGGGAGACTACTCTGGAGATAGAAAACCTAAGAAAGAAATCAGGAGTCACAGACGCAAGCATTACCAACAGAATACAAGAGATAGAAGAGAGAATCTCAGGTGCAGAAGATACCATAGAAAATATTGACACAACTGTCAAGGAAAACGAAAAATGCAAAAAACTCTTAACACAAAACATCCAGGAAATCCAGGACACATGAGAAGACCAAACCTAAGGATAATAGGTATAGAAGAGAGTGAAGATTCACAACTTAAAGGGCCAGTTAATATCTTCAACAAAATCATAGAAGAAAACTTCCCTAACCTAAGGAACGAGATGCCCATAATCATTCAAGAAGCCTACAGAACACCAAATAGACTAGACCAGAAAAGAAATACCTCCCGTCACATAATAATCAAAACACAAAATGCACAAAACAAAGAAAGAATTTTAAAAGCAGTAAGAGAAAAAGGCCAAGTAACATATAAAGGCAGACCTATCAGAATTACACCAGACTTCTCACCAGAGACTATGAAAGCCAGAAGATCCTGGTCAGATGTCATGCAGACCCTAAGAGAACACAAATGCCAGCCCAGGCTACTATACCCAGCAAAACTCTCTATTACCATAGATGGAGAAACCAAGATATTCCATGACAAAGCCAAATTTACACAATATCTTTCCACAAACCCAGCACTACAAAGAATAATAGCAGGAAAGACCCATTACAAGGAGAGCAATCATACCCTAGAAAGAGCAAGAAAGTAATCCACCTCCAACAAACCCAAAAGAAGATAGCCACACAAACAATGCCTCCCCTTTTAGCAAAAATAACAGGAAGCAACAGTCTCCTCTCCTTAATATCTCTTAATGTCAATGGACTCAATTCCCCAATAAAAAGACATAGACTAACAGACTGGATACGCAAACAGGATCTGACTTTTTGCTGCATACAGGAAACCCACCTCAGTGACAAGGACAGACACTACCTTAGAGTAAAAGGCTGGAAAACAATTTTTCAAGCAAATGGTCCTAGGAAACAAGCTGGAGTAGCCATTCTAATATCGAATAAAATTGACTTTCACCTTAAAGATATCAAAAAGGATAAGGAAGGTCATTTCATATTTGTCAAAGGAAAAGTCAACCAACATGAACTCTCAATTCTGAACATCTATGCACCAAATGCAAGAGCACCCACTTTCATAAAAGAAGCCTTACTAAAGCTCAAAGCACATATCGCACATCACACAATAATTGTGGAGACTTCAATACCCCACTCTCAGCACTGGACAGATCAGGGAAACGGAAACTAGACAGAAGTACAGTGAAACTAACAGAAGTTTTAAACCAAATGGACTTAACAGATATCTATAGAACATTTCACCCAAAAACAAAAGAATATACCTTTTTCTCTGCACCTCATGGTACCTTCTCCAAAATAGACCATATTATTGGTCACAAGACAGGCCTCAACAGATATAAAAAAATCGAAATAATCCCATGCATCCTATCAGATCACCATGGTCTAAAGCTGGTCTTCAATAACAACAAAGACAATGGAAAGCCCACACTCACATGGAAACTGAACAATACTCTACTCGTTGATAATGGGGTCAGGGAAGAAATAAAGAAAGAAATTAAAGACTTTTTAGAATTTAATGAAAATGAAGACACATCATACCAAAACCTATGGGACACACTGAAGGCAGTGCTAAGAGGAAAGCTCATAGCTCTAAGTGCATACAAAAAGAAACTGGAGAGAGAACACACTAGCAGCTTGACAACACACCTGAAAGCTCTAGAACAAAAAGAAGCAAAAACACCCAAGAGGAGTAGACGGCAGGAAATAATTAAACTCAGGGCTGAAATCAACCAAATAGAAACAAAGAGAACTATACAAAGAATCAATAAAACCAGGAGCTGGTTCTTTGAGAAAATCAACAAAATAGATAAACCCTTAGCCAGACTAATCAGAGGGCAGAGAGACAGTATCCAAATCAATAAAATCCAAACTGAAAAGGGTGACATAACAACAGAAACCGAGGAAATTCAACAAATCATCAGATCCTACTACAAAAGCCTATACTCAACAAAATTGGAAAATCTGGATGAAATGGACAATTTTCTAGACAAGTATCAGTTACCAATGTTAAATCAGGATCAGATAAACCATCTTAACAGTCCCATAACTGCGAAAGAAATAGAAGCAGTCATTAAAAGTCTCCCCACCAAAAAAAGTCCAGGTCCAGATGGTTTTAGTGCAGAATTCTATCAAACCTTCAAGGAAGATCTAATACCAATTCTCTTCAAACTATTCCACAAAATAGAAACGGAAGGAACACTACCTAATTCATTCTATGAAGCCACAATTACGCTCATACCTAAACCACACAGAGATCCAACAAGAAAAGAGAACTTCAGACCAATCTCCCTTATGAATATCGATGCAAAAATACTGAATAAAATTCTCTCGAACCGAATCCAAGAACACATCAAAACACTTATCCACCATGATCAAGTAGGCTTTATCCAGGAATGCAGGGTTGGTTCAATATACGGAAATCCATCAACGTAATCCACTACATAAATAAACTCAAAGAAAAAAACCACATGATCATATCTCTTGACGCTGAGAAAGCATTTGACAAAATTCAACACCCCTTCATGATAAAAGTCTTGGAAAGATTAGGAATTCAAGGTCCATACCTAAACATAGTAAAAGCAATATACAGCAAGCCAGTAGCCAACATCAAACTAAATGGAGGGAAACTTGAAGCAATCCCATTAAAATCAGGGACTAGACAAGGCTGCCCACTCTCCCCCTACCTGTTCAATATAGTTCTGGAAGTCCTAGCCAGAGCAATTAGGCAACACAAGCAGATCAAAGGGATACAAATTGGAAAGGAAGAAGTCAAAGTTTCACTATTTGCAGATGACATGTTAGTATACTTAAGTGACCCCAAAACTTCCACCAGAGAGCTCCTAAACCTGATAAACAACTTTAGCAAAGTGGCAGGTTATAAAATCAACTCGAACAAATCAGTAGCCTTCCTCTACACAAAGGATAAACTGGCTGAGAAAGAAATTATGGAAATGACACCATTTACAATAGTCACAAATAGTATAAAATATCTTGGTGTGAATCTAACCAAGCAAGTGAAAGACCTGTATGACAAGAACTTCAACACCCTGAAGAAAGAAATCGAAGGAGATCTCAGAAGATGGAAAGATCTCCCATGCTCATGGATTGGAAGGATTAATATAGTAAAAATGGCTATCTTGCCGAAAGCAATCTACAGATTTAATGCAATCCCTATAAAAATTCCCACTCAATTCTTTACAGAGATAGAAAGAGCAATCTTAAAATTCATTTGGAATAACAAAAAACCCAGGATAGCGAAAACTACACTCAACAATAAAAGAACTTCTGGGGGAATCTCCATCCCCGATTTCAAGCTGTACTACAAAGCAATAGTGATAAAAACGGCATGGTATTGGAACAGAGACAGTCAGGAGGATCAATGGAATAGAATAGAAGACCCAGAAATGAACCCCCATACCTATGGTCACTTGATCTTCGACAAAGGAGCTCAGACTATCCAGTGGAAAAAAGACAGCATTTTCAACAAATGGTGCTGGTCCAACTGGAGGTCAACTTGTAGAAGACTGCAAATTGATCCATACTTATCTCCTTGTACAAAGCTCAATTCCAAGTGGATCAAGGACCTCCACATAAAACCAGCTACACTGAAACTAATAGAAGAGAAAATAGGGAAAAGCCTTGATCATATGGGCACAGGGGAAAAGTTCCTGAACAGAACACCAATGGCGTATGCTCTAAGATCAAGAATTGACAAATGGGATCTCATAAAACTGCAAAGCTTCTGTAAAGCAAAGGATACGGTCAACAGGACAAAGCGGGAACCAACAGACTGGGAAAAGATCTTCACCAACCTTACATCTGATAGAGGGCTAATATCCAAGGTATACAAAGAACTGAAGAAACTAGATTCCAGACCTTCAAATAACCCTATTAAGAAATGGGGTAGAGAGTTGAACAAAGAACTCTCAACTGAGGAAACTCGAATGATTGAGAAACATCTAAAGAAGTGCTCAGCATCCCTAGTCATCAGGGAAATGCAAATGAAAACAACACTGAGATTCCACGTCACACCAGTCAGATTGGCTAAGATCCAAAACACAGGTGACAGCAGATGTTGGCGAGGATGTGGAGAAAGAGGAACACTCCTCCATTGTTGGTGGGATTGCAAGCTGGTACAACCACTATGGAAAGCAGTCTGGCGATACCTCAGAAAATTGAACATGGTGTTACCTGAGGACCCAGCTATACCCCTCCTGGGTATATACCCAGAAGATATTTCAACATGCAACAGGGCCACATGCTCCACTATGTTTATAGCGGCCTTATTCATAATAGCCAGAAGCTGGAAAGAACCCAGATGTCCTTCAACAGAAGAATGGATAAGAAATGTGGTACATTTACACAATGGGATAAAACTAATGAGCCAAATTTAAAAATAATGAGCTCAAAATCTGACAAATGGATGAGCTAGAAAAATCAATGAAAATGGCGCAATCACAAAGGAAACAATGGTAACCCACGATAAGATATTAGCCCCAAACAACATACCTAAATCAATGCATAAACCATGGAAACCAAGAAGAAGGGTGACCAATAGAGGTGCCTTAGTTCTTAACCGAGTATCAAAATAACCTCCAGCCTAGAACAGACAGGGCAAGCTGTCCTGAGATGGGCTCAACCACAGCTGACCAGACAGATACAGACATCCAGAGCCAAACAGTGGATGGAGCTTGAGGACTCTTAAAGAAGAAAGGTGGAAGGATTGTGGGCCCTAAGGAGATAGGAACTGCACAGGAAGATCAACAGAGTAAACGAAACTGAACCCTTGGAGCTCTCGAGACTGAATCACCAACCATGGGCATACCTAGTCTACACAGATCTACCTCCATGGGCTGAACCTAGGCCTCTCCTGCTACATTGTTTGTAGAAATGTGAGCTTGGTTTTCATGTAGGTCTCAAACATCTGGAGTGGTGGCTATCCAAAACATGCAGCCTGTATATGGAGTATCGGTCTTTTTAAAAAACAAAAAAAAACAAAAAAAAACAGTTGTTCAGTTACTCATGGAATATATTTTTTTATATCTCTTGTATTCATTTGCAACTACTTCATTGAGAATTTTTGATGTATATTCATGAGGGATATGGATATAAATTAAATATTTTTGTTGGTTTACACTTGATGTCACTATTTCAATATTATTTGCTTTGTGAAGGAAAAAAAAAAAAAAAAAGAAAGAAACATAACATGTCCTTTTCTCATCTGAAGTTCATACTTTCAAATCTTCAAATGTGAGTACATAACCTGGATTAACTGTTGGACCAGGGCAGGGATCATTGCCAGTGTAGGGGGTAGGGGAGAGATTGAAGGGGCGCATCAGGGTACAAGTAATTTAAGTAGAACCTGGAAAATGGGAGATTTAATTAGGAAGCAGGGAGATTAATACAGAAAAAGGAGGGAGGGTAAAATAATAATGATGTCTGAAAAAGTCAATAAATTATTAATATCTACCTATAATTATATACACACACATACACACACACACACACACACACACACACACACACACACACACAGTTTAAATGAAAATTCTCATCAGGGCTGATAATGCTTCTCTTAAGTATTCACAGAATATTTACAAAACCCTAAATACCAGGCATGAGAAACCCCATTTTGAATTGGTCAGGGTTGTCCAAGAGACTCCCCAAACAGGCTATTGTGGTTTACTTGCTTGCTTCGTAGACATTGAAAACAACATGAGATGATCTCAACCAGTTCTGGTATGAAACCTCCTCCCTGAGGACTAGTTTTCATGGAAACAAAAGGCAGTATGCAAGTTTCAAAAGGAGGGAAGTAATAGATAATGCTACTCTGCCATGATGCCCATGAACTAAAACAATGATCATCAGAAGCATGGTAATCCTAGGAGTACAATAATGGTACATGTGCCATGGTGGTAACCAAGAGCTCTCTAATTGGACTGAAGACCTGCTTACCAACAATAAAGTCAACAGCAAAATCATGCCTGATACTGGAAAACCCAGTCAATTAACAGGAGCTAGTAAAATCATGGATTTGGTAGAGAACCTGTTAGTGCCAAGTAATTCCTAACTATGTTCTAAATTGTTATCCTCCTACCCACAGGTAGGTCTCACATCTCATCAAAGAAATGTCTCCTTGCAACAGACAGAGATCATCACAAAAAATCACAACTAATCAAAATGTGTGGTGCCCAGCCCCAATTGATACATCTCAAACGCATCGCTTGCATCTAAGGCTCAGGAATCACAGTGAAGATGGGACAAAAAGATTATAAATCCCAGAAGAACAGGAAGTTTGAGACATTGTCTCCCAGAAATGTCAGAGAACCTATACACAAAGTCTTATTAACATGCCTAAACTTTACCTGAATAAGACCAACACTGATAGCCATGCTAACATGGAGAGGAAATCTAACAGGCTCTCAACCCTAGACAAAGAATTATAGGTAACTAAAAGGAATGCTAATAGCAAGAGAACTAGTCTTTCCTAGGGAAGAGACCCCAAATGAATTAATACCAAGTGGTATTCAGTCCTGGGATCATAAACATATGAGTAACTTTATATGAACTGAGCAGGTTGTATTTATATGTTTAGAAATACACACACACACACACACACACACACACACACCAAGCATACACATACATATTTTGTATGTATGTATGTATATGTATGTTAACGAAATAGAAACCATGAATTTGAGGCAGATCAACGGAAGATGCATGAGAAAAGTTGAAGGGAGGGAAGGGCTAATGGTGTAATTATATTTCAATGTCAAAAAACATTAAGAAAATGCTACCAGACTATATAGTCACTGAAGGTAAAACATGATAATTTAGTGTAGATGGAGCAGAACAGAATAACAGGTTAACCATTAACAAAGCAACAAATGAAAAGAGAACCTAAGAGATCCAATACCAAACATTATATTTTAGTGGAGACATATTTTAATGAAGGAGAGACATTTTAATGAAAGAGGGGTATGACATCACATTTTAGTGTCTAGCATTCTGTAAGCTGCTCTGTTTCTGTGTCTTTACATCAAAAACTCTGTTCCTGCTGGCTTTGTTTTGATTCTGTTTAATTTCTTCAGTAACTTAGGGCAACGTTGGAAGTGGAAACAATACATAAAGTGCATAGTGACTATAGCCATAGAAAATAATATTCACATAAACACCTGCACAATCTAGATGGTGTTAGCATAGTGTTTTGGGCAGTGACTGACAAGGGTTACTGGGTAGACAACTCAAGATGGTTCATAGGGTACCCTGTGGGGACTCATGGAGCAATCACAACTTAAATGAGTCCACTGAACAGACATTTTATACTATTGCCTGGAGTTGTAACATCTAACATATACAGTGTCCATTATGGCCCTGGGATTGTAGCGTGCACTTAGCGTGCATCATTCATTCTCTCTACGTTTCTATGAGGCAAGCACTATTTAAATCCTAGTTACAGAAATGGAAACTGGAGCTTAGAAAGCATGAAAAAAACTTTCCTGAGATCATGTGGTTGCTAAATGGTGAAGCTGAGTATGCCTGAGGCTCTAAGAACTCACTGACAGCATTAATACTTAAAAATACCATGAGGCTGTCATATCTGCTTCCATAGATATCTTCAGAAATAACCTAGACATTTGTCTGGAATCATTTCAGCAGCATGCAGTTTAAGGGAAGTGGCTAGACATGACATTCTTGCTAATTTGCTTTTAGCTATATACAATTATATATGCAAAGATACCCACATCTAAAGATATAGCTCTGTTCTTAGAACTTTGTATATAGTTATAGCTGATATATGGATATCCATTCTCTATCCTCTCTCTCTCTCTCTCTCTCTCTCTCTCTCTCTCTCTCTCTCTCTCTTCTCTCTCTTTTTCTGTCTCTCATACTGTTCACAAATGATACCTAACAGAATATAAATACCTACTGCTTGTTAGTTTTCTTCTTATCTACCCTCCATTTCTCTGAGTCTCTCAGACAAGAGAATGTTTCCCAAGTTGATGTTATACTGACCTAGGTCACCAAGCAAGGACATAATTTAACAAGTGGCACTGTAAAACCAGAATCCAAATTTGTTTCCTTCCATCTAAGATATTATTTTTGTCCTTAATAGACTGTGGTATTTGTCATGCCTCTGACATGACTGTTGCATCATTTTATTCCTTTCCCCCTAAGCTTTTATGGCTTCTAAATTTTTCTTTAATTTGTGATGGCCAGATCCATGTGAAACATTTAAGATTTATGGATATTTGAATCATTCTTTCATAGTATGTAATGCCAACTGTAGGCAGGTCTCCAAATCTGCCAATTCATGGTATGATGACATAACTAAACAGATCACAAGATATTGTTGCTTCCATCTGTGATTTCCCAAGGGGACGGTATAGGATTCTTAAAGCCGTGATGACAAGCCACTGCGTGCAGCTTACTGTTATGGTTTTAATCTGAGATATCCCTGAAGGCTCATGAACTGGGGGTTTGGTTGCCAACTGAAGGAACAGTATTGAATCCTGAGGCTGCTACCAATGTTGTTAAAATACTTTAAAAATGCCAGCAAGCCTAGAGCCACTGATGCCAAATGTGATAATTTAATGCATAGGGAGAACTTCATGACACAGTAACCAAGACCAAACAAATTATCTGAAACTTTGCGGGGTGTGATAGCTCATGCCTATAGTCCTCGAACTCAGGAAGGTAAGGCAGGAAGACTGTTGCTAGTGTGAGGCCAGACTGCTACATAGTAGATTCACCATGAGTTCTGGGCCAGGGTGGGCAACATAGTGAGAACCTGTCTCCAAAAGTAAGACTCAAAAGTCTAAAAACAAGACAATTTGCAGGCCTAATCAATGAGTATCTTTGATAGATTCATTGTACGATGGCCAGGTGTAGGGAGGAAAGTGGGTCACTGGGAGAGCGCCCTGCAAAGATACACCAGCCTTTTTCCACAGTGAGGATGATCAGAATACATTTTCTATGTTTCCTGGCCCTGTTGCCATGATACCCCACCTCACTACATGCATATGACAGTGAAGGATGTCAACTATGGACTAGAATCCCTTAAACTGTGAGCCAAAGTAAAACTGTTCTCCTTTGAAAATGTTTCCCTCAGGTATATGTCACAGTGATGGAAACACTAACAGCCATGCTTTCTGTCGTATGCAGGATCTAGAACTGTGTTATGCTAGAAATGATTTTCTAAATCATACTTGCCACAGCTTTCACAAGGAGTAAAACATCTAGTAATACATATAACTAAACAGGTGAGAAACCCCTCCACAGTAAAATCCTTAGAAGAGGCAAACACTTCATCCAGCTATAGATAAACAGATTTAATATTGTAAAAATAGCTGTATTAATGTGGTTTACAGATTCAATCTGATTCCCATCAAAATTCAAGTGACATTGTCCATAGAATTGCAAAACCCAATCCTGTTTCATATTCATCCACCAGAGGCCCTAATCATTAAAATACTCCTTAGTAGAAAGAACAACACTGAAAGTATCACAGTATCCAATCTCAAATTATACACCAACAAAACCAGCTTTACACTAGCACAAAACAGAGTAGGATTCTAGTAGACTAGAACAGAGAACCCAGAAACAAGGCTACAAAGTTATTGAAACCTGATTTTTGATAAAGGTATAACAACCATACATTGGAAAAAAAGATAGTGTCTTAAGATGTGTTGGGAAAAACTCGATTACCATGGTAGAAAAAAATCATTCAAAATGGATCAAAGACCTTAATGTAGGCCAAGAAAGTTTACAGGTGAAGCACTTCAAGATATAGGTGTAGGTAAGAACTTCTGAAGAGGTTTCCAATAGCACAGAAAATGAAACAAATCCGTGAAAACTGCGTACCAGGCAGGGATTAATATTAAGGATAAACAAAGAATTACAAAAATTGAACACACACACAACTTATCAACAAATGTACCAATGAACTGGATGGACAGTTCTCAATAGAAGAAATATATGGCTGGAGAGATAGCTCAGTGCTTAAAGGTGCTTGCCATGAAGGTCTGATGACTCAAGTTCAGGTCCGTGGGGCCATGGAAAAAGCCAGAGGCAGCAATATGCATTTGTAATCCCAGTATTCCTGTGTTGAGATGGAAGGTGGAGAGGAGACTTGCTGGAGGCTTACAAGACAGTCAGATTGCATGGCAAAGGGGCAGAAACAAGATGGAAGGTATGAACCAACTCCCAAACTCATCTTCTGACATCCACATGCATGCCACAGAACTTATGTGCGTCAGTGCACACACAGAATACAAGCATTCACACATACCACAACACTTAAAAAGGATGAAAACATAGATGAGAAAAGAAGAAGAGGAGGAGGAGGAGAAGGAGGAGGAGGAGGCCAATAAATACGTGAACAATGTTAACTATCCTTAGCCATCAGAAATGTAAATTAGAACTGCTTTAAGAATCTATCTTACTCCAATCAAAATATCTCTCATCTAAAACCAGTTAGCAATGAATGCTGATGAGCATTTCATTCTGGTGGGAATGAAAACTTGTGCAGCCACTATGGAGAGGAGAATGGAGGTTCCTCAAAACACCGCAAACAAATCCATCATCTAGCTGTGCCATTCTTGGGCGTATAATCAGAGGCTGCCATTGAGATACTTGCATGCCCATGTTTATAGCTGCCCTATTCATAATAGCCAGGAAGTGGAACCAAGTTAGATATTAATCAACAAATAGCTAAGAAAATTTGTTGCATATACACAGTGGAATTTTAGACATCCATAAAAAAATAAAAATCATTGCATTTGTGGGAAAATGGATGTAACTGGAAATCATTATGTTAAATGAAATAAGCCAGTCTCTAAAAGACTGATAATCATGTATTTTCTCATACACGTGGATTCTCTCTTTCACTCTTTCTTGCATGTGTGTATTGATATATGTGACTCTACATATTAATATGTTACAAATCGAGGAAGGAGAGGAATAGATTTTCAGAGGGGTGTGAAGTAGAGTAATTGGTTATATATATAAAAATAAACAGAGAAGAGGACTAGCTGGAGGAAGAAAGGGAAGTAGCTGGAAGATGTGGGAGGGGGAAAAGACAGGGAGAGGAAGGATATGTGTAAGGATGCCATGATGAAATCCAATAGTTGTATACTAACTTGATAATAAATAAGACGTTTCTACTAACCTGTCTACTTGATAGCATTTAGAGATTCTAGAAAACATATTTTGGCTTTATTCCGGCTATGGAAAGCCTTATGAAACTGGGGTGGTCTCCAAGAACTCTGGGGCAGTAAGTGACCAGAGAGCTTGTCATATGCTTTACACAAAAGTAGCTGCTTTAGGTGTGTGAGGGCTTGGAACTTGTTTCTACTCGGAGAACTGTTTGTTTATAGAACATAAACCCTTCCAAGATGGCAAGGAGTGGGGTACAAAAGGCAAGGTTTCTGCAGGACATCAGTAATCTCCCTCGGATTTTAAAAGCCCAACTATTACTTCTTCAGAGCATTAATGACAGCAGATCAAAAGCACCTATGTGGCCACAGGCTGAGATCAAAAAGCACTCCAGAGTTACTAAGTTTTAATCTTAAGGAATTATAAAACAATGTGCTGGGCTCTGCAACACTGTATATTAAGCCTCTTTTGCCATGGGGCCAGTTGCCTGAATATTCTTAGGTGGAGGAACCCACCTAAGTGCAAAAAAAGTATATGCGGCCAACCCTGTGATCAACATAGTTCATTTTTCTAGGATGAACACATTAATGACTAACTAATGAGCAGGGCAGTCTAAACACAGAGGGAAACAGACTGAAAGGGGAGGGATGGGGTACCTGGAGGAAAGGACCATGGAAGGAGGTGCTGTCCTGATATGGATAATGTGGAAAGAATGGGAAAGGGTTCCATGTTCCCAGTAGTCCTGGCACTGGGAGGAAGGCAAAAATGTAGTACTATAGCTTTAAGTTCCTGCTATTTGGAGAAGGACTAACAGAGTCCAGGACCCATACATATTATATATGTTTGTGTATGTGTGAGAGTGTAGTGTATGTGTGTGATATGTACACTTGGGTTTGCTAGTGCATATGCAGATGTCAGATGAGGATGTTGGGTTCTGCTTGTTGGGGAAGGGTTATTCCCTTCCCCATTTCTCTGAGACAGGGTCTCTCACTGAGCCTGTAGCTGGGTTGTCAGTCAGCAAGTCTCAGCAATCCTGTCCTCCGCCCCCCAGTTCTGAAACTACAGTCATGCAGTTACCCAGCCACACCAAGCTTCTATGTGCTAGTGGGAGCTGAATTCAGGTCCTTGTGTTTATATAGCAAGCATCTTACCCACTGAGCAGTCTCGAGGGTCTCCTGAAACCAATCTTGCAAAAGTAATGGGAAACCTGTGTTCAAGCACAGTAATATTCCAGCAGAAAGGTTCTCCCCTTCTAACAAGGAGAAGAGACAATGAGAAGGAAAAGTAGCAACCAGTCCAAGATGATGTATGTATGTATGTATGTATGTATGTATGTATGTATGTATGTACATACATATATATATATATACACACACACATACACACACATCTATCATCTATCTATCTATCTATCTATCTATCTATCTATCTATCTATCTAAAGTCTGCTGAAACCAGTTCCCCATTTTTTCCTAAGCTAGACTTTCAAGTTGCTTTGACATCTAGGAAGTTAATATCTCCGTGCTGCTTAGATTCAGAATGGCTTTTCTGGACCACATTCAGCAATCCACTCATAGGAAATCACAGCACAATGCATAGGGGATGGTAGGACACCATTCACAGGTCTGAGGACTTTCATCTTCAAACAGGTGAACTATTCTGTGTTTATATCTTCCAGAATTGTATGATTGTTACATGATATTTGATGACAGCTCTGTGAGCCTCAGCCACCAGCTACAGATTGAAAAGCACTTAACTAGTTCCTTTGGTTACTACTTCTGCTAGGTGAAAGATTACCTTTGTTCTGTTCAATTTCATCTCTTTAGATTGTAGAAACAATAAAATTAGCCTTGCTGGCTCTTGAACTCCAACTGATTTAAAATCTATTTGTTAATACTACACATTTTAAGTTGGTTTCCACAAGAGTGATTAAAAATATATGTAATCTTGTAAGTTTTATTTTGGTGGAAGATCAATAAAATGTCACTGTCAAATGGTGATTTGAAGATATACATGTCCCATATAGTGAAGTGATTTGTTAGTGCATATGGGCATCATATGGAATACATAACCCAAGCATATTTTCACCACTTTGGAATTTTCAACTCTAACATTTTAGGTGTAAATATATTACCTTGTCACATTGTGCTCAGTTGTCGACAGTTAAAAACCTAAAGCATTTTAGGAACTTTGTCCTCTCTTGGGTATAAATGAAGAACAATTTATGTCATACAAAACCTTTCAGTTCCTATAGATAGAGATCAATTGTATATCAAACATGTAAACCTTATTTTTCAATCAGTTTCTGCTGACCATTTTTAAAATTAGTATTTTCCACATATACCCTCAAAATTCAATTCTAAACTCCTGGTTGGTCAGTAGAAGAGTTAGATACTTATAGATAAAGGTATCTGGCTGTTTATATATCCTATTTCTGCATCTCCTTTTCTACCTTCTCAGAAATTCTAGGCTTGAGTTATAACTGAAAACCATAATGGAGAAAACGTGGTATATAATATATATATTCAAACACAAATGTCCCTTGAAACATACCATGGATTGCAATATATGCATACATATATATATATATATATATATATATATATATATATATACACACACACACACACACACATACATACATACACACACACATATATATATATATATTCAAAGTATATATATTCAAGTATATGTATATATGAAACATTCAATTCAGGTTAATTTGGAGATAAAAACACAGCCATTGGATTTGTGAGTCATTCCGTGTATTTGATAAAGCAGTTGGGTATCATGGTGCATGCTTGTGATAGCCAGCACTCAGGAGGCTAGGGTTGAGGTTACACAAGTTCAAAGACAGCCTGGGTTAAATCGTGATACCTTGTCTTAAAACCAAAGCACAAAATAAAAGAAGCAATGGCAGCCACCAACTACATCCAGACTTTCCCTCCGACCTCTTGGCTTTTATAGGAGCTTAGAGATCTGCAAAGTTTATTTAACACATCTCTCTCATTAGGCATGAAAGAGAGGACACCCTCAAAGAGAGGGAACCACACCAAGTAAATACAGCACAGTAGCTGAGTTCCAGGAAGCTCTCTCCTAGAGTCATTTGGAAGCATTTCGATTTTTAAAATACCAGGGCTCTCCATTAAAACACTAGAACAATTCCAGAGCTTGAAATTGGAAGATGTGCAAACAAACAAGAACTCTAAGGTCAGAACGATGAAATGTTTAAAAAGGGCTGCTAGGGAAAAGTACATTCTTTGATAGTAGCAGTCATTCCCTTTCAACCCCATGTGAATGGACCATGTGAGCACATTTAGTCTTACATTCTCAACCAGAACAAAAGATGCTTTTAAAAGAGTTTCTCAAATGTCATGCTTTGAAAACAGTTTGGGGAAACTATTTGACTCTCCACCCCCCCCCCCCGACTCACACACTGGTTAAGTAAAATCTTTGCTGGGCATGTGGAACCTCAGCACTCACCAATATTTAGTGGAGAATCAATCTGCACTCCGTCACCTGTCAAAACCTCTCTTGGGACTGATGTGTTCAATAGTTGCAATATCAATCTAATAATGTATTTGTTCACAATGGGGAGGCATAGAATTAGTTGATTTTCCTAGCACATTCCTTTTCATAACACTCTAAAGAATCACTGAAGGAGCTGGGCAGATGACTCAGTGTGAGCATGAACGTGCAAGTTCAGATCGATAGCACGCACTAAAAGGCTGAGTTTGGCAGCATGTGCCTGTGATCACAATACTGGAGCATAGAGACAGTGGATCCCAGGGACCTGCTGGCCAGCCAGTCTAGCTGAAGCAGCCTGCTCCTAGTTCTGGGACAGACTGTCTGAAACACATGATGGAGAAGTAATTCAGGAAGACTCCTGACATCACCTCCTGGTTTCCTTATACATGCCCATACAGATTAATGCAAGCACACACACTTCCGAGGCCTCCCCCAAGAATCACTGAAGGGATTAATTAGCTTGGCTTTAATCTTCCTTCAACATATACATCAAAATCATTCACTACTCCATAAATATATGCAGTTATTGGTCATCATTAATACATTAATGTCAACATTACTGAAGTTATTTCTAGAGCATCACGGAATACACCCAAGGGAATGAGGTGAAAATATATGTAAACATTTGACACTAAATAATACTCATAATGAGAAAGCTTCAAGGATTCTCTATGAGCCTAGACAATGTATAGTATGATAAAAAGACTGAATGAGAACGGAAAACAGAAGTCTTGGCTGGGGCCCAGTGCTATCGTTACTAGCTGTGAGAGATAGAAAAAGTTCCCCTGCTTCTCTACATCCTGATTTTCCTCTTACAGAATGAGCAGGTCTGCTCTCTCTCTCTCTCTCTCTCTCTCTCTCTCTCTCTCTCTCTCTCTCTCTCTCTCTCTCTCTCTCTCTGTTTTGTATGGTGTTTGTTGGCTTTAAACACCCTCCTCCTACAGTTGGAAAAGGAGCTGAATAAATCTTAGGGACTCTATTGTGTTCTTGAGAAAAGTAGACTGTGTTGCAATGGGGGTTTCCCTTCATCTCAAATGCACCACGGAAAAGGGGCAGACAAATAAGACTGAACGTTGAGAACAAGATATTGGAATGACAGCTGCAAGCTAAGGCATCAGTTGTGCTGGCTGCTCAGGGCTGACTGTGAGAGCCTCTAGGGACGAAAGAAATCCATTAGGGTTTCATTCAGGATATTTTACTTATGGAATGGCTGCCTCTCCTTTCTTCACAGATGTCTGCTAGAGTTGCATGCAGGGACAGAAGAAACCGGGAAGATGGCAGGCTCTGATCTAGGCTCTCCTCCTTACCTCCTCCACATGACTCAGAGCACTTGGTGAAGCCCTCATATTCCCAGTCATACAGCTCGTCCAGGTCCTGCAGGCCACCTAAGAGTCTGTCTCCATTATCTGGGTTAAATTCAGGAGTTTCTCCGTTGCACGGTCCCGCATAACAGGCACGTTGCGATGCTGGCTTGGGCCCTTCGCATTCATCCGTGGGCAGGTCAGCCACAGACTGAGAGAAAGGCAGGAGCACCTGGCATCTTATTATTCGCACCTGGGTTCCCACACCACAGGTGACAGTACAGGCAGACCAAGCTTCTGGAATGAACCTGCAGTTGGTAAGCAAACAAGAGGACAGGATGAGAAGCCCCAGGCAGGAAGCCATGGGTGCTGTGAGTGACTGCATCGCACCTGACTCTGGGGCCCAGAGCTGTGTACCAGGATGTGCTCGGAATCCTCCACCCCGTCCTGGGCTGGCAGCTTCACTTTAGTTCATGAGCTCATTGGCCACTGATTCTGGAGTGTGCTTCAAGAGTGTCATGTGAACTCCCAGCTGTAAGACATTCCAGCCACAGACCACCTGCTTGCTCACTGCTCTGCACCCCTAAGAGCAGCAGGACATTGGTGGGTCTCCTCCTCGCTCTAAATCCCAGCACTTGTGCCTCTTGCAGGATGCTGGCTCTTCTTACACCAGACTAACACTGATACTAAAAACGATAACAAAAATAAGCCCTTGGAGATATTTGGGAAGAGTTTTCTTTTTAGTTTGGAGCTCATATCTGTAACTTTTTCTTGCTCGTGTTCAGTATGCTTCCCAGGATTTATTTTTACGAATAGAGAAAAAATTTTTTTTTTTAAAGTTTCCAAGAATGGTGCTGCCTTTTCCCTCACACATTCTTTGAATCGGTCTGAACTCTGTGTCTTTTTATATCACATAGAAAGCCACACTCAAATTGAAAGCCACAGGCATGTTACAGTAAACAAGAGGTTCTGCAGCCATGCACGTTTGTTCCACGTCTTCCACCCCCACCCCTGGAAACGAGCTACACTAGCAAGAACTTGGGTTCTTTTTCCTTCTTCTTGACTTTCTCTAGAATGTATGAAAATATCCGAATTCCCAAAATTGCTCCTCATTAATCAACCATGGCTGCAGTTTCAGTGGCCTTGAGAGGTCCCTAGGGAAGATGCCCAGAGCGAGCCATTAACATTTTTTTTTAAAAGTTAGTATAATAATTCGGACAAAGAACTTTGTGATAATTACCCCTCCACACCCCTCCGCGATCCTGCTTTCTCCCAGGGAGGCAATGCTGAAGAGGCAGGCAAACCTGGCTTCTTAACCATGACTTTGGCAGAAAATGAAGAACTTGGTAAAGACTTATGGCATTAAATCTCGGCAAGCACAGAAGGTTCACAGCTAGTTCAGGGAAACTGACACTCTAGTAGCAAACCAATCCATTGATGACACAAAGACGCTCCCGCTCCCAGGATCTGAGGTTGGCCTCCTGTGGAGCAGACATGATCATTCTGCCTGGAGGACAGTCCTGCCCAAAGCACACACACTATTTGGAGGCATGGTAAAAAAAAAAAAAAGGCCCTTCCAAAAGAGATGCTCTCCAGTTATCTTGGCAGACCCATCTACTTGGAGAGTGCAAAGGTCACCAGAATGCCCATTAGAAGGGTAAGGATAGATACAAGGACCACTCAGGATGACCCCCAAGAAAATTTCACTCAAATATCATACCCCCTTGTTTTCTCTTTCTCATCTGATGTAGAGACTCAGGGGCAAATAGTATTCCCAAAAGATGTCAGTGTCTGCCTCCTTTAAATACTGCCACCTGCCTGAATTCATTTGAAATATAAAACTGAAATCCAGTGTCAAAATCACTTTAATTCTCTTATTGCACATTCACATACACCTGCCTGGCTCCCGGAATAACAATCACTATAAAGACATAGTCCTGGATTTTATATCCCTGGTGTTGGCATAAGGGGAGATGCATATTAAGTCATTTTGCATATAAGAAAGCAACTGATGACTTGACAGCAGAGTAATGAGTAATGCTTCCTTAAAAAAAAAACACAGTACCTTATTTTGTTCTAGAGTAAGAAAGACAGCAAGAACTCAAACTATGCCCTATGGACTATACAGTAAGGATTAGTCTTGTGCTACTGATAATAGACTTCTTCTGTGACTATTACGGTGGAGCAGAATCAACAAGCTTTTCCTGTAAAGAGCTAAGTTAGAAAATCATTTAGATTTTGCGTGCTGTGCAGGCTTTGTTGCAGCCACTCAAGTCTGCCATCAGTGGAAGAAATGAGTAAGTGGATGAGTGGGGCTATGTTCCAACAAAACTTTAGCTGCAGAAACTGGCTAAGGGTAGAGTGCAGGGTGGGATGCTTATGAATGGATCTGGATCTGGCCTGTAGGCTATTTTCAATCCCTGTTAATAAGAACAGAATATTTGCTAAAAGGCCAAATACTCTGAGATTCATAGACAGTTCCCAAACTTTCTCTCCCTCCCTCCCTCCCTCCCTCCCTCCCTCCCTCCCTCCCTCCCTCCCTCCCTCCCTCCCTCCCTCCCTCTCTCCCTCTCTGTCTCTCTCTTTCTCTGTCTCTCCCCCATGTCTATATATTATACAAATAAACTACACACAAACACAGACACACACACACACGCCACACACACACACACAGTGTCCTCAGTTCTCTTTGCCTATAAGGTGAATGACTTTGCATTTTGTCTCTTTGCAGAATCTGACTAATATTATCCCCAAAGATACAAAAGCCCAGGGAACTTACAGTAGCAAGAGTTGATTTTTTTAAAGCAGGGTTTCTAAACAATAAATATGTAAATAGGCACACATATATATGTGAGAGAACATTTGACTATATGGATGGTAGAATTAATAACAAGAAAATACCCCCTGCCTCATAAAAAAAAGGCAAATAAACATCTACTTTACCCTAAATGAGAGTTTTATTAAGTGCAAAACAGCTTTGCTGGCATAGCTCCCAATCTGCTATCTTTGGAACATCATCAGGTTCAGACCAATTCAAAACAATTTGATTTTGAAATGGTGCTGTCTCTTGGCAGTCATTTTAAGTTCTCTATTGCACACATTGTATGATACAACACATTCTCCTCTTGTTGAAGTTGGGAGATTATATTTCAAAGAAAACTATCTGATCGTACAAATGGCTACATGAACGACTGCTCTTCTTCTGAAGCTTTTCTCCACAGCCCTCCATCTTCTAAGGCTGCATTTACTGTCCTGAGTTTTGCGGCCACCAGTGGGAGGAAGCTAGGTCACAGAGAGGGCAGCAAGTGAGGAGCTTTAAATGTAACGTTTTACAGTCTCATCCTGAGTATCCCTTGTGGAGCTAGAATCTTTACAGTACATCGATATATTAATAGTTCCCTGTTCTTGCTGAGCTTTGACTTGGGCATTTCAAGTGTTTCTTGTGCTACTGTAGCACTGCTGGATGAAGGGGGAAAGTGGCTGCTCCAACAAAGGCTTCAAAAGACAGGCGAGAACTTCAGAAGATCTCCACATTTTGATTTTTCATTTCTAAGATCACACACACACACACACACACACACACACACACACACCCTCACACCTACACCCAAAACTTGATAAATGAATGAAGTGCTTTGGTCTGGTCTTTTACTGCAAGCTTAACTGTTCTAACTAACAAAGAGCTTCTGATTTAGGCTTATTACCAGAGTCCTTTTTATGACACAGAAAGCAGTGACAATCACAGTCACGTATAAGATCCCTGAGTGGTTTAGTTTATTACCAACTATTATAAAGTTAGGGGCATGCCCTAAAGTAATAAAACCAACCACTTTATTAATAAACTGCTAAACAAAAATAATATATTCTTGATTGATTGGCCATATCACTAAAGACACCAGCCATAGTGAGGCTGGGGTTTTATGGGTATGCTCTGTGACTGACCTATTTAACTCTCCCCTTTCCTCCACTGCTTTTTGTGTTCTCTCTCTCTCTCTCTCTCTCTCTCTCTCTCTCTCTCTCTCTCTCTTGCTCTTTTACTCTCTTGCTCTCCACTCTCTCTTTCCTGTCTCCCTCTCCCTCCCCTTCTCTTCCCTCCCCCTCCCTGTCCTGGTCCTTCCCACCTCGCCCTTTCTCTCCCCACCTCTCTCCTAAACACAAGCCTGTTTCAAAACTCACTGTGATTAGGGGCAGCAAAATGCTTAGAAGTAAAAAGTGCTTGGTGATTGAGCCTGGTCCAGCCTAAGGACATGAGTTTGATTCCCAGAATTCATGGTGTGAGGAGGGAACCAGTTCTCAAAACTGATCTCTGACCTATACATGTGTGCGGATGCATGTGTGCACACACATATATGCAGACACACAGATACACACACGTGTGCACACATGCATGCACACACAGAGTAATACAAATAAAAAATCCATCAGGATTAGTAATGTCAGAATAATTTTATAGGTGTGCCATTTAAAAAAAAGATGTATTTTTATGTATGAGTGTTTGTCTACAAATATGTTTGTTCCTGGTACTTGCAAGGCGTTAGAATCCTGGAGCTGGAGTTACAGGTTGTTGTAAACGGAATCAGGTCCTCTGCAAGAGCACTTCTCTAGCCTGCAGGAAGGCTATTTTCATGATGTTGTTAGTCTCAAACCCTGGTTTCAAAATTCATACTGGAAGTTTCAGGGAAACATATTAAAAGCATCTAATTTTGGTAGTTTTCAGTTTAGTTTATTTTCCAGCTATGAGTCTATAGGGGCTGTGGCTTCCTCTTTTTTTCTGGTATGTATTTATGTATGGAATTCGTGGCATGGCAGCACAGTGAGAAGAGAAGCAGGAGGGAGATAAAAAAATGCTTTAAAATGGACGACAAGGAAAAGGAACACCCATCAAATGCGTCTTTCCCAACTGTTTTAGCCTTTCACTGATTCAGTTATTGTACCATTCTATCAGTTGCAGAAAACTGATAATGCAAATGATTTTCCTTAAAAAAAAAAAAAGGCAGAAAATTATCTTGTGGAACGCAGTGCTTCATTGTCTTGTGTATTTGCTAATTTTGCATCTATTTGCAAATTCCTTTTATTCATATTTACTTAAATATGTATGACTCTTCTAAATTCCTTTGAAATGATTTAGCATGTAACTGGCTCCTCATTAATTGAGTTCCCTTACTAATGAGCTACAGTAGTCTCAGTCAGGGACTATTTTCTATGGTTTCAATTAGCCATGATCAACCATGGTCCAAAAACATTAAGTGAAAAGCTAGAGAAATAATTCACAGTTTTGACTACTTTTAAAAAATGCATACCACTGTAGTTACTTTGTTATTATTATGCTAATCTCATTGTGCATAATTTACAAACTAAACTTTATCATAGGTATATCATAATAGCAAATACAGTATCTATAGAATTCAATACTATTTGTAGTTATGGTCAGGAGTTTTGGGTGTATTACTATGGATAGGGGAAATACTGTAAATGCAAATTTTGACAAATGTTTACTTTATTTACACCCAAACCATGAGATTTCTTTTAAAAACTTAATTAACTTTTTAAAAGAACACCAATATATTGTATTTATTTATTTGTTTATTTATTTAATGTGAATAAAACATGTTTGTTTCAATATATGTATGTACACTGTGCTATTTCTCGTGTCTGTGGAGGCCAGAAGAGGGTGTCAGATTCCGTGGAACTGAGACTATAGGTGGTTGTGAGCTGCCATATAGGTGCTTTTCAAGATCAGTGAGTATCTTACCTTCTGAGCCATCTCCCCAGTCCAAAACCATTATTGACTCCAATAGTAACTATAGATGTATCGAGAAAACACTATGTTAGAAAAATAAAATATAAGAAAGTCTGCCACGTATTAACCAGGAAGGCCTTTGCAGAAGTATATCACTGGGGCAAAGGTCACAGGCTAGATCACTAATGATGTGCCCAGATTCATCTGATGCTTAACCCAAGCTCCCTTTCTTCTTCTTCTATTATTGTTTGAAAAGTTGGTTCTTCTGCTTCTGGATATTCCTTGAAAAAGTCACAGAGTAAAAGCTTTTGGACCAGATACAGTTGCTTAAACGTAAGCTGGGTATTTGTGCAAATGAAGGAAAATGTTGATGCATGAGAGAAAGAGCTGAGTGACAAAGGAGACTAGGGAAGAGCAGCCTCTTCTCTGTTCCTTTTCTCCAGTTCCAGCTCTACATGACGTCAGGAAGGCTCACATAAAACTTCTTAATGTCTCTAAGTGAAATTGAGGGTTGGAAGGCTGTTAAAAGCTTTGCAAAACAGCAGATAGATACAGAAAGCTACAAAGTGAAGACAGCTCTTCAATGGAATCATCTTAGGGATTTTCAAATTACTTGTATAATTTTCAGCTTACAGGAACTTTAAAAATGATCACCAAGGTATATTTTTGGCATCTTTGTCAAATTAGGGCAGCAAAAGGTGCATGCTTGCTGAGAAGAGTTTCAGTGGGAGGGGTGGGGTGAGACCAGGTAAGATGAGGTGAGGATTAAAATTTATCATATATTTGTATGAAACTGTCAAAGAATAAAAAATAAATTTTACAAGTTTAAACAGGAGTACTGAAAAGAATTAAAATTTGTGGACAGTATCTACCCAAGATACTATTCTATATTTCTTCAGAGCTTAAGTCATGTCGAATTAAATGAGAATCTCCCTTGAGCATGCAAAACCTCTAGCTAAGGACTCTAGGCTTGAATGTGGAATCATGACAGGGTTACCCAGCTGTTAGTTCACGGTCTCTGGAGCTGCATGTTAGTGATGTAGCTCATATTGAGGTCTCCAGGGAAAACGTTTCCCAGGCACTTCTCAACAGAGCCTCAGGCAGCATCACATTCGGTAGCCTCTCTCAATCCTTAAGCATCATGCTTCTTAGTGAGCAGGCATTATGAACACTACGGTGTGTCTCAGTAGCAAAACTGCAACAGAATGATGGATCTTAGAATCTAAACAAATGAAAGTCTGGTAGAGCCACCAGGACAACGATTTGAAAAGACAGTGGAAGAAAATCTGTGGCTACCTGTGTCAAATGCTGTTAACCCATGCTAATGTGACTCATTCCCAAACTGGCAACATGGGTTTTCCTTTAGAGGCTAGTAATGGGATTCACTTGGGGATCTTTGAGAGATCGAGAGAGAGCTGATTTCTGTAAGAATCTTTCAATGAGTATCTTGTAGAAAATGTTTAGTGCTTGAAATGAAAGAGTTGAGTGCATTAAGGAGCCAGGAGGAAATCTCATAGGAAGAGCCACTGAACTGGGAGCCGAGCTACCCCTCCCTGCCCAGGTCACTTTGTCAGGGCATCTGTCAGGGACAGGTAAAAACATCTCTAGGGCTAATGATACCAAGCTTGGTTTGCTTCTCTGGCTACCACCTTCTCAGTCAACTTTCCTAGGTTCTTCTGTCCTCAAACCCTAAAGACTGCTGTGCCTCAGGGCTCAGATTTGTAGCTCCCAAGGCTTTCACTAACGTCTCCTAATTTCAATTACCATTGACAGGAAATTTCTAAGTATTTAATCTTATAACTTTTTCTTATAAAAGAACGAACATGAATTTAATTATTTTAATTAGATAATTAATTTACAAATCAATATATTATATAATACACTGTGATAATAAATTAAATAGTTAAATAAATAATTAATAATAATGTTATTTTTGAAAACAAACTAACATAAGGCTGGTGAGATGGCTCATCAAGTAAAGGTACTTGCTGCCAAGGCTTCCGACCTGAAAACTTGTCATTTTGGCTTGGTTGACCAATGGGCTCTTAGGATCCACTTGTCTCTGTTCTCTCCGATGGGATTAAAGGCATTGACAGCCATACCTACCTTCTTACTTGGGGACTGGGGATTTGAACTCAAGTCCTCATGCTTGAAGAGCAAGTGCTCTTACCCAGTAAGCCATCTTCTCAGCTTCCCCCACATGGAATTCTTGATTTCTTCCCTCAGCAATGTATTCATCTTTTAATCTTCTTTATCACAACAGATATTTCCACTAACCACTTGTTAAAAAATATTCATGAGTTAATCCTGACTCCTTAATTTCCTTCAGTTCTTGATTCTGACAGGCCAGTTCTATCCATTATGCCTTGAAACTCTAGTTCATCATTGTTAACTCCCCCCTGCCATTTCCTCTGTCAGAACAAGCATTAAATAATATTAGCCAACAGTTACACTTATTGCCATATGTATTTCATGCACATAATTCACCCAAACACTGAGAGATGGGGACTGTTAGATATGTTGTAAAATGGGTAAAAGAGATTATTAGTATCTTTTCAATTAAGCATTAGCTAGCATCATCCAGCACCTTGTCTAGGGTGGTCTAACTCTGAGAGATTGAGCCTTGGAATGTCTTTGGATAATTATTTTTAACTCCATAGAGATAAAAATTTCCTTGTAAAGGGTTGGTGATGACACAGATGTTTCTTGTCCATCAGTGTGCAAATTTTTCCTGTTAGTGTTAATGGTTTTGTCTTCTGAAAAGGAACCTTTTAAGACCAACTCTCTAATGGGTTTAATGAGCTCCCTGAATAATTCATGAATTAAAAATTGTTTGATATATTCATGTTGTATTTGCATGTGTTTCATGATATTGTTAATAATTATATTTCCACAGTGTTTATCTTCATCTCAATGTCTAGACTGAGGCGCAGAGATCACCAGGGTCACAATGTTGGACTTACTAATGAGGCTGGACTGTCTGGCCAGTGAGCCCTGGGAATCCCATCTCTGTCTCTCTAATGTGTGGATTATAAATGTCTGCTACCATACTGAGCTTTTTCGTGCAAGTTCAGGAGAAGAAATGATGCTTTTATGACAATCACTTTATTGACTGAGTTATTCCCCTCCCCCTCTTTTCTTTCTTTCTCTTTCTCTTTTCCTCCCTCACTTCATTTTCTTTTCTTGAGACAGGGTGACTTACAACACACTATGTAGTCATAGTCAAGACTGACTTCAAACTTGTGGCAACCTTCCTGTCTCAGCCTCCCAAGCGCTGTGGTTATTGTGTGAGAACGGGCATGCACAGCCCAGTGTTTCATTTTCTGATGGTCATTACCTATCTTTCATAATTACGGGGTTTGGTTTATATTGATGAATTGTTGGGTAGCTAAGGAGCTTGAGGCAAGTTTAAACTCTCTGCCAACTACCCTTCTGTAAAACCTCATTGAAAAAACTGCTTTATAGAAGAAAGGGTTTGGAGACAAATGCTGACTTCATAATTTATACATGACTTTTCGGTCAAACATTGCCTTATCTTCCTGCCATCTACATACTCAATAGAGAATGCCTTGGAACATTCTGGAACTTGTCCGAGGTTACAGGGACTCACAGAGCACCTTTATCATTAGTTACAATGTACTTTAAAAACCTCAGCACATAGAAAGCTTTTGGGGGAAAGTGATACGCCATTAACTGCATATAGCAGATAGGAACAAGGCCAAGTTACTCTCCTCACAGTCTACAGACATGATACTACTTAGGCTACCTTTCTGTGCTTTTCTGGTGTGCATGAATGGGGCATGATTTGCAGGCTTGCTTTCTCTGTAGGATCATCTGCCTATTTAAAAGACCATATCCCAAAGGAACTAAAGATGCCATGTGGCTGACAGCTATCATTGCATCTGTGGTTCTCAGCTTAACACCACAATGAAAATTTAAATCCACACCAATCTTTGATAAAAATCTAAAGCATTGTAAACTTAGAACACTTTGAGTGAACCATTTCTTTTTCTGATAGAGTGAAATGAGTTTATCTTGAATTTCTGTAAGCTTCTTTTCTTTAATTCAACAAATTTGGCAGAGCTTTCCAATGAAAAGTTTAGTTCATTAAAAAAAATGACCTTAATGGACTTAACATATATTGGTGGTGACAGGGTCCATACTTTATTTTGGCACACAAGGACCCTATTAATTTGTCTTTGTCACTCTCTAGGGCTCAGCTGAGCAAGAGCTCGGAGTTAGCTTTCTGAAGGCAGCTACGGTGTGAGCAAAAGTGGTGGCGGTGGAGCAGCTGATGAATACAGGACTCTTGGATTGCAATGAGGCCTTTACTGACCACATAAAAATGGCTCTGTCTGTGCTTTTGGCTTTATTATTGATTTTGCTGTCTCTGTGCATGCTGGGAGCAATCTGTGGGGATTGTGTGTATTAACTCAGGGTAGGAGGAGGCTGCTGTTCCATGGGAGCAGTTTCTAGACCCTCTTTACATGGCTTTACAATTTTCCATACATTTCTTTTTAATTAAAACAGAAGTAACTATCCTTTGTATGTTAGAACAGACTCTGGACTGAAGTAGAAGTATGGTACCCATGAATCTTCAAAGAACTTCCGAAGTACAGAGGAGGCGAGGCAGGAAGATGGTGTAACGTGGGAACCCTACCTGAGACGCAGGTTAAATCTTGTGGTTCTTAAATGACGTTAGAACAAGATATGCTTACAATGGGTGATGATTGTAATAGATTTTAACTCTCTCAAAGATTCTCTAGGAAAACCATTGTGTCTAGGAAAGGTGTAGTTATGGTAACAGGTAATATGTTAATCCTCATAATCCTACGCTGTAGAGACCACAATGTTCAGTTTACAAATGAGGAAATAGAGGTTTATGGTGTTCAATGATTTGCTCAGGCCCATTGTTGCTAAGGGAGACCTCAGTTGTAGCCCACACTTAACTACTGTGCACTGTTGCCCTGTGTGGAGAGATGGTTAGATGCTATTTAATCCTTGGTCCTAACAGGGCTACATCCATTTAGGGCATACAAATACACAGCCCCACTCCTCAGCAACTCATCTGTGGCAGCTGGATATATTTGAGAAAGAAGAATGAGTTTAGGCAACCATGATTTTTTGTTTTTAGTCTTTTTTCAACACACAGGTTTGCCTCGCCGAGAAACAAAGGGTGACAGAATGTGTGATCATATCAGTCTCCTTTTCCAAAGCAATAATTTTGATATTAACACTAGATTCAAATATAATCTATCATAAGCTTCCAACCACTGGTTCATATGAACATGTCCCTTCAACTCTCACAGTGTATATATTAATTTAATCTATTCATTTCTTATTATTTGTATACTAAGACATGTGACCTTAATCACTCTGATATTTTAGATTAAAGGTAGATATAATTCTAATATATATAGTACAGAACTGGGGTTCTACTATCAATCATACTGCATATAACAAAACATTAAATAACATTTCTTTCTTATTTATTTATATTTATTTATTATTTTTTGATTTATTTATGTATGAGACTTTTGCTTGTATGCATGTATGTGTACCACATGTGTGCTTGATAGCCACAAAGGTCAGAAAAGAGGATAAGATTCTTCGGGTCTGGCATTAGACAGTTGGAAGCTGCCATGTGGGTTCTGGGAATCAAATATAACTCTTCTGGAAGAGGAGCAAGTGCTCTTAATCGCTGAGCCCCCAATGGCATTCCGAATTAAATCATGTAGAACTCATTTATTTAATCTGTGGATACTTGGCCAATATTCAAATTTGAGTCACAATTTTATTGCTTCTGTGATGACAATAGTCAGAGGCTTCTTTCTTTTAAAACATTTATTGTTATTTCTTATATATATAGGTGTTTTGTCTGCATGTACATTTGTGCACTACATATGTGCCTGGTGCCTGTTGGAGCCAAAAGAGGGCATCCAGTTCCCTAGAACTGGAGTTACAGACAATTGTGAGTTGCCATGTGGGAGCTTGGAATTAAACTCAGGTTCTCTTGAAGAGTAGGCAGGGCTCTTAACCACTGAGCTATCTCTCCAACTCCAACCCTGAGGCTTCATGAGAGTAAAACACTGTTAGGTAACTTTTGATATACCTGCATCTACCAGAAAGTCACTGTGCTGAGCAGGTGGCTCATGGGTCAGTTTAGCTCCTGCTATTGGAGGCATGAACAGTGAGCAGGTGATACATGCTCTTCCAAAGTTATCCATCATGAAACGCATTATTAGACAGAGAATGTGCATCAATGGTCTGCTACTCCAGGAAATAAGCAGGGTAGGGATAATTTTGGTAGATGAGGATGAGGCCAGAAAGGAAGGAGCTGATGAGAGAGGATAAGATATAGGAACATAACGATGTCTGTTCAGGGCAAAACTGCACACCAATTCCTGAAACTGAATGAATGCTTTCATACTTTCTCACCTCATGCTTCTAATCTCAACCTGCTGTTGCTCCAGCATCCTTTTTATTGACTTCTATTCTATGATGTACTACTTAATTTCTTGATTATTCTATGAAATGAGTCTTGATTTTTAATATGCCTATTTCTGTGTTTAGAGGAGACATTCCTTGGCATGGGAGATGGCTTAGTCATTAAAGATTAAGGCTCACAACCAAAAAGACAAGATTAAAAACTTCCTTGTTACCTTCCATGGCCTGAGCCTCATAAAGAGAACATAAGTCAAGTACTTTGTGTTGAGAATATAAACAATATTCCTGTCTAAACCCTTCACTGAGGTTTGATTCACTATATATACTTTGGGGAAATATAAGAATTCATGCCACATAGCTGAGATTTCTAGCCATTTTTTTTAAAGTATACCTTCTTAAGCACCAAGAAATTTACAATACTAAACAACTTCATAGGGTATAAATATTAACTAAATATATTGAAATATAGTCCACATGTATTGAAATGCTGTTTCCCCACAAGATAAACAAGGCACACAAGGACTGTAGAATCATCATGGAGACTCTCATTGGTCCTTCTGTTTATACCTAAATCCTGTGGGTTCTATTCGCACAGATGCATGACAAGAATTTCCTTTTGTTTCTTATGGAATTGGCCCCATGGCTAACCTGATGCCATCTGGTATCCAGATAGCACTGCTCCTTTCTGACTGCTTGACTTTCTTTTTCTTTTCCTCTGGCTCATGTCAAGGTTATTTGTGATAATATACTTAAGGCCTGGTTATTACAATGAAGCTTCCAAATGGCTTACTAACCAAAAGAGTTAACTAAAAATCTACTAAGATAACTCAAGATTTTTAAAATAGAAGATTGGTACAGAAACACTACTTGATCTTACTGTATCTAGCTTTCTATCTGGTGAATGCCAGATATTTGATGAGGGGATGCTTGATTAACATTAATATTAATATTTATACTAATATGTTGGCTATATTGAGCCTGAAAGGACATTGTTCATCATTGCTTACTCTGAACTACCAAGGAAAAACTATCAGGAATCAAAATATACATGGAAGAACTAAGCTATTAATTAGTCCTTGCTTTCTCTATGTGGGATGTCTTCCTTTAGACTTCAAAGTCTAGAAAGACAAAGTTAGGGTGCCTGGTGCACCTTGGTCATACTTTTGTTTGTTGTAAATATATCTCCTTCAAAAATTACCCCCTAGGACATTAGGTGGTGTCTTACTGCTTGAAGGAGGTAAGAAGACAGGAGACAAACATTTTCCTTCCTATTCTATGTCTGTTCAGATTTTTAAGGAAAGCCAGATGAATAACTCTTCAAAACATTTCTTTAAAAGTCTTAGAGATTTGTATGAGTTTTTTTCTTAAGAAATTAAGCTGTCAAAGAGGTCATGGTGTGTACTTGTCATGTGTGGCACAATGATTTCCTTAAAATATTTTTATTGACAGTTTTATATATTTATCTAACAGACTTCCATCATTGCAGCTGCCATTCTGTTTTTTTCATTCATGCTCCCTTTCCTTTCTGAAAGAAACTGTATACACAGCATATCCTCCTCCTACTGTCATGTCATGTCCGTGTGCATGTGTGTGCGTTTGTGTGTGTGTGTGTGTGTGTATTTGAGATCTACTGAGTTTAATTAGTGGTTTGTTTTATTTTTTAATAGAGTGTGGATGGGAGTTTATTTACCCAAGATAGGACTACTGATCAATGGTTACATCACTGAAGAAAATGGTATCTATCTCCTTAACAACTGTTAACAGCCACTAGTCCTTTAAGGAGTAGTGGGGCTGTATAGGTCCCGCCCCCATCATGATGGAGTGCTGATTGGCCCAGTCATGTTTCAGTCTCCTGCAGCTAATCACAGCTACAGTGAGTTCATGAGTGCCATGGCTGTGTCCTGTCTGCATATCTCAACATCCTCTGGCTCCGATTCTCTTTCTACCCTCTCTTCCTATGTGTTCTCTGGGTCTTGGAGGGGGTGACACAGATGCATCATTTAGAGCAAATATTTCTTCTCATTCTTCAGCTCATAACCTCTGAGACAAATTTATGTTACTGTAGTTATTTTTATGACTGTCTATGATGGGTTTCATTCATAAAAGCCCTCACTAAGCTTACATTTCAGTTTGATGTTTGGATTGTATTTGCATTGCATTACTCAATGGGATAGAGAAAAATACCTTGCTAAAAGGATTCTTACTGGGACTGGGAGAATGCTTAGCAGTTTAGAGGGCTTCCTGTTCTTCCAGAGGATCCAAGCTTGGCTCCCAGAATCCATATCAGAAGACTTTCATCAGGGCTCTTACATGGCATGGCTTCCATCTGACAGCCTCTGAGGATACTTGCTCTCATACCATCCCACATACTTGAAATAATTTTAAAAAATGGACTAGTGAGAAGGCATAGCAGGCAAGATCACTTTCTGCTCTACCAGAAGACCATAGCTTGGTTCACAACACCCATGTGGTGCTTCATAACTGTGGTTAACTCCAGATCCGGGGAATCCAGGTCCCCTTCTTATCTCTAAGGACAATGGGCACGTAATACACAGACATACACATAGGTAAAATACTCATAAACATAAAATAAGATTTTGCTTTTTGTAGCCAGAATCACTGGTTAAAAAATATGTCTGAGGACCATAGATGCATGAATTCCCATAAGTGGGTCCACAATTCCATTTCTGTATAGAAAGATAATGGATTTGCCATAGTCCCTCAGTCTAAGATACATCTTCTTTTGTTGAGGAAAAGACAATATCTCAAAAATGTTTATGTTTTGTTTCTGAAATATTAGGCAAGGTCTCTATTACTGAGCTCCAAACACTAGCCCTCAGGTGAAACTTAATATGATGAATCTATATCATGTGAAATGATCCAATCTATGTACTTATTTCAGTACTTCTGGGAGACATATTTGGGTTCACATATTCCATACAACATTTAGATTAGAAGACCCACAATGTGAGAACATTCTTGTGTTCTTCAATATGTCACTTCTTTCTTTTTTTTTTTTTTTGTTTTTGTTTTTTTTTTGTTTTTTTGATATTTTAAACTTTTATTTATATTCCCTTGCAGTGCTTAGCCTCGCAGCCTAAGGAAGTATTCAGATCGCCAGACAGAGAGGGTTCTGGGTAGCCCCTCTCTGCTTGGTCTAGGGTGGAAGTCTCTTCTTTTAGGTTGGGTGGAGATGGATTTGAGGAACACCCTGGATAGAGTAACAACCTCATCTTGAGTCTCATGGTCCTCCATAGCTAACTTATGATAATGTATCTGAATAGGTTTTGCTACCGAATTATCTATCTGCTGTATCAGAAAGTTAGTCAGCCTATTTAAGGCCCGGGACTAAAAGAAATCAGCAGAGATAACCCAGTTAATGGTCCAAGATGGGAGGAAGTGGGGTTGACAACCATAGAGAGGTTGAAAACCAATCCTTGTACCAGCTCTCATATTCCTCTTTCTCTTTCTCTCTCTGTCATTTCTCTGGGCCTTCTCTGACCTTTTTCATGTTCTCTTTAACCATCCCTGTCTTGTCTATGTAAGGGCAACATTCTTCTTTAAGGGCTGTACACAGTCAAGAGCTGTACACAGTCTTTTCTACTGTAGAAGAATAAATCAAGTCCAATAAAGTCCTTTGCAATTTTTGGAGATCAATTCAGACATCGAAATGAGGGATTTCTTCAGATTAGTGATGTCAATCTCTAGCTGTTTGGTGTCCTTGTCAATGGCCCATCAAAGGTCTGAGTAGTATAAGTCTGGAGGCCAGCATCAGGATTAGAGCTTCTACCAGCAGACACACGGGTGTTTCCTTTTTACCTGTTCTCAGGCTGGAGGTTTAGACCCTGGGAGCTCTGGTTGAATCTTTTGATACTCATTCTAAAAAGGAGAAAAGCACCCTCACTTTGGTCTTCCTCCTTCTTCTTGAGTTGCATGAGGTCTATGCATTGCGTCTTAAGTATTGTGTGCTTTTGGGCTAATATCCGCTTATCAGTGAATGTTACTTATTTCTTGGTGCTTCAGTGATTGGTCTTTTACCATAGTTTTTCTCTAAACATATCTTAGAGATATTGACTTCCGACATACTTCTGGCCAGTGCTAAGCAACTTTTCCTTACATTATGGGGTTATTAAGAGTATCTAACACTAAGTAAGGACATTTCACATGCTAAAAGATTAAATACAGTGATTTTCCTGTATTTATTTAATGAGACATGGTATTGATAATATTTTCATTTTCCATATGGGAAAGTTGGTGACATTTGCTGCTTTCTTTTATAACTCTCCAAGCCTGCTGGAGCTGGCGGAGAAGATAACAGCTCTGGATCTCTGTTCCCTCCAGCCCCAGAGCAGCAGTTCAGAACTGACAGCCACAGCTTCTAAACATTACCGTTTAATTTAACCAATGTGAGTCTCTTCGGTGGGAGAAGAATGGTTTACTGACAGTATATCATTTTTTTTTCGTTGTGCTTTGGAGAGTAATTATGGTTGTTATACACATTTGGAAGCTTGTCTATGTGTCTCTTTTTAAAGAAGGAATTAAGACCATGCAAAATTATGTTTTTAAAATTCAAAATCAATTAAAAAATGTGACACTTAAGACCTTTTGGAGGGCTCAGTACATTAAACATGTAAAATGTATTAAAATATGGAAAACATACAGCTTTCATTACCTAATTCTACAGCTGTCATTTATTTCATTTTGGTATTAATGTAATTGTTGTCCTGACCATAACTGTATACATTTCCTTTGCGTTAAATTGGCACTCCAATTATAATCTACTTCAACTCGGATTAATCACACCAAGATGGCAATTCCATTACATGAAGAGTGAAATTTAATGGCTTAATTTTATATGGCTATAATTTCAATGGCTGAAAGTGTGTTTAGTTGCTTTAGGGGTTTTTACTAAAATTAAGCATAATGCACCTTAATTGGAACATTCATGGAAAATACATATCATAAAATATGCATGATCATGGTCTATGAAATGCTTCTGCATAAGCATTTAATTCCACTTTCAAGTTTCATTGGAGCAGTATCGACTAATCAGAAAGAAGTATAATTATGGATACAATATGCTTTTATTTAGCTTCAACTTTGTTCTATTATTTAACATTAGTCACAATGCAATATTCCAGACAGATATGCCTTACACCAGATGGCAGAATCTAATGTATAGGAGAGCAGATTATTTATATAAAAACTACACAGTTGGTTGGAAACATGTTTAACCATAGAGTACACATAAGGATTAACTGGGGCCAGTGACGTGGCACTTTTCTATGTCTCAGATAGAGCCGTAGTAGATGTAGAGTTAATGGCCCTGACATCGTCCTCAGCAATTAGATCTGCCAAACTAGGTCTCGGCTGGGGAATTACATCCTGGGCAGGAGAAGGAGAGGAATATCTTCATTTATTGGATTAGCTTTGTGACCTTTGGACACCATCTCTCCTCCAAAATTCTCTCACCTTTGGTTACTTTAAAATTTTTTTTTTTACTGTAGTAACTTTAAGGTAAACAAGTAACTTTATATTTAACTTAATTGTTCTCTTAAGTAAAAACATAGTATTTAATTATGTACCATTTTTTATTTTTTTACTTCTGGGAAATCAAGTACTTTGGTATAATTGATTCACAAGTGACCATTGATTATTGAGATTTCACATCCTAGAAAGCTTTAGATTCAAGCAGGGTAAGTTGGAGAAAACTGTGTTTGAATATCTTCATTTATATCTCTTGGAAAATTTACATTTTGATTTGCATTTGAAAATTCTATGATATAATATGTGCTCAACTGTGAATTCTGAAGACTGGGTCACATGTCTTATACATCCATATGTGTCTTAGTATCTACATTAAAGTAACCGAGAAAGGCTTCAGGCTGTGCAATGGCTTTGCCATCTATGGAATGGATCAGTAAAGTATTCTTCCTTGTGTAAAAACTGTAGCAGATACACCTGTCAGTGTTCTCTAGTGGAATCAGTGCATACGGATCGACCACTCAATCTGTTTTCTCTTTATCTTCTGTGTTACTTTTCTGAAGTCTGGTAAATCTGTGCCTATTGGTCCAGATTCCATGGATTACAAACAGAACTCATATAGAACCCTAAGTAACTGGGTAAAAAACACAATCTTTCCAATGATGAGGTAAAGCTATTACATGCCTTTTACCTTTATATAAATTTTATTTACTCCTAACATTTTCTGAATAGCCATACTATAAGGTTGAGGGATAAGGAGAGTGGAATGCTGCTCAGACTTTCATATCAAATCAAGCTGTTCATCTTTCCTTCCTTCCATCTGCCCATCCATCCATCCATCCATCCATCCATCCATCCATCCTTGTAGTGAGGATTAAACCCAGATGCATATGTAGGCAAGCAAGTACTCTACCACAGAGCTACATCCTCAGCCCATCTAATCTCTTGTTACATCATCAGCCTGGAATGTCTCACTTTTAGCTCCTTGCCAAAGGTAAAGAATTTAGAGAAGAGAGCAAACACCTCATTTTTATCTCCCTGTCAGGCAAATCTGAAGCATACTAGATTCATATAGGAAGAATGTAAGAAACTTGTAAATTTCATTTAGATGCAATCAACATTTTGACCATCATTTGGCAACAGATCCATCTCTAATTGGGGATTCCAGAGGGCTCACGTCCCTTTGAGACATAGATTAGGATCCAAAAAAAAAAAAAAAAAAAAAAAAGCCACAACAGTGAGACCCACTAATTCTGTTCAGAGGATTTCCTCATACTGAACTTACGAAGGCTCTTCAGACACAGCAGCTCCTTCCTCTAGCTCCTGGGCTTGCTTGAACCATGGCAGCTTGGCCTCTATTGGAAGTTTCTCTGAGAATAAGTACAGTGGGAAGAGAAGAGATTAGAAACTACCTGAGGGTTCAGGGAAGGTCTTCATTCTCTGTACTTTCTAGTTTTGCAGCATATGTAGATGTCATGCTAATAATTACAAATAATTACTGTTGCAGCAAATAGCTGTTTCTGAGGATGGTAGTATCAAGAAGACTTGCCAATGGATTTAAAGATTTCCTAACACCAGTGTCTATACACATGCTTCTCTCCTCTGTGTTGAACTGCAAAGTCCTTTTTTAGTGAACGTCCCCGTTCGAAGCACTGACAACTATACAGAGACTCAACAAAGCTCCTTTAACACCTTTAAAACACATAATACAATAGATGATATTGTAGTATTTTATATTTGTTTTGCCTCTGGGCTAAATGTGGATCTTATGTTACATTATATCAAAATTAAACGAACTACCATGTTGAAATTTGTAAAACATCGTTCTAAAGTTCTGACTTATTCAATATTACTCCCAAGGTTCAGTAGCAATGAAAGTTTGTACAACTGAAGGTCCATAAACCATGATTTGATGTGTTTTTTACCTATTCATCTAGCTTGGGCAAACAACTCAAACAAGCTTCTTAAGTGCTTCCTGGGGAAAATGTGGAGGAGCAAAAGAACTAGGGAGGGTCTAACTGCTCCTAAGAACTAACTGCCAAGATTCTCATCTCTGACATATTATTAAGGTCATTTATGGCATGTTTGCCTTTATAGTATGAGCCAGTGAAGCTCTGTCACCATTTTATAACATATAATTGCAAAGATGAAAGAAATATGTCCACATATGCATGCACCATGGAGTAATGCGGTATTTTAACAATGCTTACAGAGTCAAGATCACTACTTAGCTGTGAAAAACCCAGACTTCATTCTTGATTGTTAACTGTAGACTGAATTTTCTTCCCTCTAAAACTGCTTGGTAAAGATAGACCTAATAAGTCATTGGCTATTTTTAGTTGGGTTTTCACTACTTGTCTTCTATTTTCAGCCATCACTTGTAGCTAGAACTATAGTAAGAAATGCATGCATGATTGGTTCATGGGTGTGGGACACCTGCACATGCATCATTGTATAACTCCATTATTCACCCTAGTTAAAGGATAGCCAGTGTCCAGGTTGGCACCAACAAGCTTGTAATACTTCATTACCATCTAGTACCCATGAGTGCCTGTGGCCATCTCATCTGCTATTTGAAAACAATGATGGTGTACTTAAAAGTAGTATCTGGAGAAAACCTCATATGTGGCAGGGAGCAGGTTAAGAACCCTATTATACAGTAGCGCTTGTAATCCTCTCATTGATTTTTCATGTACATTCTAGTATCTTCCCCATCTTACAGATGAGTAAACTTAGACAAGAGAGATTTTTTCTCCCTTCTCCTCTCCTTCTTGCTCCAGCTCTGCTTGCTCTGGGCCCTGCTCACTCTGGCCCCAAGAATAATAAGGGTTTCTGATACGTCTTTTTGTTTTCTTTTTAGATTATTAAGAGCTCATAATGCTACTCATTTCAATGATAAATAACATGTAGAGCTACTTCGTGGTTGATTTTCATAGAAATGTAATGTCTCAAAGAAGTGATGCAAAGAAAGAAATGGCAACTGCGCTTGGCATTCAAGGTTATAAAAACATATCATAGAGGATCCTGAACATCCAAACCGTTTGTGATTACGAGTTTTCCTGTTTCATTGGCACACCAACAACACTGACACAGAAATCAGATCAATATTCACACGGATCTGAAAGACCCAGTATAACTATAATGTCTGTTGTTTAAGTAGATTTTTCTAAATTCTTTTTAAAAATGGAATCATTTCTGACATCTCTAAAATTCAGATAAATGTCACAGTCCTATTTCTAATTACACTTCTGCAATTCAGTCTCATTTCATGTTCATTCTCTATACAGAAAGTAACAGGTTTTCACTTCCTCTGTTTGAGGTCTGTGACTTCCCAGCATATGTCAGGCTTAGTAAAGTAGAAATATTTGGATTCCTTGTTTTTAAAAGCAAGATCTATGGATAGCAAATTATACATATATATGTATATAAATAAATATACATGCAATCTGGTTTTTCTTTATGAAGATGAATCTAATATTTTTAGTGATGATTTTTCAGACAGTTTAATAATTTGGAAGGCAAGTGTATACATACAGTTTTCTACATATGCTACTTCATAAAGGATGTAGTCATGATCATTTGAACTAGCAATCATCACGTTAAGTGAAATAAACCAGACGCAGAAAGACTAACACAATGCATGGCTTATTTCATAATCAGCACACAGACACAAACACACACAGAGGCACACACATGACACTGAGGCACAGAAGGAGAGAGAAAGAGAGAGAGAGAGAGATACAGACATACACACATGTGAGTGAGCGAGAGAGAGAGAGAGAGAGAGAGAGAGAGAGAGAGAGAGAAGTATTACAGATACACACAGACACTCAGAAATATAGACACACACACACATATACACACACATATACACAGGACTCTGAAGCACAGAGGGATTATTTTGTCAGGGAAAATGGATTAGTTACAGGAACACAGAAGAGCTGCAGTGGGATAAGTTCAAGTTACAATCACACACACACCACACACACACACACACGCAAGTGAATGTATATATATATGAATATATATGTGATACATATGAATAATATATGAATAAAATAACGAAAACCATTATTTTCATAAAAACTAAAAATATTTAAAAATAAAACAAAAAAGCATTTGAAACTATGAAAAGAAATAATCAAGTCTACTTAATATAGTCTAAGGTATAAAGAATCATTACTAAGAACATTTGGGATATTTTAAAATCATCCGAGGAGGCTTGAGTCGCCTGAGTATTCATCATCATTGAGGAAGGGTGAGGGGCCCCTGTCCAGTTACCTCTGGGCTTGTAGCAGGGTGTGGGAATGATGCATTCTTCTTTTATGTGGGGCTTTGTTTTCACGCTGCAGCCTCCTGTGTGCATTCCTCGGTGGTCAATGCAGAGCACCACACGGTATCTGAGGCCCTGGCCACAGGTCACTGTGCACTGGGAAGAGACGGCAAGAGAGAGAGAGAAAAGACTCATAGGCAAAGCCCGATTTATATGTTTAACTTCCAACCTAAGACTATTATATTTCTTAAAAAGTAAAATTTCTTATATATGTGTGTGTGTGCGTGTGCGTGTGCGTGTGCGTGTGCGTGTGCGTGTGTGTATGACTCTATCCCTACCGTCTGTATCTCCATGTGAGTTTTTCTGGTAGATCTAAGCTACTTCTTATCAGTTATTAGATCTTTGTTCTGTTTGGGTTTCAGAGTTAAGGCTAGTTGAAAATTAACTCATTCCTTTAGATTTTTTTAGGATATGATTAATTAGTAATTAGTTGTACTGTATGCAAAGACTCAAATACAGTACCACAAAAGGAGACATAAAGCTATAGTATGCTCAAGTTCAATTACCCATACAACTTTATTCAGTTACTTTGTGCATATCTGTCCAAACTATGAGAAACAATTACTCCTACAAGGATATTTATTGATGTTAAACTACCACCACAAGCTTCTTTATAGTGCAGGATCGACAATGCAACTGTTTATATTGAAATGGAAAAAAAAAGAGTCTTAGGAGCAGAGTCAATGGGCAGATGGAGAGAGCTCTCTGGGATCTGCCAACCCTGGGCAGGTCTGATATAGGAATGCCAGGCTTCTGAATCTGTCCTCACAGCCAAAGTGTGGAGTGTTTGCAGTCATGTTTGTTATTAATTCTGTGGCTAAGGACATAGTGCTTTGCTTCTGCATCTTTTAATCTCCTCCATTTTTTTTGTTTTAACTATGTAAGCAGGAAACCAAGAATAGCTGTATATGTGTGAGGGGTGTCTGTGTGTGTATGTACAACATTGGGGACTGAACCTGAACCTGGGGCCTTAGGCATACTAGACAAATACTCTACCACTGAGTCATATCGCCATATCATTTTTTAAAAATTTGCTTTTTATTTTGAAACAGAGTTTACCTACCCAGCCCAAGCAGCCTTGAACTTGTAATCCTCTTGAATGACCCTTTTACTGTACTGGGATTACAGGCTTGAGCCCCACGGCCAGCTAAGAATAATCTTTGAACTCATTTATAGCAACGATGAAAGCTAATGTAGGTAGCTATTTTGGTTTCAATAATTGTACTTCATATCCATTTTTAATTATTGTGCTGTTTTCATTTAATACTTTTCCTTCTCAGTGAACTATGTACTATGTGTAGACATAGTTACAATCTTTTGTTTTTGCTATTCACACCCCTTTTACATAAGACAAGGTATAGTAAAAAAAAAAAAATGAAGTCAACTGAGCTATCTTATAGAGAGAGGCAGCTCTCACAGATTAGGGATCATTCAACTTCCCTAACTCTTAGAAAGGATTTGTTTCCCAAAAGGGAAGAAAAGAAGCCAGGCTAAAATAACTTGACTTGACGGAAGAGTAACAAATATTTAGTCATGTGGGATTGGGACATTCCTCCTCCAGGATCTAGGATGACAAGTTTTGAGACACCTCAGGTACAGAAGGCTGGTACTGCACAGGGCGCTCAGTGGCTCATGAGGCCGAGAGGTAAGAGTGGACTTACTCTCCTAAGGAACAAAGAAAGAGGGCACAGTTACCGGAGACCACTCCTGTGCCAGCCATTTAGGGCAGTCAAAAATGTTGCAGGGCTGTACGATGGCCATCTTAGGGGTGTACATGCATTTCCACTCTTCCACTGCAGTGACATGCCCCTGGATGTCCTCCTCCACACAGGAAACTGCCCGGCTCTGGATGCCCCCCCCACACGAGGAGGAGCACGCGGTCCACGGGGTGGCCTCCCACCTACAGAAGCAAGGGGAGTCATCAGGGCGGACATGCAAATTGCCAAACCTCCTTAGTGACCTGTCACACCAACCCCATGCCCTGGGTCGATCTATCGCTGGTTCTCCAGAGAACCAAAACTCTCTCTCTATTGACTGAAATTTCATTAAGAGGGAAAGCTTTAGCTTTAGCAAGAATGGTTCATAAACCTCGAGTCTCTGCACAAATACAGGAGACTACAGTCCAGGGAGCAAACCACAGGACGTCTAGACTGTCTATAATATATCAACAATGGAGGTTTCTGGGTACATATATACTATGTACATATAACACACATATATACATACATGAGCATGTACTTATGTATATATTAAAGTTTAATTATTTTGAACTAATTCTCATCAAGTATTTCTGTGAAGACTAAAACAGAAATAAGGAACTAATATCACTTCAGGATTTTCTTTTTAAATAGAAAAAACTCATACAAGATCTCCCTACACAAAGGCTCTTTCTCCCTCTCTTCTGAAACTGTCAGCTCTGGGATTCCACACACTCAGCACAAGCTGGGTGCTCAGACTGTACATCTGCAAGTTGAGGAGTAGACATGTCAATAATGGCATTATTGTTTAGCTGGTGACAGACCCACAGATGTCCTCCAGCAAGGAACTCTTTGACTTGTAAACACGCTTGGTTTTGGTTAAAAAGCTTATGGCAACTGAATGGAGATATACTGTTAAGAGTCTATCATCATCTATCTATCTATCTATCTATCTATCTATCTATCTTCTGTCTGTCTGTCTGTCTGTCTGTCTGTCTGTCTGTCTGTCTACCTACCTACCTACCTACCTACCTACCTACCTACCTACCTATCAATCTATCTATCTATCTATCTATCTATCTTCTATCTATATCTATCTATCTATCTATCTATCTATCTTCCTCCCTGTCTCCCCGTCTCCCTTCCTTCCTTCCTTCCCTTTCTTCCTTCCTTTTTTCTTTTTCTTTCTTTCTTTCTTTCTTTCTTCTCTCTCTCTCTCTCTCTCTCTCTCTCTCTTCTCTCTCTCTCATCTCTCTCTCTTTCTTCTTCTTTCTTTCTTTCTTTCTTTTCTTTCTTTCTTTCTTTCTTTCTTTCTCTCTTCTTTCTTTCTTTCTTTCTTTCGTTTTGTAGCAGTTGGACTAGATTTAGACACATGGAACTCCTGTTCACAGTATACATGGGGCTGACTGAGCTATGCTTGTTTCTTACATGTACTTTTATAGTTAGAATTACTATGACAGCTTAAGAGACCTTAAAGAATCACTAAAGATCTAATTTTAATGAAAGAGAACCCAAACAACCCTGAGTTGACACACTTTATTAGCTGTATGTTTAAAGTATCTCACAGGCAAGCAGGCAGCCTATGGAGACTGTAATTATTCTGTAAGTTCCACATTATGTTGTGGACTTGATTCCTGTTCTGAAGGAGCCAGACTAATCACGTGTGCCTCCATGTTAGAGGAGTTCATGCTACATTTTGTCTGCATTGTTCAGGTTTAGGCAAGTGCCTTTGTCTCTACTGCAACAGCCAGCTCTGTTGCCAAATTCAGTATTTCCTCCCAAAGACACATTAAAACAATGTTACTATGGGGAAAACTGAGGTTCTCTGACCCTTAGGAGATTTGAGTAAAAGTTATTTCAAGAGAAGCCTTTGCAGAGTTCTTGCAAAATGATAGACAGCTCTATTCTCCTCCAGGTAGAGTATTTGCATGACTTCCTGCTGGAGGTGGAGAATAAGCCTCGTTCAGACTGAAGATTAGGTCAAATACATAAATACATACTCATGCTACATTTATTCTGACTGAAACAGCAATATTTTGATGGATATTTAATCATCTAGATGATTGGAATTCTATAAGGGACAATGTTTTCTAATTGGCACTCTTCTAAGACCTTGAAACTGCGCCTCCTATGAAAGGGAGAGTGATTAATTTCTATCTCAACACTTGCCTTAGCCATGAAGCTTCACTAATGAGTGTATGTGTTCTTTTCACTCTCACTGACCACAGCCAGATACATGAGGATAACATGAGTTTGCAGATTCATAGCATGGCTTGAGCTTACAGATTCAGGTCAGTATGTGAAATAGCATTATGTGACTCTCCACATAGTAATGGGGCCTTGGGGAGTTTTAAAGCACAGTATATTTAGGTATGTTAAAGTCAAGCATAAGATGAGAGATGGCATTTTTTTGTCGAGAGATATTAAAACAGTGAAAAAGGTGAATATTATGAATAAAGAAAGATATATCCAAGAATCTTGTCCTAAAAACTATTAAATGAATTGATATGCCATACATTTAAACATACTTGGATTTTAATTACCTTAAATCTACACTATGTTTAGTTTAATAATTTTTCAAAATTAAAAAGAATGTACAGAAGGAGACATGAGATCATTGTCAATCAAGATTAAGTTCATCATGATACATCGTTACATTGAGATTTATGCTAAATCTTAAAGGCAGAGGGCAAGAAAAAACAACCTAAAAATGTATTAATTGTGTACTTTATCTATACTTGTCTGAAATTTAAAATTTAAATGTTTTAAATAGTGAAGTTTTAAATAATTTCTACCTCAATTATCAAGATATTGCTATTTGAGAACTATTTGAACTTTGGTTTGGTTAAATGAGATCCCATTTATAGAAATAGCAGCCATTTTCTAGAATTTTGTTAGTGAAGCCGACTGTGTATCTTCTGAACTACTGGAAAACAGAAGTATGAGGGGCAAGAAATACAGTCTGTTTGCTAATTGACTTGTCATTTTCTACAGAGATTCATAAACATATTAAATAAATACACAGGACATGGTGCAAAAAACCTGCAAGTGAGACGGTGGGCATTTGAGGCAGCACTAGACTTTAGACACTTGATGGAAGTTTTAGTCTTTAAGAAGTCAAGACTATCATATGAAAGGTTTATTTGCACAAGGAGAGGAAAAGAAAAATCATAGAAAATGATAGGAATTTAGGATTTCCTGAGAGGAGAAACATAAACTCAATGTTGGTCACATTGACACCAAACTTTACCTTTTGTTTTAAAATACATTGCTTTTTCCATACAAACAAGGCACACACCCTAGGAATATTGATTCTACAGACACAGAAACAGAAATCGAGGGAAATCTTGGCTCAATTATATCTATCTTTTGATTTCTTTCTGTGCATTATCAAGGAGAAGACTTCTGGAAAAAGATACCTAAGGAACATTCTGATGTCTTTATCAGTACAGTTACAACATAGTGGGAGCCTGGAATCAGTGAAGGAGCCCTTAGTGTCACAGTTTGCAACAATGGTATCTAGTGTCAATCAACTTCCCTTTGCACCTGGCTACTAGACCAGTGACCAGACAGTCTCCTGGACAACATTTAAATACCTGTATATGCATTTATGCATGCATATTTGTGTGAACTTGCATGTTTACTTCTTTAGGTTGTGGGTGTGGTTGCTGGGCTAGGACTAAGAGACTCAGGTCTCACTGGAGAGTTGGATTAGCATCCAATTAGATTCTAATACATTAGGAGTTCACAGACTATCAGTTAAATTTACTGAATTTTGCTGTTCAAAACACAGTTATTTTTCTGCATATTTTAGTTTAGGATTTAGCAAACTGTTGTAGATTATATTAACTGCTCCTGGTCTCACAGAAACCCAGGACTCTAAACAGCAGCTGATTCCCTGGGTGCCAAATTAGTAAAGAAAACAGCAAAGCCATTTAAAACTAATTCCAATTTCTGCTACCTGCAGAGCTATTTCCGATATGGCAAGCAATACAACTGGCAACTATTTCTTAGCTTTCCTTAGCAGCTCCAGTTTTCTCACAAATATAAAGATAAAAATATCCTTTTGAAGCATTTGAATACCCCTTTTTCTAGTCTTTAAAATATACTTTAACAAAACAATGCAGCAATTGAACTTTATGTGTTTAAAAACTTTACTCTGTAAAATTTTCTGAACAATAAGGATATGAAATATCCTTTAGATAACTATAATTCTTCCAAAATAAAGAAGGGCACATGAAGCCCCTATTAGAATAAACCCATGTCTGGAATTTTATACTCATGGTGTTATGATTACACTTCAGGCAGTGTTTGTTTAAGTTAGCAATGGCTCTGTAATGACCAGGCTTCTACCAAAAGGAGCCAGAGAGGGAGTTAAAAACAGAATGAAAGAAAGACACAGTGGAAGCAGACATACTGCAGCTAATTAGAGAGGTACTGTGTCCACTCCAATGAAATATCATTCTATGAAAATGGTTTCTGAATGACAAGCTTACAGTCTGAGCAGGCCAGGATTACTCAAGAGGAGAGCTCAGAATGGATTTGCAAAACTACCATCTACCATCTTATTTATAGAAAAATACAGAATCTACGGCTCTACAGTTTTACATATAAACACTAAAGCATCAGAAGACTGCTGTGCTAATTCTAACATCAGGATGATTGGTTTACGTACCGAGGAAGGGGATGGTAGAGGTCATAAGGCATGATCTGCTTGTATCCGTCACTGTTAGGAACAATAATGCCAACCCTCTGAGTAGAAGGTACACACAATAAAATAAACACTAAATGATTACATCATATACATTTTTATACAATTGCAAAACAACATACATAAATCATCTCTGGAAACAACACTGAAACAGTTTGATATTTATGCTAGCATATGCTGTAGGCTGGGGAAAGGTCTTTGAAGACACTATTTTCTATAATTAGTCCTCTGATCCAAGCAGGAAATACCACTAGAAAGGGAGATGGTGAGAAACTTTGGCACCTCATCATTAGCTATGGCACAATAAGCTTATAAATGTTCTTTAATCCCCCAAATTATCCATCCTATGAGGTCATTATTATTATCATCATTATTACTGTTACTTCCAGATGCCCATGGAGCAATTACAGTTACTGTCTCACTTTTGATGAAAGAGAAAGCTATGTAAGCAGGAGGTTATGGACCACAGAACTGACAAGACTGCAACATACATCAGCAAATAGGCTTCTACTTCTGGCAGATCTAAAGGTTTACTAATACCTGGAGAGTAGCCACTTGGATGTTTCATAAAGGAGAGGGAGGAACTACCAAATGTTATAAGCAATGCTTAGCAAGAACAAACTCCCTACCATAACAAAGTAATGAAACTGTTCACAAACATGAAAGTGCTTTTGTCTATAAAATATCATACAATGTTAATGGCTTTAACATGATGTTTGTGACTGTTGTGGCTGCCATTAATACCTTGGGAAACCTGTGAGGTTCAGAGACTGAGTAATGGCTAAAGAGTCATTATATGCTGTGTGGCTGAAGGATGCACAAGAAAGGACAGCATGGCCTGTGTTGAAGGTCTTCAGGTCTCTAGTGTTTTCAAATTTCTTGATTTCAACTAGTATGTCCCATTGGTAAGACTGGATCCTTGCTGAAGACTATACCCCTGGGTGTTGAAAAATGTCTTATTACTTAGACTGTTGAAGAAGAGGGCAAGGCCAGCTGAGCCTCCATCAAGAGTAAGAGATGAAGAGTGCTCAGTGTAGATGAAGAACACAGAAGGGCACAAACAAATGATGGTTTATTTCCATATGACAAATGCTAGGGAGTCCCTCTCTTGAACATTAAAGAGACCTGTACATTCTGTTTGCATTTCTGGGATGCAAGTCTATATATTTACACATCTACATAATAATTAACGTATATATTCAGTATGTTTATATATCTAAATAAATACATTTTCATTTTGACCCCATCATTTGACATGGGATGGTGTTATACTTTTAGAAATATAGCTAGCAAATCTAAGCTTTTGGGTAGAAAGATTGGGCTGGGCTTAGTTAGTATGGATCAGGTAGCAAAAAACAAAACAACCCAAAAAACACTAAAAACAAACCACTACCACCAACAACAAAAAAACAAAAACCACTGACTGAAGATCATGAAAGAAAGGAAAAAGCAGACTGACTAGAAGGCCCTAAAAACCTGACTAAAATAGGTGATACATGAAAGTATTTAGACGTGTTTCAGAGAAAAGAGATAAGATCGTAAAGACAGATTCCCTAGGATGAAGTGTTTATTTGCTTATTTACTTTTTGGAGGGGTATTTTCTGTGTTTATTTATTAGACATACTAAATTCATTTTCTGATAAAATTTTCATGGTATGTAAATGAGCAAGCACATCTGTGTGCATTTATCTCACAGTGCTCATGAGAGCGATGCTCCTGTGGGCATGCTCAGAATTGCATGGATCTTTAACACAACAATGAAATGATTACCATATTAATGTTGCTTTGTCCTTGCTTTTGGAGTTACATAACCCATTCTTTTCTACCTTCTTCTGATAAGAGCTTATTACTGCTTATTTGTTTTTGTTAGAAACACCGTATCCCTTTTAAATATTTTTTGAATCTAATAATCAAGAGAATTTTTCTTTTAAAATGACAATATTTCAAAGAATGCCAATGTCTTGAAATTCTTTTAAAGCTTTGGACATATACTGCTATTTAATAGAAGCAAATTAGGCTATAAATCAAATAGTCTGAAGTCAGGTTTTACCTAACCCTTGTATCTATTCATTTCTATATCAATTTCTAAATGCAGAAATGCATACCATTGCCTCGTCCTCTGGAAAAATTTATGGCTGTAATTTGTCATCTTCAATATGAGAACGAGCTGTTGCAGGTCTCTGTCAACTGATTTATCAGCTGATGATATTTGAAATGGAGAGAGTAACATTGAACAAGACAGTTGAAATGAAGAAAGGGGATAAATGGGGGAGCACAGAGCTGACAGGATGCTAGGCTCTGCTTTGGGCTGATTCAGAAGTCATGTTTGTGTTTGAACAAGAAGCTTTAAACCTGGTTCCAGCAAAACTACAGGTCTGTTTGTCTTTCTGTGGCATGGGTCATGGTGAAGACTCGAAATGACTCCATGGCACCTGTGAAAACAGAACGATAGCCAAACAATGGTGCTCTGTCCAGCCTCCAAATGCATCTTCCTGAGCCGTGGCTCTGCTCCCTCCTGGAGCTCTGGCCACAGCCCTGATTTTTGCCTGCACTGTGATGGAGGGGAAGGCAATCTTGCCTAAGATGCTCGGCTCAACGCTTACCTTTAAGACACATTGTATCTGTTCTCAGATAAAGTGGACACCATGAAGGATGGTGGAAAGGGAAGCTATTAAGGGACTTGATGAATCTCTTGCCAGGCTTGAGTCTAGTTGTGAGTGTTTTTGTGTACTTACATTCATATATGCCCCCAAATATGTGGCCAGGAGGGAGTGAAGTGAACATGATTTACAAACTTATCACGAAGGAAAAATGGAAGGGCAAACTATTCATTCTCCATCGCTCCAATAACCTCGACCACTTGTGTATTTTCACAGTGGCAGTGATACTACTCCATCTAAAACTCATTGTAGAGGGTGTGGAGAGCAGAAGCCAAGAACAAGAAAGTGAGAGTCACTTCCACCTAATCTATCCAAAGCATTCAATTTACTCAACTGTCTGATGCTATGGTGTTATGATAGGTTCATAGAATAAAATATTACACAAAACATAAACATTTAAAAAACTCTGAGCCATTTTTAGTAATATAGTACCCGCAAAAATAAGTATAAAATAGAACATATCATTAGAAAAAATATATATATACATACATTTCATCTATAATATAATTTTCAGCATGTATATATGTATTTCCAGGTATACATATGTACACACTCAAGGACACTTATGTCTATACATATGTATGTATGTAGATTCTCACATGTATAGTAGGGAAATACATTATACCCTGGTTGGGTCCTGGGAGTTGGATTTTTTTCCTTGCTGTTAAAAAAATAACTTTCTGTTTTGCAAGTTCTAAAATAACGTATTGCCTCCCACAAGCTCAGCAATTAGAGTACTGAAATGCAGTAAAATTTAAATTGACAAAAAAGTATAAGATGGGAGCATTCAGAATTAAGGTAAATGAATTAAATGAGGTTATCATCTCATTCCTTATGTCACCTAAATACCATTGAGGCTTTATGCAGGAATGATCTAAGTTACAACTTCTGAACAATAGCCATGATCTTAAAAGCCAAGCCTGAATCAGGGTCACACTATGCAGTGTGGAATTCGTATATTGTGATAGGTCACTCTTTACAAGAGAAATTCAAATGTAACTGACTCCATGGAGATGAGCCATGAGGGATGCAGCTCAGTGACAGCTCAGTGAATCTCTCGGGACTTCTTCCCCCTTCTCATTGCACATCCTCTTTCTGGCCTCTGACCACTACATGGACCACATGGCATCTTCTCTTGCAAGTTGTTTCTCTTGTGACTGCTGTTCTCTGCCATTCTTGCACTCACCCACCTTTTGGCTTTATCTCTTTGCCACACCCCTTACGGCTACCTTATAGTAAAACAGTGCTGGGGCCTGCTTGTGTAACTTGGCATCTTTGCATTTCCTGTGGTAACTATGGATGTTTCATGGAAATTTCTTTATTTTCCATCTTGTGTATGTTTTAGGCATCATATTGCTTTGTAATTGTGGAACTGAACTCACCTATGGCAGATATGGGCCCCAGAGTTTAGCTGACTCCTCTTCACCTTCCCCATGGTACCAAACACAAATCCTCAAAGACTAGGAAACTACGGTGTTTTGTTTTGTTTTCTCTAAGAATGAAGTTAGAGGTGCTCCAGTATTATGATCATGAGGTTCCATCTTCTCTAGATGATTTCTAGGCAGTAACAGAAATCACCTTCTTCCTAAACAAGACTTCAGAGATTTAAGGAAATGTTGAAGGAGACTCAAGCACTTTGTTTTTCCTTGAGAGACAGAGGATCAGGGTCCAGTGAAGGAAGGACCACACAAGAAGCTATGAAGTTGAATGTCAGTGTTCTTGCTGCATCCTTTCTATGTATACAACCCTGGGTACTGGGCTTCGGTACCTTTGCTTCCATCTTATGAAAATGCAAGTGGTAGACAAGTCATAAACTCGGGTTTGTAGACTTTGCATTAGCTTTTCCTGTCTCGTGACTGCTGAGCCCCAAGCTTGATAACAACTAAGATAGTCTAAATTCTTCCTCCTCTAACATCTGCCAAAGCTCTGAGTGCCCTTAACATAAAGTCAAGTTGGAACCGACCGAGAAAATGTTTTATATAGTAGCCCTGATTTCTTTTAAAACTACACTAATGCCAAATTACTGTGTAATCTGTATCAATTAATGATATCTGGGTTGGAAGGGATCCAGAATCAAGAATCCTGATTCACTGGCATGATGTAAAAGTTTTATTCAGACAAAAATTCATTTTCTACTATAAAACTAACCATCGAAGAGTTTTAACATCTTAGATTTAATGATAGAAACTCTGCGATTTATATTTCTGGCATTTCTTTCTTAACATTAATAAATGCCATTTCTATAGTACTTCTAAGTAAGTAGGACTATCATTTTGTTAGGATCTGTTGTGTACTCCAGAAAATGACTTGAGTGGACATCAATATACAGAAGATGCTTGCTTCATCTGGGTTTCTACTCGCTTTGTCAAGCATACAAACTTGTACTGAAATGGTTCTATGTTGCATTGGAAGCAGACTTCCCAGGTTGCTGAAGGCGACACGCAGGACAAGGTTACTGGGGTGATGATGGTATCAGGGCTGCGTCTCTGTAGGTGAGAGACCCTGTGAGACTGGAAATACTTAGATTCGTGTCCCAGCTTGCTCTGATAGAGCCTCACTTGAGGATGTTGCTTACACTTTCTGGCCTGTTAACTCCACAGGGAAATAAAACTAAAGTGATGTAATGAATACGTGAGCATCTTTAAAAACTTGTAATGGAGTAACTTTGGGCAGGTCAATTTAGCTGTTTTGCGTCTTCGTTCACTAACAATCACTGTGATTTGTTGAGTACTTAGCACCTTGCTAGGAGGTTTCCACCTTTATTTCACAGAATCCTCACAGTACCTGACAGAAACGTTATATTTTTACAGAGGGGAAACTAAAGATGTTAAGTAATGAAATGTCTTATACAGTGGTAGGTTGAAGTTAAAAATGAGGATGATGGAATTCCCTTTCCTAGTAACTCATAAGGTAACTAAAGGAATTATGTAAATAATTAATAGCATGTTTTAAAACCTTGAAAGGCAATGCATGCAGTGAGCTTACTGCTAGTATGAACTGGCTTAATAGAAGAAATGAATAGCTTGATAATCTAGTTATAGGTGTAGACAATTATTTCACTGTCAGTGGTGTGTCTGCAAGTGTTGATTCTATAATTTTCAGAATTGCTCACACATTATGAAATGAAGCACAACTCTGCTTTGCTATCCCATATAAATCCACAAAAGTAGAAATGAGATTTTATTATTGTTATATTTTGCCACTTATTTAAACGATGCTGGCTGGATGGATGCATTACCTTTCCAAATCATTCATTTTATGCAATGAAATGTACTTTAAGATGTACATGATTTAGGACACTTTCACTTTCTTTCACTTGCTCAAGAACTCAACCATTTTCTAGTCCTTAAATAGGACTTTCCTTTTAGGAAACATAAGCAGCACAACCTCTTGTGGGTTGAATGGATAGGACTCACAGCTAGTTACATGAAGACTGTCCTTGATACTTGTGAGCTGAAACTTCAGGCATTAGTTTGCATAGCATAATCTTTATCTTAAAAAACCAATGTGATTTAGCTTCAAGGTGATGCTTTCCTAGGAACTGTCTCCTAGAAAACCCAGAACAACCCATAGAGAACTGCTTTCTGGACTCAGAGAATTTTAGAATTCCATCTTCCCTTTTCATGGATAAAAAAATCCAACTGGAGACAGTTTCTCTAGGCAACACCTATTAGCTATTAGCACAGTCTTGGTCTCAATCATAGCTGTAGTAACTAATGTTTTCTGAGTGCTTCTTGTGTATCAGGCTCTCCACTAAGCTCTTTAAATGTACAGTAGCATTTATCCCTCGTGACAACTTTAACGACATAAGAACTGTCATTATTGTCACTTCACAGAATAAAAATCTGAGACTTAGTGAGAGTAAATAACTTGCCTAAGGCTGTTCAACTAGTAGGTGACAGTTCTGTAGCCTCCAGCCAAGCTGTGTCACTCTAGAGTTCTCATTCCTCTACCAGGCTCTGCTGTTGGGCACCTAGCAAGCATGAAAATCCAGTGGTTTTTTTATGTGCCTTCCACATGAGCTGTCTTTCTAGATGCAGAGTATTTCTTAATAGTTATATTAGGATTCAAATCTGAGACCCATTTTTCAAAATTTGCTCTCTAGCCAGTGATAATTATATATTAGAATATATAAAATAATATATATATATAATATATATCAAACTAATATAGAGCTGGAAAAACAAAATCTAAAATTACAAACCAACTGACCAACCCTGAACAGCCAATGGTTGCATGCTTTATATTTCAAGCTGCCCTGAGAACACACAGTGCTCATTAGATGAGTAAATGACTCCTTTTTATTTGCTTTTTAACCATAAGCAAAGACTTTATGGCTTTCTGGCCACATAGAAAATGTGGCCTTCTACCCAAGCAACAAAGGTGGCATGAACTGCTACTCAAATTTCAACAAAGCTTCTCCTGGTGTAAGGGAGAAGTGACAATTATGGCAAGGCAGACACATGACAGTTTTTACATGTGAACAGATCCTGGATGTCTGCTACATAGGAGAAGGCTCATAACTAATAGAAACACGAAGTAGAGAACTAAGCATATAGTCAATCCCCAGTAGGCAAGAATGGAGTGTCTTTGGACTTCTAGAAATGCCCAAGTTGGATTATTATGGCACCTGTAGAGCAGAGTCTATAAGAACATATGATTGACTTGTGACATCATGGCTCTGCATTGCCAATGAAAAAAGCAGTACTAATTTTAGCAAAGAGTTATTAAATCTTTAGACCTCTCTTTCCCTTTCCTTAGTCTTAAGTGTTGGCTCCCTTTTGGGGGCAACTTCTGGTTAGGAAACTAAATATTTTGTCACTTCATAAAATGACTGCCTAAGTGATATGCACAGAGACCAATGAAGCTCTGGTGAGAGGAACAGCTGGGCCACTGGCTAAGTTCTTCCACTAGACAGACAGAGCATCCGTCTGTATTTCTGCCTCTGCAGCACATCAGTGCTACATGACATGGGTGCTGAGGCTTGCTTTTAGAAGAGGAAACAAAGGATGAGGAATCACTGACTTCCAGGTGTCTGCTCTGTGAAGTAGAATCCCATCTGTGTTATGTACAATTGACAAGACCAAAAAGAAACAGCAAATGCAGTAACTGCTTCTCTCGGGCACTGGGGAGCATGACTGTGCCTTACTATTTTCATTATAGCCTTTTAGCTTATCAACATCTTAAAAATTAACATCTAGGAGCAGAGAAAGTGATAACAACATAGAAATCCTTTGAAGAGAACAGGCCAGATGTTCACTATCTGTCCAGCAACATCTGTAGCCATGGCAGCTGCCTGATGTGATGTTATGAAGAGTGTAAGAACAGGAAACAAGGGAAGGGGGTGGGGGAGCCAAACAAGGAGATGGGAAGGCAGACAAGAAAAGAAGAGAGGACTCCTGATACTGGACAGCAGTAAGGAGTGAGGCATTTCTGAAGGGAAATATCAGGGCTTAAAAGTTGAACAATTATTTAATAGTGCCACTATTAAATCTGTGTGTGTGTGTTGTGTGTGTGTGTGTGTGTGTGTGTGTGTCCAGGTGTTGTTATAGGAGGAAAGGTCAAAGGGCCACATTGTATGTCCTGCTCTATCACTTCCCACCTTAGTCCTTTAAGGCAGAGTTTCTCACTGAATCTGGAGCTGGGCTGGAGGCCAACAAGCCTCAGGGATCCTATTGTTAGCATGCTAGTTCTGGGGTTACAGGTACATGTGGCCATGATCAGCTTTGCATTTGGATGCAAGGGACTCATGCTTATGCAATGAGCTCTGTTACCTACTGGAGTCATCTCTCGGGCTCCTATTTTTTGGTGTTCATGGGATAACTCTATCTTGAAAGGGAACAAGATTCAAACTCATTATCTGAATGTGATTTTGCTTCTACTTAGTATAATAAGCTCTGGATTCCAGGATTTACAGAAAAATTAGATTTCAGTGACTACATATAATAATATTTTATGTAACAATGTAGGAATTAAAAATGTGTAACTTTTTAAAAAAATAAATATATTTGCTTACAGATATAATAAAGTATATTCAAAACGTAAAAAAAAAACAATGTGTGATTTTTGTACTAAGAATGCCCTTGTTTTCCCTTTGAGGATTTCTAATTTGGACACACAGTTGTAGTTTTCATGTAACTGTACCCTTTTGACTTAATATGGTACCCTTAAGTCTGTAGTAGTTAGAAAGCAGTTGCTCAGTGGGTTGACTCCATTGTCCAATGAGAGAGACCCATCTTAGAATGTCTCTCCTGTCTGCTTTGAGCCTACCCGCTTCTTATTTTCTCTTGGAATTCAGAAGAGCTACATACAAATTAGCCCCATGAGCTCCACAGGATTCCTGGCACACCTTAAGCTGAGCTATTGACTCATACCCCAAAAGTCGCTTTCCTCAAGTATCTCCTACTGCTAAGTCTTAATTTTTATAGTTTTGTCTAATTCTATCTTCAATAAAAAGTAGCTTCTGATATTAGCTTCCAACTTCTTTTCTTTCTTTCTTCTTCTTTTTTAATAGCCACTTGTCCCCAACATTTATGCCTGTGCTATATTAGATATTTTAAAATGACATATAGATTAAACAGGCAGACTTTCAATGTATCTTTTTTTTTCTTTTCTTTTCTTTGCTTTTGGGTAATAAGAAATGGGCCAAAAATGCTACTCCCACAGAGAAGAGTGGGTAAAGATCAGAGACTAGAAGCCAGAAACAAAGGATAAATTTTTCTCGTTGCAAACATTTTCTTCAAATTGTTAACAACAGTGCTTTCATTTCCAGCCCTCTTCTGTGGCCACTTCTTCACTGAAGGTGTGTTTTCCCAAATGAGGAAAAGCTTAACGGAACTGAGGGGAAATGATTCTTTCTCTCCTAGAAATGCACATATAAAATTTCCCATGTCTATGTGAGACTTTCAGTCTCTCTGCAACTGAGTTGGGAATAATGAATGCTCATCTGAGTTGAGATATGTATGCTTTTTCCTATTATAGGGATGGATAAAAATGTATAAATGGAATCATTTTAAAATAAGGTTCAATCATAGTTAAAAATATTTCAACTACTCAATATTTCTAAAGCAAAGCCAAGCAAAAATTTAATACCTTATTTACTTTTATATCACACCCAACATTTAATATACAATATTCTGATGTAAACACAAAGCTAAACTAAACTAGAATGTCAAGCTATAAAATATCTAATCTTTTTGTTCATTTAATGAGTTTACTTTTATGAGGTATGTCTATGGTTTCTAAACATTAATTATTAATAGTAAGTTCAAATCACATATATAATTTAGAATTCATGGCTTAAGGTAGAAAGAACATAAGCATACTCTAAAGTTATACATAAGCACAGATAAGTCAGCAATCGAGTACAAAAGTTGCATCTCTCAAATGTATGATAGAATGCTCTCCACCTACACCACCCATGTAGCAGCCTAGTTCTTCAGACCTTTTCTTTCATGTATAAATAATTAGCAAGACCTCACTTAAAATATGACATAGAAATCATTAATAAGAAAAGATGTTTTGGCCATTGGCATTTGTGACTGGTGATTGCTTTTGTGGGGAAAGGTTTTCCTAGGCGCTCTCTAGGAAGCTGTGGATTTGTAAACTGCAACTGCCAAGAATCACTCATCAGTGCTTGAAACCCTAAGCAAAGGCACCACCCTCCACGAGCAGATTCTCCACCTGCACATCAACAGTTACTCACATCTAGGCACTTCATTAGTCTGCCTGATTCCTGATCCTGCAAATAACTGGGACCCAATTATGGCTTCTCTAAAACAAACAATAACATGTGAAGGTGTTAAAGGTTTAAATCTTTAGAGCTTCTAATTACAAAGACCCTCAAGAAAATTTGACTTGGAAATAGGCCCTAGCTCCAGTGGAGCAAAGGCTAAGCTTTTTTCAAAGGTAGCAAAAACTGTTTTGAGGCTGGCTCTGACCCTAATTAATTGTGTGAATTGAGTATGCAAGGATGGATTGGCTATGGTCCTGACATGCACTCTCTGTGATTGCATCCCTGATTAGAGACAGGGAAAAGAATGGGAAGCATTGTGAGACACTAAAGCATCACACTGGCTCACACACCAAGATGTTCACTGTACTTTGTTAGGTGGAGAAACAAGATGTCAGGGTGTGAAAGCAATCAAAGGAGAAAGACAGGACTTCACTTTGAAGAACACTTACAGAAAGAAAATCCACAGAACCTGAGGTCGCATCACACGACAGCAGGAGCCATGAGCATGGGTGCCACTAATGGTGGGGACATTGGACAGGACCTGTCCTTTATTTTTAAGTTAAACATCCACTTTCATCTAAGAAGCTAACTGGGAACCTGATTTATGATAAACAAGTAGGTAATCTGGACTGACCTGGCTGGACAAGGATCCAAGTTGCACTCCTGAAGCTTGGGTTTGGGCTTGATGTTCTCAGGGTAGTAGTGACAGTACTGGTCGGCCACTACACGGCTACTCCGGAGATCATAGCACTCGGCAGACGTCAGTTGGTAACCTGTAAACATCAACACAACCAGGCTTATTAAAGCACAATGGACTTCTGTATGATTTTGGGCCATCTCCTGTTAAGGAAATTATTCCCAATGCCTAAGTCATTTTCAAGAAAAAACAAATATATAATTGGAAGGGTCATTACTGTTGTAAGACTAAAATTCCACAATTTTTCTCAAGTAATCTGCTCATTTTAATTATTCAATTATATTACAGTGTTTGAATTATACAAGGACATAGTCAGATTATAAAACTCTGTGGCAAGAAATATTGTTTATTTATTTTCTATAATAAGAAACATAACAGAAAAACCACCATACGTATTTTTTTTAACCAAGCTTGTTATAAAAAGATGCTAAATTGGCTCTGTATCTCTGGGGCCACCAGGAAGAATCAACTCACAACTCATTAATAAAGTAAGCAATAAGTGAATAAATAAAATAAAAATGAATCTCAACGTCTCCTCTTTGGACATGGAGATTTATGAATCAGGTCCCACCTGAGTCAGGCTCTACCAGACTGCTTAAATTCAACCTGAATGAGTTGAACTGAGTAAATGCACAGTTAAAGTCCCCAGTAATAGCTACTCTGAATCTGAATTCCTTACAGAATTAAAACAATAAAATCAAACATACCAAAAAAAAAATGAAAATAAAAAAATGAAAATTTCTCCCAAGCCCTCCTTCCTAGTATTTAACTTTTACTTTTTCCAAAATACTTTGTCATTCCTCCTCAGATTAAATGTCTGGCTCATACTTTGTAGGCTTTCTTTTCCACAAAATCTCTTTCCAAAAAGTTGCCGAGTGATATTTAATTTTATTCATAATGTGTTTGATCTTTCTCACCTGTTTTGTGATGTTATAGAAAGCAGTGATCAAGAATTAGACTCTTGGAGTGAAAATAAGTATATATTAAGGATTTTAAAAGGTCTGTATCCTTCTATTCCAGAACCCCCCAACCCCCCAAATTCTTCCTGGCAGGTAGATGAGTTATTACTAAATATGTATTCAGAAAGAAGATTGAAATCATTGGGAGACTTGCAGAGGTTTTAGGAAGTCAGAAGGAAGCTTTTGAAGCCAGATTTCCTGGCTTGAGGCTATGTTCTCAGACCACCCACAAAAAGTTAATTGTTCATTAAAGACCTAAAAAAAGACCTTTAAAAATTCTACTGGGAACATGAAAGCACAGAGAGATGCAAAAGCAGTGGGTAGGAACGCACAACCAGCTAGCGTCTGGTTTATAGAAAACCTAAGTAGCAAAATGGCATTTTAGAGAAGTCAACACTTTTACTTTTTGTCTCCATTGTCCTCCAAAGCAGCAGTTTTATAAGACAAACACTTTGGAGTTTTGCAGAGAATAATTTTTCTTTGAGGACAGAATTTATCCAGTAGTAAAAAAGTGGGAAGAAATAATAAAGTATTAGGTTGAGGGTATGGTGTTTGAAAATCATCATTCCCTAACCCAAGCCCTCTGCTTTGAAGCTCTCACACATTATGAAGTAAAGTCATGGAGTGAAAGCAAAGGAGCAGTGTGGTCCGATGACAGTGTCCTCTGAGGCTTGCCAGGGAATGCTTGCGGAACATTCTTTACAAGCGGTGAAGTGGCCAGGCACTTGAACCTGACAGCAGCAGCACACACTGGGAGTCACCGCTTTTCTCAGAGATTGTAAGACTGGTCCATGAAGTGGAGGGAAGACTCTACACTCCTCACACACCACAAGGGAACTTTTGCTGATACTCAGGCTTCCTGGTAAGATTTCCTATGAACAGAGGCTTGACACTGGAAAACCATGGATAGCTCTACTCTTACATGTGGGTAAAATGAGACCCAGTGTGGTTGGAAGCAGATGAATGTAACACTAATTGCTTTATTTAATAGTAAGTCATTGTCAAGGTTACTGAAATTATACTGTCACAGCAATTCTGTGTGAAAATGATATAGGGTGCATGCAATTGAATTGCTGTTTTATGAAAGGTATGGTTTACATTTAAAAAGAAAAAAATATTACATTAGATGACCTTTCATTGATGTTTGTTTTGTTTTCTGTATGACTCATTCATGAATCTATAGAAATTTATTCTCATAAAACAACATCATAATTGGGAGCTTTCTTTCCTTTTTCCCTAGCTCGGTCTCTCTCTCTCTCTCTCTCTCTCTCTCTCTCTCTCCTCTCTCTCTCTCTCTCTCTCTCGTGTGTTTGTGTGTGTGTGTGTGTGTACATGCATGTGGAGGCTCCATATTGATACCTAGAACCATCCTCAATTGCTCCTCTATCATATCCTTCACAAGATTTCACTTAAATCCAGAGTTTGGTGATATGTCAGTCTAGATAGCCAGTTTGCTATAGGGATTACCCTGACTCTGCCATATCTACACAGTATTTAGTTAGATTCTAGGCATCTGAACTCTGGTTTTCTTGCTTTCATGGCAAGCTCTTGACTGCTGAGCCATCTCTTCAGCCTGGCAGTTTTTTTTTTTTAAGGCAATTTTATTCAAGGTGAGCTAGATCAACTATAGAAATACCATTGTATTGAAATGCAAACAGACTTGATGGCATTTGACTCATTATTTTTAAGTTAAAAATCTGTGTTGATTAGGTTGATTACCAATTTGACATAAGTTAGGGTCAATTAGAAGATGGAACCTCAACTGAGAAAACACACTCGTCAGATTTGCCTGTAGGCAATTCTGTGGTACACTTTCTTAATTAATGATGGATATGAGAGGGTCCAGTACACTGTGGGTAGTACCACCCTGGACAAGTTGTCCTGGATGGTATAAGAAAGCAGGTTGAACAAGTCATAGGGCACAAGCCAGTAAGCAACATTTCTTTGTTTCACTTTCTACCTTCAGGTTTCTGCCTTGAGTTCCTGCCCTGACTTCTCTTCATGATGCAGTATAATCAGAATGTATAAACCAAATAAATTATTTCCTTCTCAAGTTGCTTTGGTCATGGTGTTTTATTGAAGCAATAGAAATCCTAAGACAAAATACAATACTGCTTTTAGAAGCACAATTAGTATTTTGTTCATATTATATAGATAGAGGTTACAAAGTTATTGGTGAATTATGTTATATATTCTTATGTTTTAAAAGAATAATGGACAATCATTTACCCCAATTTTGAGGCACTACAACAATTGTAAATAATTCCAATGTGGGTGAACTATTTAAAGTTAGTCAATCAACCAGCTTCCACAAAAATAGAGAATTAGTTAGATATACCAGCTTTCAAAGCCATCTATCTATCTAATCTATCTATCTATCTATCTATCTATCTATCTGTAATTTTAGACCTATTAAAATGGAAAACAGAAGATAACCCACAAATGTTGACAATGTAAAATATTCACACCCTTAATTTTCTGGAAAGATTTTGGTAATACATGTATCCACACAAACCCTGAAACTCCTTTATCTAGTAATCATATCACTGAGTATTCATCCTAGGGGAATTTGTGAATGGATAAAAACATTTAGACATTATGTTATTTATTATATTACAATGGTATAACATTTAAAAGAACCAAGTGATCTTCTACAAGAAAATGACTAAATCATCAAAAAATATCAAAGAAATGTGACATACTCACTATAATTATAAAAACTGAAAATAGGAAGAAACCTTTTCTAGTAACACAAGACACTGAGTGTGACAGTGTAGGGACAGGAATTTGCTTTGTGACTTTTCAGGAGAGACACACTACAAAGGATATATGGACTAAATGCATGTCTTCCAGTGTGCAGTGGTGTGTATAGGCAAAAAATAACCTAGGTTAAGTCAACAATGAAGCGATTTTTTTTTTCTGGTAATAAAACTTTCTCTAATGGAGTGAGCCTGACAAGCATCTTCATTTGCTTCTTGAAGAAGTCTAGCCTTAGAGGAAAGCAAGAACTGCACTGAAAAGCTGCTGTTGGAATAGGATATTACTGCTCCCAGCTTTCCACGATGCCAAGGAAAGAGGTGTTTGCTATGAGCATCCACAAAGGAAAAGCTTCCCAGGGTACCTCACAGATGGCTTCAGGAATTGACTCCATTCAGAAGAAGGGGTTCTTCCATGCCAAAGTTAGTCCACTCTTACAATATACAGCTTTTTCCTCACAGAGGCCTAAGCTAGATAGGATAAGTGAACACTGTTACCTCCACCACACGTTGCTGAGCAAGGAAAGAAGTCTGTTTCCCTCCATCGGTGGATGATAGGCTGGTAGAAGATGAACTGGACTGTGCTGTCTGCAGATCCCGAGTCATGGATCTGCGGGAACAAAAGGGGAAAGTTGGGGGTGTGATAGGAAGAGGGATGGCTTCTGGGTCTCTGGTAACATTGGCTGAGAATGCATGGTGTATGGAGGTCTTGGATATGTGAGAGCCTATATGGGTATCAAGTGGGAAGGCATGATCATTCACCTTACTATGTCCCAGAGAATGGTTCTCACAGGACCTTTATTATCTTTACCTCCACAGAGCTGATGACTTAGAGTATGGTGAAATCTCCATTTGTGACTCCACCACAGTTCCCTTCTCACCCTTATTTCTACAGAATTGTGTAGCCTTTGAAATGTATATTCAAATATAGACAATATAGTACGGTATGGTGGTGTACAACTGTGATCATAACACTCAGCAGGCAGAAACAAAAGGATTTCTGTGAGTTCAAGGCCAATCTGGTCTCTATATAGAGTTCCTGGATAGTCAGCACTAGCACTATGTAGAAAGACCCTGTCTCAAAAATAAGAAAGACAATTTATTTTAAGGAAATCATAAATGTCCTATACTACAGAAAATAAAAGATACTATCTGTAGTTGAGAAAGAAAAAAAATGTCAAGGATTAAGATGCTTTTCCCATTTAGGGACATACATGGGTCTTCCTGTCAGTGTAGTGATTCATGTATCTGGATGTGCTAAGTCACCAGTTGGAAGTTACTTAACTGCAAATTCTTGGGCCCAAGCCCAGAGATCTAGGCAATTCTAATGTAGATATTCTGGAATACCAAATGTCAAGATACTAAGTTATAAAAGCAACTACTTTCAAATAAAACTTGTGCTTATGGAAATTAAAACTTGTTTTTAAAAGAGGGAATATGAGACAGTAAATTTTTAATGGTTCCTAAAATTACAAGGTTGAACAAACATACTTAAACTACAAGAGAAGAAAAAGTACCTAACACGAACAGAACAATGAACTTCAGGAGGACTGAACGATGTGACAATCAATGCTGGGCCAGGCTTGGGCTGCTTGTTATATTAAGAGAGGTTCTTGGAATAATGACAGAATTACTTCTTACTCCAGTTCTACTTGTTATAATTAGAAAAGTATTGGGGTCCAGTTGAATAGCATGGCCTAAGCCTTTGTCAAGTCTTCTTAAGTCTCCATAACATCCCAACTGCTGCCCTTTATTTAGGGTAAACTGATGGAGACAACCTTCAGGTTATTTTAAAGACAGCCATATTTCTCTGCTACTGATCTCATTAAGTAAACAGGAGAAATAGGGACAGTGAACAAGACGGCATTAGAAAACCTGCAAGTGTCAAACTCTAGGCTGACTTTGCAGTTTATATAAGTAGATGGAAATGTTCCTCCAGAAAGTCTGAGAGAGCCAGAGATTAGGAAGAGAGAAAGGTCCTCCAGATGGTTTCACACCAGAACTCTGATTAATGAACCTTTAGGGCCTTTTCTAATTGGAGCAAACAGTGATAAACCCATCTTTAAAAACAAAACCAGAGGAAACGGTAGGGTCTCTACCAGAGGGATGCATAGTCCTCCACAGTTCCATGAATCAGACGCGTGGTACCTCACTGCTGGATAGGGATCCTGCATTCATTTCATTATTAGTTAAGCTTTTGTCTGAATGCTTTAACTCTAGCATCCCTTCACTTCCTTCAGAGATGTGGATATCATGCAGGAAAGCCATTAAGAAGGACCCTTGCTTGAACCTAATACCCTTGAAAAATCGGAAGAAAAAAATCGAGAGCTGTTTTGTATTTGATTCTCTCTTTATATGATAGATAATGTATATGTTGTGTTTCTGCAAGGGCATTTGCAGCTCTGGAAGCGCTCTCACCAAGATGGGTGACCCTGTGGGAACAGTTCAAAGATACACAGCACCAACTCACATACGGCTCTCCTTTGTTCTTCTGCCCTTGGCAGAGCAGCAGTAGAGCTGCAGTTGTAGCAGGTGAGGGGTCTATGACAGCAGCACCCTACTAACCACTTGTTTTACTGGATCCTTTCTGCTGGAGACCTGGGCCCACAATGGGGACGGGGTGGGAAATCATAATCAGCTATGGTTAAAATGAGGAGGCCTTATCCTGGAATATCTACATGGTGTTCCCTTGCCTTTAGATCTGGTAAAAGGAAAAAAAAATGGTGCAAGGCCCTTTATAGGCTCATTAGTAACTACCGATAAAACTCTTCATAGCCTACAAGGAGGGAATGGATAACAAGAAGGCATTTTTGTCAGACATCATGGTGAAGGAAGGAGAAGAGGCAGCAACAGCAGAGTGTTGTCCTGTGTGAGTCCCATGGAGATTTAAAGAATACATATCAGTTCTGAGGCTGAGAACTTACATTTGGAGAGATCACAAATGAAAAGGGGCCTTTTAAAACAGATTAAATGGATCACGAGAATGAAGACCTCTTGCTTCATAACCTTGCTTGGTTTTCTTCACATGCGTAACATTTCCTTTCTCCATAGTCATGTTCTGCATTTAACAATGACAGTGATGGTCAGCACATACCACATTCCTACCAAGGCTGAGGTATGTTTTATTTATATTAAATTTAATCTTAAGACAGTGTGGGTTTTCAACATTTAAATTACAAGGAGAGGTTCAGTGATTTGTTCAAGCTGTCTAGCTAAGAAAGAGGAACACAGAATTTGAGTTCAGGTCCATGTATCTCTAAAGCTGCTACTCTTCTCATGGCACCACCGATATCCACAGTGGTGGTGCCATGATGAAGTGTGAATTCCCCTTTTTCGTGTCCCCATTCTTATCATAATGTCTCCTTCAATTCCCATTTTAAAGTAGAGACAAGTGCTTAAAATAATGATAAGGCCTACATGACGCATATCTTTGGTGGTCTAACAGTTGCTCATGGAGACAGGCCAGCCAAAGTGTATGTTCTGTTTTTCTTCATTCAGGACTGCTCAGTCCTTGTTATCATTAGCTCTGCCATTTCACAAACCCTAAATCCTCACAGATCATGTGCTGGTCCTCAAGAGTATTTGAAAAGCTTCAGTTTGACACCCTAGAATGTTAGTGCAGGGAGCTGAACACATCTGGCATATATAATTTTGACCTCCTTATGCTAATAAGAATTTTAAAAAATGTTGTGGACTAAGCTCTTCTTCCTTCTTCTAAGCAACACCTCATTGTTTCTAATTCAGCTTAAGGACTTCTCACACTGAAAGTGAATGGGAAAGCTCAGAGTTGACAGTACCTTAAAAATGGACTTGGGGGAAGGTGTGTGTGTTTGTGTGTGGGGAGATGGTTTATCTCCAAGTCAGTGTCCAGCTTAATGAACAAAGGAGACAGCATAAACACGTGAAGACAGCATCAAGACCACAGTGGTCCCCACAGAAATAGCTCTGAAAGCACCCCTCTCTTTTCTATTGAGAAAAAGGAGACTTGTGAGCTTTCTTGTGTTACCCCACTAAATGTCTTCTCCTCACTGATGCCAGAATCTCTGGCACAGACAGGAGTATTGTTGCTGACAGTCAGGGATTCCCTCACCCACCATGCAGTAGGGTAGCTTCTACTCTGGATGCACAAAAGGGAGCCCTGGGTGAGCAGCTACTGACCAAGACCCACAGTGGAAAGTTACAGGACCGCAGTGTTCTTGGGGACTCTGTTTCCCTTATGACTTGGGAGGGCTTGGAGACTGTGGGAATAAATCAACTTACTTCCTAGGGCAAGGAGAAAATGAAATAAAGCCAAGGTACCTACTTCTTAATTGTCTTGGTCTACTGTATTCAATTTTAGGCTAGTGTAGCAATTGGCAGAATGCTACTTCCTCAAGCATGTGAGGAAAAAATGGTTTAAATGCTCTCGTTTAAGTTCTTGATGACATGGAACAGCAACCCGATCTTTACAGCACCAGGTGTCTGTGAATTAAGTGGCCCCATCATTGTTTCTTTCACTGCTTCTTTCCATAGCTTGTCATCTCGTGATCCTCTTGATCATCCCTCTTTCTTTGGCATCATCTCCAACGTTTGCCATATAGTAGGCAACCCAACAGTTGCTAAATAAATCAACGTATCGGTGAACAAATGATTTATATATGGATCATGTTTTCTTTTGAATGTATTAGGAACAAGATTTTATTTTGATAAAGTCTTAGGAACTCTGTTGAATTTTACACTTGATAACTATTTTAGAGACATTGTTTATCTCATCAGCAAATGATACATTTCATAAAGCAAAGCAGAATGTAAAAAAGCAATCTCTGTCCAAGACCATTCTCCACTATCCTTCAAAGGATATCTTTTGAGCTGACAATATGGCTGCAAAGGTAAAGGCACTTTCTAAACAAACCTGATAGTTCTATTTGATCTCTGGAACCCAAAGTGGAAGGACAGAACTGGCTTTCGAAAGTTGTCTTTGACCTCCATACATGGGCTGTGGCACATGTGAACATACATACAAACACACATAATAGTAATAATGATAAATAAAATACAGACAAAAAAACCCCTATCTCCACAGGCAGGATAGCTTAGCAGAAAGAGCTTGTGATTAGTGGAAAGAAACATGGACTCAATCTTCCCAGTGTCAAGAATCCTTGATGATTTTAGCATTTGGAAATTCTAAGATTAACTACTTAAATTTTGTTAGCATTCAACTTTGTTTTTATGCACCTTAAAGAACTTTCAAGCACTTTGAGACTTGTAGACCTTAGCATGGAAGATACATAATTTGGCCTCCAGGTGGCATGGGATATGGCTCTAGCTAATGCTGCCATGACTCTGGGCAGTAGAGTAGCATGCCTTTCTGGGAGCAATCGAGGTCATGGATCAAGGAAGAAAATGGCTACCCAAAATGAAACACTAAGTGGAAGGGCAGACCTGAAGCTGGGAAGACCATCCTAGTGTTCAGGAGAAGGAAGACAAGGACATAAAGTAGCAGAGTAGAGACAGAGGTGGGAAGAGCAGGATAGCACAGTGCCATGCTCAGAAGCAAAAGTGAAGGGTTGCTTCCTTGCTCTCCACCTGAAGCCCTGCTATCTAACAATGTATGAAATCCAACAAGAAATGCAGCATCCTCAAATTAGTTCATTCCAATGCCTTAGAGCCTATTTGCAAACATGAGAAATTTATGAGGGGAACCATTATGTGTCCAGGTTGAGCAGGAAGATGAGTCACTATGCAATCATTAAGTGCTTTGCTTTCCCACAGTTGACTTCATTCTTCCTCTTGAGGTCTCCTGGCTTAAGACAATGATTTTCTCCTTTATGAATTGTAGGGTAGCCTGTTGGGGAGGTATATTCTAGATATATACCTAGAATCTGCTAGGTAACAGGGAAGAGTGGCCTAGACTAAAATTACTACAGTTCAGTTTCCAATGGAGAAAAGAATTGATTATTTCCAGTCTTTCCCAGTATTCACAGGATGCTTGTGTCTCTGAAAATCTTTCTTAATCATATGAACCTATACAGAAGATCATTTAGCTTTTACTATCTGTATTTTTAACTTCTCAATCATGTGCAACATTATTTGTATCTTCTTGATCCAGGTTTTTATTTCTTAAATGTTATTGCAAGCCCAGTAAAGGCAGAAATGCTTCCTGAGAACTCACTTAAAGGTTTTTACAAAGCATTTTCTAACCAAACTCATACTTTGTCCTTACTCATTTCTAGGCTTGTCCTCATAATATCTCACAGAATAAGAATACCTTTTGGGGTACTTGATTATGTACATAATTATGCTCAGTGTTGTATGGGGCAACATAGGAAGGGATTATGTCTGCCTAACATTAAGTCCAAGCAGGAACCACAAGCTTTATATTATTCCTTTAGAATACTGTAGCTGGCCATTTTTTGTGTGTGTGGGACTGCGTAAGGGTATCCTGGTTCTTGGCTGGGCATGGGCCTAGAACCCCAAGACTCCAAGGGAGAAACGGCAGGAGTTCAGCCACGTCCCCAGAACTCAGAGTCCTAACAAGCAGTCTAATCTCCATAGACCTACATTGTTCAGTCACGTAGGCCATCCCAAAGTGCACAGCCCCTCCCAAAGTGCACAGGTAGAGGGTGTGACTACAGGCCTCAGGCCCTAGAGATTTACATACTAATGAAGGTCAGAGGGCAGGGCGGAGGCAATTAAGCATTCTTCCCTAGAACCTCCCCCTTTCTCCCTCCCTACTTAACTCAGGTCTGCCCTGAGTTGGGGGGGGGGGAGTACATCCAGATCCATCCACCATCTGCCATGAAAATAAACCCTTTTGGAACCAAGGACTTCCTCCTCTCACTGGGGCCTGTCGCTGAAGCCTTCTGCCTCCTGGAACTCTAGACTTTCTTCTGTATGCGGGTCCCCCACCGAGTGGAAGCCTCCAGGCAGCCCCCCCCCCATGCCGCCCACATTTTTGTGATGTTATCATATATAGCTTTGTGAAGTGATGCACTTGTTAATTAGTTGACATGTACTTTCCCCAATGTATATACACTTCAAGTCATACACTCGATAAAGCATATTGTCAATGTTTGTGAATTTTCTAAAATTCATACCAAGATACCACATTGGCAAACAGCTGGGGCAATCTTACAGAGTCCCCACCTCTAAAAATTCACATTTTGTAAACTGTCCTCCATAGGAAGTAACTGTTCTCCACCGAAGCACATAAACTCTGAGTTAGGTTTTCAGCTCTGCATATCCCCACTCTATTTTTTTTTTTTTTTTTTCTGGCTGTGTGCTCCCACTACTTCCATAGCTCAGTGCTCATCATGTTTCTCCTCTTCTAATTGGAATTCCTATATAAACTATTCAAATGAGCAAACCCAGAACACATCCAAGCACCCAGCAAGTACTTTCAAAATTAGAGCAAAGTAGAGGTTCTGAGGAAGTCTGGGGTCTTTTATCAGGGAAGGTGATTCCAATTTGCCAAATCTGCAGCTTCAGAACAGACACAGGAGACACAGAAGGAAGGGTTTACAACCCAGTTACTTACCCCCAGTCACATATTACAGATGTCATGGGCAGCCTACTTTCCCATCTATTGATTTTATTGGTCATACCTGCCAAATTGTTGCTGGGATACCAGTTGTAAATTGATCAGCCTTGACCATCTTCAGAGAGGAATTTTTTTTTCTATTGTGTAGAGCGTGAACTATGATTGGGTAACTGGCAGTTAAAGCGTTTCAAAGACAGGAAGGAAGTAATTTAATTCTACCCATGTTTATACATATCATCTCATTTAATGTCCCATGGGGCTCCATTGGGAACGGTCCAGTTTTATTACTATTCTATGAAGGAGTAAGCAAGCTCAAATAGATAAAACATTATATGAGAGGTCACACAGCCAGTAAACAGTGGGACATACTAAATTCTAGAATGCTTAGCCATCATAGCACATTAGCACATTTGCCAAATTTGCTTGTATAACCAATGTTTGGAGTTTAAATCTTTTGAAACAAATACTTCTTTAGGGAGCAAGATGATAAATTTAACTGAGGGAGTGAAAAATCTATACACTAAAAAATATAAAATATTGTGGTAAGAAATGGAATAAGACACAAGTGAATGAAAAATATATCTGCATATGTATTGGAAGAATCATGTTAAATGTCTGCCTCATTCGATGTGACCTACAAATTTAATGCTATGTTTATCAAAATTCCAAAGACATTCTTCATGGCAATATAAAATGATTAAAAAATTCACATTGAACAGAATACTTTTGAGTAGACAAAACAATCTTGAGCAAAACCAACAAAGCTAGAGGCATCACACTACCTGATTTCAGAGTCTACTGCATGATCAACAGCAAAGTACTGGTGCAAACACAGAAACACGAACCAGTGGAACAGAATAGAGAGCCTGCAAATGAACCCAGGTGTTTATGGCCAATTTAGTTTTTACAAAGTTACAAAGGATACAGGGTAAGGAAAAAATATTTCTCTTTAATAAATGGTGTCTGGGAACCCAAATATCGCAGGTAGAAGAATAAATTAGATCTTTATCCCTAACCAAATACACAAATCAGCTCAGACTCTTTCATGGCCAAAGATTGAGACTTGACATATGGATCCTACAACTATAAACATACTGGAAGACACAGTGGGAATAGTTTGACGACATTCATTGGTCCTAACAATGATTTTGGGGAGTGGTATATAACCTCAAAAGAAAAATCAACAAAAGCAAAGGGAAAATGATATTATAATAAATTAAAAAATATTGTACACAGGAAAGGAAGCAATCAACAGAATAAAGAGAACATGTCAAAGAATGGGAGAGATAATGTGTAAACCATACATAGTTAATATGCAAAATACACTAGAAATACAATTGAATAGCAAGAAATGACTTGGTTAAAAGGGGTTAATGATCTTCTTAGAAGAGGAAGTGCTCCAACAGAAACCCAGCATCACCAATCATGATGGAAATGCAAAGAAACCCGGGGTCATCTGTTAGCCCATACCTGCCAGGATGGCTGTTGTTACTGAACTGAGAAGCACTGAGGTTGGCTGGAATGCAGAGAGAAAGGAGGCTTTCTACTGAGTGTGGGAATAAAAATTGGTTCAACCAACTGAAAAAGAAGTTCTCAAAAAGTTGTAAACATAGAAGCACCATAGAAGTACCATAAAATGCAACAATCCCCATCTGGGTGTATATCATCAAAGGGCATGGAGTAGGCATGTTGACAAGACATCTGTTCTATTGTACCAATCCCCACATCACTCACAGCAGTCAATACTGCTGTCAATCAACCTGAATCCACAAGTTGAGATAAATTTTAACAGCTAAATCTGAAAAATTAAAAATTTTTACATTTAGATCCTTTCCTTTACTAAAGAAACATAGAAATTTATTTTACCATGAATCTCTGGTGAAGATTTTATTTTTTTTATATTTCTTAAATTATCTGGCTCATTTTCAAGTTTGTATGAATACATTAAAATTTTTACATAATCTAATTTAGAATAACTTTACATTCATTTAATTCCAGATGTTTTCCAATGAGAGCTTAGGGGGAAAATACATTCTTAGAAGGAACATAGAAAATGGAAAAGAGTTTTGGGCTGTAAGAAGAGAAATGTGACTTCTAGTCCAAGATTATTATGGCTATGACCATGGGTGAGTCTTTCCTGAAGCTGAGTTTCATGGTTGATAGAATGGGCATGTCATCACCTGTTATTGTTACAACACAATGAGAACTGGAATTCCTTATTCTTTTGGCATTTACTCATGCTTCATGGTTTGCTTTTATTGAGATATGAAGACAAATATAACACAGCATCCTCCTCTAGAAACAATGGGGAAACATAAACAAATGTGGGATGAAGAAAGAAATGGCAAAGGAGATACAGGGATTTGTGAAGAAGATGTCAGAGAAAAAGAGGAACATTTTAGATAGACACCATGATGTTTCTCCATGAGTTCTGATGATGGTGGGGGTGGGGGTGGGGTAGGACTTGCTAGCCTCTCAGTCTAAACACAAGGGGCCAAGTCAAAAGTAAGGTGGAAAGACATCAAGAACCCTGATACCCAAAACAATAGGTGCAGTGAATTTAGATTTTAATCTCGAAGTAGAAGGACTACGAAGGATTCTGAAGAGGAGACAAATAATTCTAGAAAACCAATTCAGAATCCAAAAAGATAAGGGATATGAGCTGGAAAAAAATCTGGCATCCACAATATTAGCTTAGTTAAAGAACTGCAAAGATCTAAAATAAACAAAGGCAGCCGGAATGGAGAAGGACCAGAGGAATGGTATGGAAACAAAGTTCATTGCTTAAAGAAGAGAAATCAGGTGCTTGGCTAGGCAATACTATTTCTATCCATGGAAGGGGGTTGAGAAAAACATAACATTTTATGTGTGTAGAATCTGGATTTAAATATACACATTTCTATATAGTCACATACGTATTGTGTCATATAAGCACAAGCAGGATGACTTGAGTGGAGGAAGGGGACCATCAAAAGTGGAGGAGGAAGGCTGGGAAGAACAGTGGTCTGCAAGCATGGACAAGCCACAACAACACAGGTCTCAGTAAAACCTGAATGCTAACTAAATACAATTAATAAAAACATTTAAAAAGATGGAGATGATAAAGAAAAAATATGACGTTGTGGGTTTCTGAGTTTACTTAAGTTCCATCATGAATATGGAACTTCACTGGGCTCATTGAGTGTCTAAAGGGCGATGGGCTGAAGGTAACAAGATGGATGTAAGGTGTTGGATGCTGCTCTGAACTTTCAAAGATGCATAGTCTTACTAGAATTTAACTCTACACACTCACCATGCATATTAACTGTGGTAAAGTCACCAGGGAAATGACTATTCTTCATATGGTCTATTCAGCAGTACTCTATGGGTTTCAAAGAATTAATATGTAACTTGATTTTCACTAGATGTGCTATTATATGCTATCTCTAGTAGTTTGTAGCTTCTTGTTCATATTCATGTGGCCAGCATCTGGCCTGAATTAGGAAGAGCAACTGTACAGATGGAGATAGAGGACAGTGTTCTGGAACCCTTCTTCCATACAACCTCACCGCCTATCACATTCTCCTCTATGTATTCTTACTTCCAGCTGCCATGGGGTCACCAAATCTTTGCTTAAATCAAATGTCCTCTGGCTCCAGGTCTCATGATGAAAAAATTTATGGAGTCCTGGACACATTACAAGTTTTACAGCTTTACAGCTGAAACCCTTCAGGTCCTTCTGACCTCCTAAAGAAAAAAAATGTTTTATTTTATTGTGATTCCCAAGCGTTCTCCCAGTGTGTGCATTTTTCCAATAGAATGTCTTGTTGCTTCCAGCAATGTGTTTCATATTACCTTTAAAGGCAGGGCAGCTCTGATACAAGGAAGCTGGTCAATCTTCTTGCCAGGAAAAGAGAAAACTGAATTTGCCATAGGAAGTATGACTGGTTGGCTAGGTCTACAGGTTATCAGTTTGCATTTCTCTCTTACTGAGGAAACCTTATATTAGTCAACAACTGTACTCTAATTATTCAGAAATGATTTATGCCCACCAACCAATGATAGCTGTATTGGCTATGTATGTGAGGCCATTTGATTAATAATATATTCAAAGATCCTCTTTGTAAACATCATTATGTTCATATGAAGTCAAACATATAGCTAACAAAACTCTTGAATTAAACATTTTCTGGGTAAAGCATGATTTTATTTATATATATAATATATATTATATATATATTATATATATATATATATATATATAATCTATCATCTATCTACCATCTATTATATAATATATTATTTATTTATCTTTGTTCTGTATTATCTATCATCAATTATCTACCTATCATCAATTATCTATCTATGATCTAACTATTGCTATACCTATCCAATCTATCATCTATCTACTTATCAATCTATCATTTATTTTCTATCTAATCTATCTATCTATCTATCTATCTATCTATCTATCTATCTATCTATCTATCATCTATCCTCTATTTCTTTTAGCAATTCCAAGCTCCATCTGTTTCACTGTGCTTAATATGAAGGAACCAAACAGGTTTACCTTGATGATGAAATCTGCTGTCAGTGGCCCAGCCATCCTCAGTATTTCTTTGTCTGGAAGTTTCTGGAAGTCCACTGTAGAATTGTCCACAAGGAACGTGCCTGCAGAGCTCAGACTGTTTTCACCTTTAGTTCCCTGGAGCGTCTTGGTTTCCAGATCTATATAATCAAATGCAAGAAGAGGAGAGGCAGGTATGCCTGGGGCTACCACAGAGCACATGCAAACACATTTTATGAATTAAAACTCAAGCTACTTAAGAAAGGAGCATTATTCTTTAGATAGCTGATACTATTGAAATTGTAATATAAATAAGGTATATAAACATGTCTATGTCATACAGAAGATTATGTTACAAATGAAATTATTTTAAAACTCACTATCCAAGCATCAAGGGTTCCCTGTCAAAATACCCTTTGACTTTCCAATGACCTCATCTGAACATCCCACTTTACCGTAACCCAATTCCTTAGGCTAACCCACGTCTCATACATATCTGACTTCTGTCCTAGTTGCCTTTAGCCCAGAAATAACCCCCAGCTTTCTTTGTATTCATTGAAGGTCCGGGTGGATCCATGTGTTGTCTCAGCATCTGTACAACTTCCTTCTCATGTACCGACCTACCTCCTTTTATACTTTCTGTTGCTTACTCTATATAGTTGTTGCTCAACTGAGAAACCAGAGTGGCTTAAGGACAGGTGCTATCCATTGAATCCCCCCTCTTTTTACAAGACTTTTGATATCAGTTTTGTTCACATATGATATTTTATAAACACTTAAGCAGAAAGAATGTATCCTAGAGCATTCAAGTCTGAATTTATTCAATGACAGTCTATGAGGCATCTTTTCTTATAGGAAATTAGAGGATGCTTAAGAAGATCATGATTATATATATGATTGCAAATAAAATTATGTGCTTATATATTGATATATATAACATGTCCAACATATATTGATTATATATGAATTATCTCATATAAGCACAAGCAGGATTATTTGGGTACAGAGACGGAACAATCAAAGTGGGGGAGTACGGCTGGGGAAGAACAGTGGTTATTGAATACTATTGATAATAATATTGTGACATCATAGAGAGCGCACAGTGGTGATGAGAAGTTATTTATATTAATTGTGACCTATATGAAGAAAGACAGAGAAACCCAGTACGATGATTTCTATAAAAAATTACACCAGAATCATTGCTTCTGACAGCAGTACTTCAGTGGGAAGAGGTTCTGTGTCTTATACCTCAGCTTTAATCATGGACTCTCTCTTCTATTTTATAGAGTGGACTTTTGGATTGAAAACCAATCTTAAAGCTTCTGGAGATGCTAGAAGCCTGGGTGTGTACCATAATCCTGAGCAGCAGACTCAGTTTTACTGAGAGGATTCCCTGCTGTCCTCAAGATACATCTGATTAAAAATGAGCTGGTGTAGCCAGGCAGGCAACTTTTATCCCATCACTCAGAAGGCAGAGGCAGGCGATCTCTGAGTTTGAGGTCAGCCTGCTCTACAAAGAGAGTTCAGGAGTACAAGGGCTATATGGAGAAACCCTGTACAGAGAAACAGAGAGGGTGTCAGGGGAGGGAGGAAAAGAGGAAGGAAGGAGAGAGAGAGTGGGGAGGCTGGTGTGAAACTGCTTTGTCCACTAGGAATATTTAAGTATTTAACTGGTCCCATTGTGGGCTAGTGAAGGGAAAACATCCACAGGAGAAATGGGATATCATTTATTCCCCCTCCCATCATTTTGTTGAAATAACTGAAAAGTTAAAAATAGAAATAAAACAACAAATTCTTTAAAAATATGTTTTGAAGTTAAATATAATTATGTAATTCCTCCCCTTTCTGTTCTTCCCTCCAATCCTTCCTGTAACAACCCTTGATCTCAAATTCATGGCCTCTATTTCTTTAATTGTTATTACATATATCTATGCCCTACAATCTGCTCACTCTGTATAATGTTCCTTGTATGTTTGTGAATTCAGAGCTGAGCACTTGGTATTTCCTATTTATATGGTGTAAGCAGCATGCATGATGGGGAAAAAGAGATCTCATTCATGAATTGGAGCTTACCTAGCCATTCTTTAGTATGATTTAACAAAATACATATTTTTTCCCTTTTTTGAGCTTCTCTCTCTCTCTCTCTTTCTCTCTCTCTCTCTCTCTGTATGTGTAGGTAGGTAGGACAGATATTGGTGTTGGTGCTAGGTGTCTTCCTCAATCATTCTACATTTTACTTTCTTAAGACAGGGTCTTTTACTGAACCTAGGGCTCACTTATTGGGCTATATTGTCTGGCTAATAAGCTCTGGGGCACCAGCCCATTTCTGGCCCCTCTCCTAGTGCTGGGATTATAGACATATACTGCTTTTTCTTTTCATATTTTAATCTATCTATCTATCTATCTATCTATCTATCTATCTATCTATCTATCTATCTATCTCATCTATCTATCTAAATTTCTCTTGCATTGGTGTTTTGACTGCATGTATATCTGTATGCAGGTGTTGGAACCCAAAGAACTGGAGTTACAGACACCTTCAATCTGCCATGTGGATGCTGGGACTTGAACCTGGGTCCTCTGGAAAAGCAGCTAGGGCATTTATCTGTTGTGTCTCTCTAGTCCTCACACTGCTTTCTTACCTGGCTTTTTACATGGGTGTTGGAGAATCTGAACTCAGACCCTCATGCTTGCACAACAAGCTCCTTACTAACTGAGCCATCTTCCTAGACTCCCAATTCTTCAGCTCCTTAGCAATCATAAAACTAGGAAAATATAGGAGATTAGCATATTTATAAAATATAAGATTTTGTTTTAAGTATTTCTTCAGCATTGTCAGTCATTTTCCTGTGTCATGACGATGATCTTAGCCTGGCTACTTCATTTCAGTCTTCAGCATTGCTCACAAAAAGTCCATTTTGGAGTATGGTTGTTCAATTGCAGTTATCTGTGTCCTGTTCTCAAGGGGATAAACAAGTCATTTGGATGGTATAAAGTATACACATACATCATCTTTTGACATGTTAACCCTGGACTTTATGAGGCTGCTCAGGATTAGAAACACTTGGGTCCATATAAGGATGACTTATCAGTGTTTAAACTGTACCTCACTTACCCCTTGTTTCAGAAGACATTTCAAACCCTATCTCCTTGATTAAATGTGTTTATTTTTACTTTTAGAAAGACTCAGTACAGCATAATAACGTCTCCAGGTTCTCTGATCTATCTTCTTCTTGTTTATCTGATTATAATGATAGTCTAATTGCCAGGAAATAATCCTTGCTACTTAAATGGGCAGAAGCGCTAAGGGAAGAACTGAAGAGAAAGTGAACGTCATGGGAAATGTTCTCAGACTCCTCCCACCCCCAGTCTTTGTTTACAGACCGCAACGTCTGATTATAATGTACAGATCTCTATCTAATTAGCATGGACCATAAGGAATAAGATGCAGCTGTGTATTGGTGCCTTGGCATGACTGAAGACCAGTTCTTAGATCAGTGCTTCTGAACTTGTGGGTCAAGACCCTTTTTGGAGGGTATCCTATATAAGATGTTCTGCATATCAGATATTTACATTATGATTTACAACAGTAGCAAAGTTACAGTTATAAAGTACTAACAAAATAATCTTATGGTTGGGGTCATCACACATGAGGAACTCCACTAAAGGGTTGCAGCATTGAGAAGGTTGATAACCACTAGCTTAGATGAACCCTATGTGGAGAAAGCTACCATTTTAATTTTAAGGCTTTATTACCTTTTCATCCCAAGTCCTATCATTTGACTTCAAGATGGGAGGGCTATGAATTAATTCACAGAATTGAATAGTCTGCAACAGTTTGCTTGAAGCGTCACAGTTTGTTACTGCTATATATTTGTGGACTGACAAAGTAAAGATTTAAAATATGTAAGGAAAAGGAAGAGTGGAGAAGAAATGAATTTTAGAAGAAGGAAAAGAAACAGGAGATGAGAAAAGGTAAGAAAAGAAAAAAGTAAGAGCGACTATAGAGAAAGACAACAGAACAGAGGTAATAGTCATGAAGGTTTAGGGACTCAATCACTGCTTAGCCGTGAACAACATGCTGGCACCTGGATGACTATGCTTACAGATGACTGCAAAGGTTTCCTCCTTCTCACCACTTGGCCAAATACAAACGGAAGTGATTCAAACTCTCATCACAGGAGTGGGATGGGGTAGGGGTTGGGATGGGGGTATAGGCTCTCTTGAGCCCTAATTCCTTCTGGGAACAAAAGTTCATAGTAACAGCTAAACTTTCCAGTCCCCCGAGGAAAACAGTTGCTCTACTTACACAAATGATCTGGCCCCTTTAAGACAAGGCGGATGTGTCTGCTGCCGTAAGGAATGGCGACCACGGTGTCATCCGCTAGAAAGAAAGAGCAAAGCTGTCAAAGCATATAATTTGACAAAAGAAATACTGGTTGCATCCCATACAAAGGCAGGAACAATAGATTTAAATGCTTTTTTCTTAGTATTTGAAATGTGAAAGGCAATGGTTTAGAAGTAAAATGTCTACTTTCTCTAAAATAAAACATGCCAAAGGTGCTACCACTGCTTAGCTTAGGGGAAATTATGTTTTTAAACAAAATGTGATTTTTTTAAAAAGATGTTTTATTTTTAAATGAGTTTGTCTGTGTCTGTCCATCTGTGTCCAGGTGGGAATATGTACATGTGAGTGGAGTTGCACACGGAGACCGGAAGAGGGTGGTAGAGCTCAAGGGGTTTGAGCCACAGGACATTATGGGCCACCTGACATGGCTGCTGAAAACTGAACTTGAGTGTTCTGAGCAGCAGTATGTGCTCACGCTCATCTTTCTAGCCCCATCCACGTGAATTTTGATTTAAGAATGGGTTTGCAAGGAACTCTTTGACTTTAAATTGCCATCAAATTTTCCTGGATTATAACAATTGCACTAGGTTAAAACGAAAAAATAAGTCCTAGTGTTCAACTGCAACTCTCTCTGTCACAACATCTTGGCTAAATGGGGAGGACTAAGAAGGAGAAAATACATTTGTATGCTTTGAACCCACGAACCTCTTCCTTCTTGTTTTTGGCTACAAGCTACCTTCATTCTTAATGAAATATTGTGTGAAGTCTAGTAAATGATTTCAAATATTGCATGCAGCACATCTCCATTTCTGTTTTGAAATACTTTTAAAACTCTGTCTGAATCAAAGATTATTTTAACATAGATCTCCCAATATAAAAATTGAGCCTACATTCATGAGATACAGACATTTAATGACACAGAGAGGCTGGAGAGATGGCTTAGTGCTTCAGAGCTCTTGCTGCCATTCAGAGGACTTGAGTTCAGTTCCCAGCACCCACATCAGGTGGTTCATCATCTGTACCCCAGCTTCAGGGAATCTGATGCCTCTGGCCTCCTTAGGTACCTGCACTCACAAGCACATACCCACATGTATGCACATACAACTACACACAATTCAAATAAAAATAAACCTTAAGAAATAATTGAAGGTGAATTACATCCACCCTGATGGCATCACACACATTATCATTTGAAACTCCACCTGTAATAATGTTTGCTGCAGACCACATTCACTTAGACTATTTATTGCTTCACCCATGGCTGGTGACAGGAACAAAGAGAATTTTATGATGAAGAACTGGAATCTCCAGAATCATGGATGACTAAAGCAAAAACAAGTGGATATAAAAGCAGTCAAGAAACAAACGAACAAAAAATGCAAGTTCTATTTTTAAGAGAACATTTAAGAGTCATTACACCTGGAAATTATATGTGACTGTTCATTCTTACTTATATTTCCAACATTAGATACCATCATAGTACTTGGTGATGAATCTTTTAAATAAAAGATTCCCAGTGAAGGTGAGTTCAGATAGTGACTTGAAGTTATCTAATGAGTATCACTCAGTTATGATTATAAAATAAGGTGGCATCGAATATTGCTGTGCCCAGATATAAATAACAGTAAACATACAACTATGTTGCTTGGGACACAGTAGGTCTTAAATACACTTATTTTCCTCTCCTTAGTCCATAAAATTGGGGTCAGAGAGGCAGAGAAATGGCTCTGTGGTAAAGGGCACTGGTGCTTTTCCGGAAGTCCTGGATTCGATTCCCGCATCCACATGGCAGCTCATAACTGTCATTAACTCCATTTTCCATATATTCTGCTTTCCACAGGTACCAGGCATGCACAGGGCTGAAAGATTTTTATTTTATGTACAGTTAAACACTGTGAGTTCTCTAGGACATAACCTGCTGACTGAGGAGGGTGAGTTACTAGTTTTCATTCCTGCCCTTAACAGGTTACATTTATTGAGGTTGTTGAATATTCTACTCACATTATAACTTTTTTTTTTTTTTTTGCTGTTTTAATGTCATGCATTGTTGAGTAAAAGTCTATTAATTTTGAGAGCTAGGACTTTGTGGCACATAAAACAAATGGAGTAGGAGAATAACAGAAGAGGAACATAGGGACATTAAGACCGAGTCTGCAGAACCTTAAGTTCCATAAACACGTTCATTTTGAAGTTTGCAAAAGAAATTCAAAGAAGTTAAAACAATGGGATTTCTAGAAATAGCAAGTCTTTGTTTATCCATAGGTCAAATGAAGTCCAAGTGAAAGGGAAGCTTTCTGCTTGGCACTGCTGTGCTCAGCTGCAGTCTTTTGACCCCCACACAGCCCATGGGCCCAGCTCCGGCTTTGTTAGAAGTAACTCACATTCCACATGCTGAGCCAGTAACATTGCCTTTTGGCTGAAGTTTGTGTGCTCCAGTGGGGAGAGTAGGGAGGAACTGGGAATGCTGCAGAGGGTGTGAGGCAGGATGAAGAAAGCCCACCAAACAAGAGGGAAGAAATATCTTTTGATACCCTTTTGCACGTGATTAGTCAAAGAGGAAAATGCTTTAACACAGGTACTAAAGTAATGGACAGAACTCTGCACAGAGGTTGGAGGAGCTGTACAGATTATAGCTCTTCTGTTGTGAGCAAATAGACCTGTCACTCACCAGGGACTAGTCAATTACTTTGTTCTACAAAGTTCTTCAAGAGTTTTTTAAAGTCACCTTTTAAGTGAGAGACAAAGGAATCAAATAAATGATTTATTAGCCTCAAAGATGGTGTCTTAGGGTTGCTACTGCTGTGAAGAGACACCATGACCGCAGCAACACTTATAAAGGAAAACATTTAATTGAGGCTGGCTGACAGTTCAGAGATTTAGTCATCATCAGGCAGGAAGCATGGTAGGCAGGCAGACATGATGGTGGAGAAGGAGCTGAGAGTTCTACATCTGGATGTACAAAGATCAGGAAGACACTAAGCCTGGCTTAAGCCAGACCTCAAAGTCCACCCCCTAGTGACAAATCTCCTCCAACAAAGCCATACCTACTCTAACAAGGCCATACCTATTAATAGTACTACCCTTATGGACCTATGGGGGCCATGTTTATTCAAACCACCACATATGGTTCCTGAAAAAAAGATCCTTAGGGGAAAATAGGAAATCCTAATGATTATGCCCTATTCAAGGAAATTCTCAAAGCCCTTTCATTAGTTTCCATTAGTTTCTTAGCTATGCTGAATCAGAGAAGCCATTTCATTCTGTTTAACTCAGGGTGTATCCAACATGCGTATCATAGTAATTGTTAATAGCATCTGATGTATGTTAGAACATAATGTAAGAAATGGGCTCCTGATGTGACAATCCTAAGTGCTCAGCCCTAACCTAAACACAATTCTATACAGGCAATACTAATTGGGACTCAGTAGGCTGTACACATAGTCTATAATAATTCTATAACAACTCTAGTGTAGGACCCTGAAGGGTTACTATGCCCTGGCTGAGACTTTCCATATGCTGCTGTCTACTAAGTAACATTCTGCTGTTCCTCTAGGATGAAAACATCCTGATTAAGGCATGGTGTCCCAGGAAGGGAATTTACACTTGACATCCCATTGCCCCCAGTTGAGTTCCTGTTTTTTCCTGAGTTTGTGTTTTTCCTTCCCTGGCTTGGTGTATATATTGAACCTGCCCAGTAAAGGCATTGGCATTCTCTTATAACAGATGAACCGAGTCTGAGTCTTTCTTTAATCCCTCAGGCCTATGCCCGAGGTAGTACCACAGGCAGCGCCGGAGCTGTCACTCTAGAAGAAGAGGTCATTGAATTTGAGAAGGGATACTGGAAGAACGTGGAGGAATTGAAGGTGGGAAAGGAAGGGATGAAATGATATAAATACAGTTTTACTTGTGCATGAATGTCTCAACTACTAAAATTATAAGAAGAATGGGAAAATTGAATTTTCTTTCTTCATGCTGATAGAAGAAGCTTTTCTTTAAACTAGAAAACATTGTTGCATTTAACAATAAATTCTCATTGATTAAGGGTGGGTTAGGGTTAGAGGATTCTTCTAGTGGGCATCACTGTTATCCATGGAGGTGTTTAAGAGGTTCCAAGTATGGAGCAGTGTGATGCGTGCTTTCAGCGACTATTGCAATTGATGTGGCTGGTGAGGAAGGTGGCCACATCTCTCACCATGCCATACGTTCCTCTGAATGTCCTCTTCTACAAAGGCACATTGTTTCATAATCCACTGCATGTGTCCTAATCTAGTCTGGCCTTGTTGACAGAACCATGAGGCCAGTCTTTGAAATATATTTCTAGGTTACTAATCAACATTTTTTAAGAGAGATTAGATAACATATTTCTGTGCTAAATGGACAAGCTCTTTATGGGAATCATGAATTCTGTCATTTCACATACCTGGGTTGTAACTGACATTTCATAAGCAAATTGTTACCAAGGAATGTACTTAAAAGATTTCTTTGACCATTTTATTGTGTGGCAGATGATTTTTCTATATAAAGCATTTTGAATGAAGTTTTAAATGTTATCAGTGCCCTGACTTGATGAATCAAAGAAAGCCAAGAAAGCTAATACTTTGAAAATGCAGGTTTCTTATTCTGATATCTGAGTTTTTCTTAGGTTTTAGATCTGCTGGTAAGTTCACATTTTGAAGGAATCTTCCCTAGGGATAATACTTAATCTTATTTTTAAAAAATGAAATGATGATTGGTGTTAACACAAAAAGTCTGCCAATATTGAAAAGATTTGAAGGTGTATCTTAAAGCTTCTTATCAACTTTAGTGCTCAAAAAACATATCCAATAAAAGAGGAGAGGTTTAATATTTAAGCTTTTCAACCATCCATCCCACCCAAGTTTATCAGTAATTGCATAATGAAAGATATATGCTAGTCAGGCCAAACAATGCTCTCTCCATCATCAACTTGAGAATGTTATCTTTTTAGGAGTCTAAGCCAAAAACTGTAGTGCTCTCCAAAATTACATTTAATCAAAATAAACTCTATTGTCAAAATAATGTTTCATTGATTCTAAGAGGAACACACTCATATTTTATATTAGGATATATTGCACAATAGTGTCTTAAGTTCTGTTATGTAGACAGTGATCCTACCTCATCTCTCTTTAGCTATTAGACACTAACATAATTGCATTGTATGACTGTATAAAATTCTCAAAAATGCAAAATATCATATTAAAAAACTAGCTGGCATACTTGTAAAATGAGTGACAGAGCTTAAAGAGATTTCACAACAATAGTAGAACACACTCATTAATCCCTGGGAAATGATTTTAGAGACTGTCAGCTGATGAGATTCGGAAGGGCCATACAACAACCTAAAAAGGCGTCAAAGCTATTTGGTTCTACATATTTGCAAAGGTGAAAGAAGAACCTATTACCAAGACTTCTACTTTTAGCCAAGAGGAATTAGAGAGCAGTTTTAATATCTAAAATAACCAAAATAAATCAGATAAAGTTTTACAAAACCATACTGTTCAAGACATCAGACCTCGGGTAGAGAGGGCAGCAATTCCCAAGAGTTAAGAAGCAAAGTATAGCCTAGTATTTTATTGTTTTATTTTCTTGAATGGATTTCTTGGCTGTGGCTTTGTGAGTGAGAACTCTGAGTTGAGGATACAAACCTAAGAATCCAAGAAGTAAAAGCAGTTAGAAAGAAAGTTCTTGAAAGAAGAGAGCTATTGAGATGGAGATAGAGAGCTTTAAGGTGGTCTTGAATCATAGCTATCAATGCATCAAAGTAAGGACACTAACTTAGCTTGGGGAAAAGACAACCAAAGAGTTATGAATGGACTGTAGTCACACAGAGCTGAAAAGAATGTCTTATTCCACCAGTCAGAATTGAAGACATCATAACTCATGGAACATTGAGTATTTAGAAGGGTCCTGCCTTGTAGACGAGTACAATTAACTCTAGTCCAAGCATGGCTTTGCTCCTACCTACCAAATTATAAGACTCAAAAAGATCACATTGAGTTCAAATAACTTAACTGCTCCCAGAACAAAGCTTAAGCATATTTATAGGAATACAAAAATATCTCATACCCAACAAAGTAAAATCTGCAATGACTGGCATCCAGTCAAAAATTACCAGACATGTAAAGAACCCAGAAATATAGCCCAACTGAAGTGAAAAATCCATCAATCAAATCACAGAATGGACATTAAAATAGTCACTATAACTGTATTCCATATGTTCAAAAAGTTAAGTGCTGAAAAAAGTCTTTAGCCCCATAAGATTTCACTGGTGAATGCTACCATGCATTTAAAGAAGAAATAATAAATATTAATAATAAATATCAATTGTATATATTACTTTTTCCAGAAAATAACATATAAAGGGGACATTTCCAAACTCATTATATAAGATCTCCAAACCAGTCACAGACAGTACCTTATCCACAAATACAGATCACTGTGTTTCATAAAATAGGTGTAAAAACTCTCAACAAATTTTTGGTAAATCAATTACCAATCTATGAAAAGAATGGCTATGATTAGAGAGTCTGGACTTAGTCTAAGGAAGAGCCCTTGTAAAAAGTCTTCAGCTAATGACATACTTGGTGGTGAGAGATGGACTGCTTTCTCCTTAAGAATAGAGTAAGAAGCATGGATGTCACTCATTTTCTAATCCCTGGATCAGATGCCCTGGCTTAAAGAAGAATCCTAAAAAGTTGGCCCACAATTGAAACTAAAGAAGAAAAATAATCTTTATCTGTAAACAAGATGATTATTTACATAGCAGATACCAGCATTTACCAAAACTCGAAGGGCTAGTAAGTGAATTTAACTGGAGAGCAAAATACATGGCAGTCATACACCACGCAACCAATCACATTTGTATAAACTCTAATCCATAACTGGAGAGGTGAATAAGAATAAAAAACCTAGTACCATTGTAATTGATGAAAAAATACAAAAGGATTAAACCCCAAAGCCAGAGGATCTGTGTACTATGAGCTAGTAAGGACTGATGAAGACATTAAGGAAGACCTGATTAGTGAAGAGACACAAGGCCCTGACAGGTCAAATGACTTAATGCACTAAAGTTGCCAAGAACTCTCTGCTCTACTAAATCAATCTGAAGAACTCACTTACTTCTGCTCAAAGTCCTGGGGAGGACTTTTGTAGATATGAACAAAAAGACTATAAAATTTACATAGAAAGGCAAAGAACTAGATAGGAGAGCCAAAATGACTTTTTTTTTTATTATTGAAAATTTTATTTACATTTCAGATGTTCTCTCCTTACCCCATTTCCCTCCTCCCTCCCCGGAACTCACTATCCCTTCCTCCCTCCTCCTGCCTCCATGTTGGTGTACCCCCACCCACCCTCCCCCGTATCTCACCTCCCCCCCCCACGACGCCCAGCCTTCATGGGACCAAGGATCTCTTCTCCCACTTATATATAGTTCTCTTGCATATATAGCTGGAGCCATGGGTCCCTCCCTAAGCACTCCCAGGCTGGTGGTTTAGACCCTGGGGGCTCTGGTTGGTTGGTATTGTTGCTTTCCTCATGGTGTCACGAATCCTTTCAACTCCTTCAGCCTTCACTCTATCTTCTCCATTGGGAACCCCATGATCAGTTTGATGGTTAGCTGTGAGCATCTGCCTCTGAGTATGTCAGACTCTTGCAGACTTCTAAGGAGACAGCTATATCAGGCTCCTGTCAGCATGTACATCCTGACATCCACATCAACTCTACCTTTGGTGACTGCACATAGGATGGATATCCAGGTGGAATGGTCTGTAGACGGCCCCTCCTTCAGTTTCTGTCCTGCACTGTGTCTCCATATTTGCTCCCTTGAGTATTTTGTTAGTCCTTCTAAGAAGGACTGAAGCCCCCTCTACTTGGTTGTCATTCTTCATGAGCTTTATGTGTCTGTGAATTGAATCTTGGGTATTTCAAGCTTCTGGGCTAAAATCCAATAATCAGTGAGTGAATACCATGTATGTTCTTTTGTGATTGGGTTACTTCACTCAGGATGATATTTTCTAGTCAAAATGACTTTTAAATGAAGAATAATTAAAAGCTCTAAGGATCATGTTACTTTGATTTGAGACTCACTGAAGAAGTACCACAATAAAGGCCAATGAGCATCCTGATGGTGTAGAGGCAAGTGATTTAGAAGTTGTTGTGTGTGTGTGTGTTGTTTGTGTTGTGTGTTAAAACAGTAATAATCAAAGAAGAAGAAGAAGAGAGGTCATAAATTTGAATAGGGGGAGTTCAAAGGAGAGTTGTGGAATGGAAATATTATAAATACAATACTGATACATGGAATTCTCAAAAATTTTAAAAGTTTCAAAAGAAATGTAAAAAGAGCATCATTCTGAGAAAAAGTTTTGTTTTAGTTTTACTTATCAATTTCCTTCTGTTGCATTTTATCTTTTTCATGTATCTAAAAGTATTATTATAATTAAATATGTCCAAATGTAAAACAGAGCTTTCTAAGGTGAAGTAAAAATCCTGAATGATCAGAAAGGTATTGTGTCCTAATCCTAGTTTAAATGACAGCTTCATTCTTCTTTTTGTGGCACATGAAATCATGGAACATTTCTCAATTGATGGTGTCCTAGAGCCTTAGAAAGACCAGAGCTGCACCTTTCCTATGCTATCCACAGCTACTGCCAAGCCATCATCTCCCTGGTTGAGCTTCCTGCAGTGGTCTCCAGAGTGTATCTCCTACTTCCGTACTCATCCCAACCCTGTGCTCTGCTCTCAAATGTAGAGCCATCATTTTATCTAAATCAAGCCATTCTGTTCAAAGTCTCATGTGACTCCTTATTATTGTGTTCAGACTAAGATCCAAACTCCTTTAACACTCCACATGCCCATGAAATTCTTCACCTCACTGCCTTTCTGCCTTCATCATTTCTCTGGGCTTTTGAAACTTTTCATTGTCCCCGATGGAATTTGTCACAAGTGTACATACTTTAAAACCATTGTATTTGTCTTTCTTTCAGCTCTTGAAACTCTCTTCTCTGTCATGATGCCAGATAATTGACTTTTGTATCATGACCCCCTTTTACCTCTATCAAGCATCAGGTTTCTTGTCAGTAAGCCCTTTTCTTACCAACCTACTAAAAATTGTGACTGGTATCCTACCCTGGCTGGCAGCTCACCCATGTCCTATGTTTTTCTCCTTCCCTGATTAACTTTTCCTATCTCTCAAATGGCACCAAATGACCTAATGGAACATTTGTATTTTATTTGTTTATCTGTCTGAGGGTTCCTCATACTAGTATGTAAGTCCCTTGGAGGAACAGGTTTTTGTCTGTTTTGTCCTTTGCTGTGTTTCCAGCCTTGGGAATAGTTTCTCAGTGTGTAGCTAGCATCTTATAAATGCCTGCTGTTGAATGAATGGATAGGCATCTTTGAGGAGATTGTGAGTACAGCATGAAACAGTATGTACAAGGGACAAATTTTGATACCACTTTTCTTTTAAAATTCTTCTGTACTTTATACTCAGAAGGCCCTGTGTTTTATTATAAACATACTTCCCCTCAAATTTTTTGAGCCAGAATGAAGGTCCAGGAATATGCTAACCCATGGCCATTATAAATCAGCATGAGTCACAGCCTGAGAGGCACATCCTTTGGATTAGGAGCTTCATTTTATCTTGATATAAATTAGCTTATCTGACCCTTGCCACTCAAGGAGTGTGTCGAAAGCACTTACGGATGTCCTTGTGGTTTCAAAGCCTATAGCTACATTAGAAAGTTCTGCAGACCAGATGCAAATTTGCAAAACTGGCTAATTGGGTTTGGGGTTAAAAAGACACCCTTTTCCACATTGTAATACGCTTTTTAAGTCTTTCATTTTTAAATGAGTTTACATTTTTAAAAACAAAAACAAGGTAAGTTAGCTAATTATTTTTTCTCATGGTCTAGGAAGTCAAAAAGTGGGTAGGAGAGGGAGAATTGACCATGAAATTGGGTCTTTTTTTATGCAAAAGGAAAAGGGCATTTTTGGTGTCTTTTGATAAAATGGGGGGTCCTTCTCATCCGCATAGCCATTCAATAAGTTACTCCTATTTTTCTTTTTTGTTCTGGCACTTTTTGCAAAAAGTCTTTCTCCACTCTTCTGTTTTTGGCCCTTTTTTCCCATGAGTTTTGATAAATAAGAAAAAAAACCCTGGATAAATTTTGAAGAAAATGATTCGTGTGGGGGACCGGTGCTAGGAGTTGGAAGTGAGCATGTGGTGGCTTTGGTTCCTTTTGGCAAACGTGGGGAGGAGACCTGGCAGCATCCTTGGCTCAGGGGTGGAGCATGCTCACCTGGCCGATACTGCTGTTGGCAGCTAATCACCCTTGCTTGTGGGCTGCCCCTTTAAGTCTGTAAAACGGGCGGGGGATTTTGAGGTGGACCTTTCGCTTTGCATGGATTGTAGTGAGGGGCATGCACATGCTGCGCTTTATTGTTTAAATCATTTTGTCATGAGGCTTTATCAGGGGTAAGGTAAACGAAACAAATTCATTTTGTCATTTTGACAGTCATCAGGTTTGTATTATATAATTTACCCACTGTCGGCCCTTTATAGAGTCCCTTTTGTGAAGGGATTTGCAGAACTGGGGGTGACATATGGCTCCCCAAATTGCCCCAGTTTGTTCTTTTTTTTTTTCCCCCT